>CAHIKZ030002779.1:305000-400851 GCA_903632075.3 Acanthosepion pharaonis | reverse complement strand
TAGTAATTATGTCCACACAAAAAATGTATATGTAAAAAAAGCTGAGTATCATCTACCATGTATTCAATTGTGAAAGCAGAATAACATATAAAATATTTTTATTACTTCAAAGCTCACAAGAAAATTAAATTTCAGCATTAAATTACCTATAAGGTGTTGATATTCCATTAAACAAAAAAAATATCAAGTAATTGGAACTTAAAACAATTTTATTTGATTTTTCCTCACATTTTTTTAATAATTTAAATAAAATAATGTAAATAGCAAAAATAGTTGTCAGATTATATAATCATATAATGCAATTTTTTTTTAAATGGAGAAAATAGGATTTTTTTTTGTTTTGGTTTTTTCCAAAATTTTTCAATATTCAAAAATTAGATAAATTTTAATTATCTTTTTATCATAATATTTTAGAATATAAAACATAGAGGTGTTTAAGATGCATATTTATTTTGAAGACAAAGTTTTAGAAAAGAATTTTATAGTTTAATTAAAAAATATTTTTATTAACCAAAAAATTTAATCATCTACTTTAAAACTTGTACATTGTTCTAAACATTAAAAACAAAAACATCAAAATAAGAAAAAACTATAAATCAAAAAATAAATGTTCACTCTTATTTAATTTTGTTCAAAATTTACAAAATCCTCATTTTTCAAAATATTTTGACAAAGTAATCTGACATTTCATTATTGAATCCAATATTATGATCAAAGAGAATGTTATCTTCAGTCCCATCCATTGTGTTAGTGATACCACATCACTTAAATGATTTAATCACTCTATCACTTTTATTTTTACCACAAAATTTGTTTCATTCATTAGAGATTTTATCACATCTTCCTATTATATCCAGTCATTTCATTCTTCCCCTTTAATGTTTTAAAGGTTTTGTTAGCTTATGGCAATATCACATTGAAACATGGATTCTTGAAGAGAACTACTAAAGTTAAGTGGGTACAAAGTTTATATGGGTAATAATACTTGGGAATGCCAAGTGCTGTAAGTTGGTTTAATAGTGTAATTTTTCAGAAATTAAAGATTGAAGAGCTGAGTTCAAATTCCAATTGTGTTCATTATTTTAAAAACACAAAATAATTTATTGAAAAGGTATGAATCCATTTAATAAAATGCAGATATTGTTTTTGATATGACTTGTCTTTGTAAGTCATTTTATCTCCTAAAAGTTCTTTCAATCTAAAAATATTTTTCTTTTATACAACCTGCAAATGGTTGACAAGGCCATAAAAAACAAATCAATTAATCAATGTTAATAGAATTATTGAATTTTGCAGTACACTGTAGGTTGTGTTTTTACAGATTTACATATGGGTTCTGTATAAATAAATATATATAAATATATATATCTATATATATATATATATATATATATATATATATATATAAATAAATTATTATATATATATATATATATATATACATATATATATATAAATATATATATATATATATATATATATATATATATATATATATACTGAAAATTTTTTCAATTTTTTTCCCAAACAATATTATTTCTTATTACTATAAACATTATTTTTAGTTTGAGTTGGTATCAATTATTTTCTTAAACAGCGAAAATTAATAAAAATTTGCTTAAACCAAGTAGTCCAAAAGGAGTTGACCATAATCAGGATTTCAGTCAATGTGAACGATTCTTTTGCTGCAAAGAGTATGTGCTTTGCCAGGGCTTGTATGTATACAGTTATGAATTCAAAGTTTTTACATCTCCTAGACTGGTCACCACCCAAGGCTATAGTACCCAGTTTATAAACTGAAGCAATCCTGGACTCAAAAGAGAAATGGAATGGACATTTTTACTAACAGTGTGTCAGGTAACATCAACATACTCCTAGAGAGTAATTCCCATATACTAAAAAAGTGCTATCAATTAAATGAAGATTATTCAATAGAGCCTAAGGACCATAGTTTGGACCCAACTGTACAGGATACAAAGCCTCAAACATAACATAAACAAATGATAATAATAATAAAAATTGTATGATTAAGTACAGCTCACACATTATGAATAGACTTATCTATGTAAAATATGTGTGATCTTAGTTATTTTTTTGTAAAAAAATGATCAGTAAAAATGCCAGGAAGCCATTTCTGACCTTAGGTCTCTGGTTGGGACCTGAAGGAAATGTGTATACAACAGAAATTCAAGGAAACAATAATAATGATAATAATAATGATTAAAATGATAATAAACCTTTTTTATCATCAGCAAATATTATTATTAATTTTTTTTAATATAAAAATAATTCTTATAATAAATAATATGAAAATATTAGTGCATTTGCATATTAATAATGCTTATAAAAAAAATAAAATAATTGTAATTACATATTTTGATAAAATTGTATAAAAAATCAAATTGACAAAAAAACAGAGTAAGAAATTTTTAAAGAAGAGCCACTTGTTCATTGAGGGAAAATTTAATTTAATATTTAACAGCAAATAAACATATTAAAATATTGATCTTTTTAATTTTCTTTTACTACCTGTAACATCAACTTAAGAAGACATATTGTATGGCCCTCACAGCTCAATGGGGAAAGAATAGATTGTATCATTCAATACCTACAAAACAAAGATAGTAATGTTTCATCACCACCAATCAGATCCTAAATTTGCTTCTGTCCTGACGATCAAGTTATGTTCTCTTTACTTTGAACATCTGTTGGGACTAAAACCCTCCAAACCTCTAATGCACCTATTATATTCATGCCATTTTAAACACAATGGAAGAATGGGTAATTCCTTGTGTCAGAAAATGCTTAACTCTTACTGCCATGCTATATATCTTTACAAGAATCAGATCAAACAAAAAATAGATGTATTACTGCCATATCTGAGCAGGTCTCACTGTCCAGTTTTGATAGAATTCAAAAGCAATTATGTGGCTTTGTGGGTATATGAATTATTGAAAGCCCCTTTCTTATATATGTTGAAATGTTTATATATATATATACTTATCATATATTACTATGACAAATGTTCATCCTGCTACATTCATTAGTTCCACCAGATAAATGTGAGAAATTTATAGCTATGGACCCAACATGCCATAAATTTATTATTTTAAAATCATTTTTTTCCTTTTGTTTTAATTTGGTAAAAAAATACATTTTATTCAAGAAATTTCTTTTTAGTGTTCCTGAAATCATTATTTTGTAAAAAAATTTATTTTCATACTTTAAATCAGGATATATTTGCATTAAAGCGTTTTTGGTCTTTTCAATCATTTCTGAGCTGAAAAAAAAAAAAAGACTCATTATCAAAACTCTTATTTTCTTTTCCTCATGCTTATGCATTGAATTTTCACTGATCCCCCTTTATTTTGACCATTTTATTTGATTATTCTGTTCTAAAAACCAAAAAACGCAGGAACATTTCAGTTTTGATATCAGTAATTAAAGACATCAAAATTTTTGTTGGATAAAATTTCAATATCAAAGTGTTTTATCCAATGAGCTAAAATATCCTTGAAATCAAAAGGCTTTAGAATAAAAAAATGCCTTTCAGAAGCTACAGAAAGAAAAGAAAGTTCAATTCCTTAGAAACAAAGAAAAGAGTTATGAACTAATGAAACTGAGATTCAGATATATGACAATGAATGCAGGACAATTTCCAATATAAATTAAAAAAAGGACAAAAACAAAGGGTTCTCCAAAAGAATGCTAAACATGTTAATACTATGGATGGAGCATGTGAACAATAACCAAAATTTTGTGAAAATGAAAACAAAAAAGATGAAGACATTTAGAATCAAAAGAATGTAAATAGTTCTGAGTTGCATCTCAGAAATATAAAGATATATATATATATATATATATATATATATATATAAACTATGAATGATAATAATAATAAACTATCTAATGATCTTTAAATAGATTGCAAAACAAGGACTTTTAGAATCCCAGAACAGACACTTCGGATAAGAATTTCAAAAAGATAGGAAGGCATTACCTTACCAATCACCAATTTTCGTCATGAAATGACACGAGGCACACCTAAAAAGAAGATAACATCAATTCAAATTAAATGATTTAAATGAAAGTTGTTTTTTATATTTATTATTCAAATATTTATATAGCTTTGACAATTTCTGCCAAAATGATTGCAGTGTCCATCCAAAATGCCTGTTGCAATAATTTCAGCTAAATCATCAAAACATAGGTTGTTGACTAAAAACATCAGTTCATTTTTGTTTTTTGCAAATTTTTAAAATTGTGATTATATTTGATTTTGGTTTAAAATCCGAATATTCAGCAGTTTTGTAAATAGTACAAGGTCTCATCTTCAAAATTGATAAATATTGCCAAATTGATTTTTTTGTTATAATTAAATTTCATATTTCAGACATGCTCCCTAAAAACTTTTTTGATATCAATAGTTAGAACTATAGATACCAATGCTGGAACATGGTTTAAGCATGGTGTGTTATCCAAAGCCATAATTTTTGCCTCCAAAGATGATGCCTTTGAATTTTGGGGAACAACACTTTTACTGAAATTTTTTCATGTTTTAATTTTGTTTATTGACTATTTAATACAATCTGAAAAAAAAAAAAAAAAAAAAAATTAAAAACACAAGAGAATAATAATAAAAAAAATACCTTACTCATCTGTAAAACCTGTATGTGAAGTGGCTTCCCTCTTTTTTCTACAAATATTTTCATGGCAACTTCTCTGATGAATTTGTTTTTGCCCTGATGCACTGACTATATGAATTTAAGCATGCTACTAGATTGGCAGTTAGGTCTCACCGTTTTACTGTTGAACTACATTGATGCAACTGCCACTTCTACTCTAACAGTTTCTTTTCTCACATTTCTCACCTGTGGAGAACAGCTACCAGACTTGAGAAACCTATTTTCCTGAAAAATTGTTTTAAAGAGAAAGATTTTTATTAATTTCAACTGATGATAGTACTGAATTATTGGTCAATGAATGCTAAATGTTTTCTTGTAGGGAAATAGCTAATATTACCATTACCATCCCCAAAATAGGTCGTTTGGCATTAATGAGATAAAAATTTGATTGTCATAGTTGTTTTCCACAATGAATATGTAATAATAAAAAGAAAATTAATTGACAAAAAATCTGTCTATGGGAGATAACTCAAAAGCATCTAAACTCCTAACTATAGATTTGTTTTCTTGTTTTTTTCCTTAGTGGAATACATATGAAAAATTCTTTGACTTGTCTGCACACAATACCATCAGACTTGGTGGCATGTTAGAGATGATACATTATCTAATAATAGCAATTAAGCTTATTCATAATTTTTACCATATAAATTTGTTACTTGAAGTAGTAAGTAGGTAGAGATAAAAAAAAAATAAAAAATAAAAAACTGAGGGAGGCAAGAGAAGAGACTATTGAAAACAGATTGATTAATGAATGCAATTCACTTGACATCCCATTTGGATCACCAAGATGAACACAATGTATAGAAAACATCCTGTTTATCTACTTTTCACTCTAATTTCCTTCAAGAATAGATGCTGTGATAAAGCAAGTAAAAGCCCTTTTGTTGAATAGGTGGAGGTCAGAATTTTCAGAATTAGAATTAGAAAAAAAATCAACAGGTTGAAGAATATATAGCTCAAGAGTTGGCCAAATTTGAGAAGGGAGTTACACAAGTGAGAAGTGCAGAAAAGAAAGTGTTAGCACAGAATTTCTGGCTACATCTAGCATTGTAAATTGTAAATTGATGAGATGTCAATGCCAATCTAGTACTGCACTTAAATTCAAAAAGTTTTGGTACCATAGTGAAGAGCACACCCAAACAATTACAATGAAAGTAATTATAGAAAAAACAGAGAGGCAACCTTACGGTGATGAGAAAGTGACTGAAGCAGAGCTGCCAGATCAGGATCAATAATATTGCAGATTCTTCTTTGGATCTTACCAAGGAGCTCAAGGTAAATAGCAGAGGTACTGGACCATATGTGGCAGTAATATTCTAAGCATGGACTTATATGTAATATAGATTCTGGAGAGAATGACACAATGAACCAATTTTCTTAGCAGCTGACCTAGCTATGGAATCAATATAGTCTTTGCACTACAACAGCTGCAACCATTAGTCCAAGAAGGTGCAATAAGTCACTTTCCTGGAGGTTAGCAGAGAAGAAATAGAAACCACATCACTTGACTATTTTCAGAAGCAGGAACAATTCAAATGGACAGCACATATAACTTGAAGAGAAGATAATGACAAACTCATGATGTTGACATCCCACACTACTTCAGACACAAAGTTAGGAAGGAAACCTCCAGAAAATCTAGAAAGAACAATAACAGTTACTGGACTTGAGAAAACTATTTTCCTGGAAAATTTTTTCTAATAGAAACATTTTATAAATTTCAACTGATGGTAGTGTTGTGGTTGCTTGTTCAATGAATGTTTCCCTGCAAGAAATGGCAAATATTGCCATTACTGGTAGAGATGAGGAGAACAGAAACTACACTATGATCCCAGTCTGATGTCCACGGAATGAGGTGAGTGTTTGTAGGATTGTCCTTCATTTTGGTACTGGGTCTTTGATCTTTTGTTTTGCTTATCCAAGAATCTGGTTTCAGAAGTGAAGTCAGCCAATTGACCTGTCCTTTACAATGCTGGTGTTATGGTTAATGAGGTGTTATGGAAATGATGAGTGGTATGTTTCAGGAGATTTAAGAAATATTTTTGTTTTATTTCATTTATTAAACTTTGCTGACTACTAGATGTTCACACTCTGGTAAAAGCCATAATTTTGAAGGCTGATTTTCAAGACACATTCATACCCTCACTTCATTTGAATATTTTCAGAAGCAGGAACAATTCAAATGGACAGCATATATAACTTGAAGAGAAGATAATGACACACTCATAGTCCATTCATACCCTCACCTCATGCTGAGGTGCTAGACAAAATTATGTTTCTTCTAATACAAGCATTATGATCACCCAGAAGTCAAATAAATATACTTTATAAAATACAAGTAACTTTGTTCACTGAGCAAAAAAAATCATGTATCACCACTATTTGGTAAGTTAATTCTTTTTACCTTACCTTATATTTTGAAAATACATTTTTTTATGGCTATAGAATAAAAAAAAGAAATTAAAAAAATTATCATTCAGCTTTTGTGACCAATAAAACAAAAACTAAAATGAATAAGGTTTGGCTGTTGTCCTGTTCACATGCCTCACTGTTCTTTTGAACAGAAGTAGAAGTTCTATCCCTTGTTTCCTGTTTTAGAGGGGGTTTCCAGTTGTTTCTAAAGGCAGTATCTCCACTAATTTGCTGAAAAAACAGCATGTCATGATGAAAAAAAGGCCCCAAACTTATTAAAAACAAAGTTTTGTTGTCAAAATGTTCATGCTTTTATTAAGAGGAAAGACTAAATTATTTTTTTATTATTTCATTAATTTTTTTTAATGCTTTTCTAGCATATGTTCAAAATTATGGTTTAAAAATCTTTTTTCTTTTTTGTGTCAGCTGTCAGCCTTATATTTACTATAGGCGATTTATTTCAGTAAAAAACACACTTATTAAGAAATTCTTTGTGGAAATCAAATAATTTACAAGTGATTTTAAAACGAAACTTTCAGGATGTATTCACAAATGAATTAAATTATTTTTGAAATTATTTTGGGTTTTTTTTTTTGAAAATCTTGGTAAAAATAAATAAAAATAATAATTTGTTTTTTCCCATATGTTACCTACCACCGCTCTACTTACTTAAGTCTTTTTATTTTCTTTCACTCCAAGTAGTAGACCCTTGCATCTTAGTGGCATTATCGCCTTGCTTGGTGTGAACTGATTAAACAAAAAAATAATTAAAATATAAAATGTCGTCTTTCTTTAGCTACTTTGGATCTGAAAAGTATTGCATCAGAAAAAAAAAGTCCGAAAATCTTGTAAACAATTATCTAAATTCAAATTCTCATCCTAAAAATGAAGGAAAAAATGCCCCCACCCTCTCGCATAGGAATTTGAAAAAAATTATTATGAACTGCTTCTTCCTGTGTATGCTTTGTGCAAAAATGATATTAATTACACGGGTCGAAGGCGATTTTTTTTCCGACGCAAGACTTTCAGATAGAAGGGAGGTAGGCCTGAAAAAGCTTCTATTTTTTTTTTTAATAAAAAATAGCTAAATGAAAGTATTCTAAAAGAGGTTCAGTATTCTGTGCGCGAAAATTGTTTCGGATGCTAAACTGAATATCACCCCACCCCCCAAAAGGACTAAAAAAACTAATTAATTTAAAATACTAATAAAAAATAACACTTTCGAGTTCGACGAATTAAAATTTAAATTTACGACTGGAAAAGCAGAAAAAAAAACTCGCCGAAACATTTCAAGACTAAGATGAACGAATAGCAATTTAAAAAAATATACAGTAGATAAGATCAACCCAGATTGAAATAATTTCAAAAACTGATTACTTACAATAAAACAAATATTATTTTTTTCTGTCAAGCAAACTCTGTATTCTGTGCATCAAGTCGTCGAAAGGAAAGCCACGTGGGTTGCATGTAAATGTCAGATTCCCAGTGAAACGAAACAAGAAAAATCTGCCGTCTGGTTTAGATCAAAACTTAAACTCACAATGGAAGGTTTGTGGAAATAATATATTTTACAAGTAAATTATAAAACGATAACAATTTAAAGGTTTCCAAGGTTTCCAAATAACTGCTGTCAAACAGAGTTGTTGAATCATAAAACACCCATATCCGGTGTTAATTAAAAATAAAACCCTGAAATAAAAGCACAAAATCTGCTAATAATTCAGAAAGAGTTTTCTGTCTCCCTGTAATTGGAATGTGTTTTTTAAAAAACATTTTTCCCCAAATAAGGCCAAAAAAAATAAAATAAAATAAAAAAATAAATAAATAAAATACAAATAAAAATAAAAAAGCTACTAAAACACAAGGGGTTAATGAGTGTGAAATAATATGAAAAAAAGAAAAAAAAAGAAAAAAAAAGGAAAAATAAAGAAAACATTATGAAATGCTTCTTAGAATATTTTTTCGCAAACTGATCTCAGGTACCAGCATGTTTTTTCTTCCTTTTTCTCTCTGCCAGGAATTTGTCGTGTCCATAAAGAAAGACATAAATAAAACATTAACAATACTAAAAAATATATATTAAAAATAAATAAATAATGCACAACGTAATAGAAGGAGAGGAGAAAAGCAAGGGTACATTTTCAGACCAGAAAAACCTCTTGAATGAGATCAGAAATAATGACAGGATGCATACACAAAAAAAAAAAGTTCCTTTTGAGTTTGTATGAACCAGGATGAAAGTATTTACATTACATAACCCACTTCCAATACAATTTCAATACTCTTGCTCCCCCCCCTCTTTTATTGTGTTTCATGTTGTGCGTTTTTTTTTTTAATTTTAAAAAAAAATATTTTAAAATAATAAATCGTTAGGAAATTATTTAGCACGGATCGCCTGAGGATACTGAAATGTTGAAACCAAAACAGCGTGATCGGCTGATCTCCTAATTTTTTAAAATTCAAAAGCTCTGCATGTTAAATTTTAATTTTATTTATTTATACGTGCATTGAGCACTTTTTAATACTACTGCTTCCTGGTCTAATTCAACTCTGACCAATAACTTTTTTTTATCACACACACACACACACACACACACACACACACACACACACACACACACATACTCTTTCAGTCTTATAGTTACGAGTTTGGCTATTTTATTACAAAACATCTTTCTGCAATAAATTTGTTATAATTTTCATTTCAGTAAATAATTATATCTTCAATTCAAGTTTTGATTTACATGTATTGTTATGAAGATTGACTGTTCTGTTATTTTTTTTCAGCAGTGTGTCAATATTTTGCATAATTAACACTAAAAGCATTTTTGTTTTGGGAATTTGTAAATATCCCAATATCCATTTTCAGAAATCCCAGGTGATTAATACAGGGTTAAAAAAATTAAAAATAAAATGAAATTAAAAAAAAAATAATATATCAACATTTAAGAAAAAAAAAACAAAGAAAAACCAAAGTTAGCATTAAAAGTTTTAAGTATTTATTAAATCGAATGTTGCTTTTTATTTATTTATTCATTCATTAAGTAAAAAAATAATTAAAATTATTACGTAAAAAGCTTATTTAGAGCGAAAATAATGGACTTGATTCAATGTTTTTTTCTAAGGGAGATAACTCAGAGGAATTATTGCCGTATTTATCTCCCTTGAATATACTGGCATGTACAATTGTACATTATTCCTCAATTTTGTAAGCTGTTAGTGTTAACCATTGAAGGATTTATAGCAGAGGTCGGTAGATACAATCTCTTCCGACATCAAGTTTTTGGGGAGTGGCATTTATGTGAGTTAATGTCATGAAGTTACATTTTTTGTTTTTGTTATAAACTAGAGACGTTCAGTTTTGACGTTGTTTATGTCCGGCAAATTTTACGACTGCTCAGAGTGGCAAAAAGCTAACTATACCGTTACTGATATCATAGCATCTGCATTACTGATAGTACTTTCAGTGGTGTTGATGGTGGTGTGATCTTTGAGTTAGGGGGGAGGGCTTTAGTCACATCACTAGTGGTGGGGATGTCGAAAGGATTTTCCACAGAAGATCCCCCATTCTTGGCGACAGGTCTGTTTATTCATATAGAAGCATAGCCTTATGAAGCACAAAGCTGAAAGGGTGTAAAATAAGGGTTGGAAATTGAAAGGGAGGGTCTTTACTAGAAATTAGTTATCGTAAAGGAAGGCGAGAGGAGACGATTATTGTAAAAAGTCAGAATCTTTGGTCGTCAGCGAGAGAAACAGTCCAAGATGTAAGCTACGAATTTGAGATATCGAAATCAAGCAAGTGCTGAAATTTAAATATCTTAGAAGTGTTTTAACAGAGGACGGAAAATGTGACATCGAAATTCGAAGGTGCATTGGAAGAGCGAAAGATGCCTTCCAAAAACTAAACCAAGTATGAAGAAACAGGAAAATTTCGTTTCAAAGAAAAGTGTGCTGAACTGCTATGTAATACGAGTCCTTCTATATGTCTGTGAATGCTGTACAATCTCCTCACATATAAATTTTGAACTGATTCCTCTTTTTTACGGCTTATCAACCTTTTTAAGTTCATTTAAAGCCGAAACATTTTTTGATTGTAAGATTTCTTTTAAAGATAATAATTTACCGCGTCCTACTATTTAACCCATAGATGGAAGGAGAACATGTGGATTCATACCTTTCCCAAAAGTATTTGCACATAAATAAATATAACGAACCTGACTGGAATACGAACTCGGCTTTTTTTTAAGCATTTCACCCCAAGCAAAGCAGGAATGCTACTAGCACGCAGGGGGCTAGGAAGAGTGAAAGTGAGAGAAAAGAGTGGTTGTAAGGGGGATTGAAGAAAAGAAAAAAAGGACAGGGGTCAAGGCAACAGAAAATGGCGATTGACGTTGTATTTAAATTTTTGAAGATTGTAGTTATCAGGGGAGCAAGTCAGAGGAAGGAGTTCCAATGTCGGGAGGTGCGGAGAGTAGAAGTGGCGGTACATGTAACTATTTCAACAGTCAAAGGGTCGGTCCTAGATGCCAATCTAGTAGCATGCTTAAATTCATGTAGCCAGGGCACCAGGAAAAAAAAGCTCGTCAGAGCAGTTGCCATGAAAATATTTGTAGAAGTTGAGATATCAAATCAGGGTCGATTACATTACAGATCCTTCTTTGGATTTTGTCGAGAACCTCGAGATGAACACCAGACTAGATATGGCAACAGGCTTCCTGTTTTTCAATTCTGAGCCATTATCCATTGAACTTCCTTCATATCTAAGCTTACATCACCCGGTATTCACGAGCGGTCACCTATCTAGGAACTGACCAGACTCAACGTTGCTTAACTTTGCGGATCACAGATGAAGAAGTGACTTGAGGCAACAGAGATATGGCTCTGCAGAAGGATGTTGAGAATACCATGGACTGAAAATGTGAGCAACGAGGAAGTTTTGAGGAAAATTAAAGCGAAAAGGACACATTCTAAGTATAAGTGTCCTTTTGACTTTCATTTTCCTTGTTCAGCTGTCTCCTTGTCAGAATAACAAGGAGAACGGATCTCCAGGGGTGAGGACATGTTGTTAAAGATGGACCAGCATGATGATAGTGAACTAAACAACTAAAGGCCCATAACTCTGCTGAACACAGTTATAAATTTTGGCCAAGATCCTCACGGAACATTTGCAGTCAGTTGTCGAGATTCTGTTGTGGCCGGAGCAGACTTGTGTTGTGAAGGGCCGAAAAATTCAGATCATAGAGAGTGTAGAAGACGACAAAGAAGCCGTGCTGATCAATTTCGATCAGTCCCATTCATTCAACAGGAAGTCGTTGTATCGGGTATTAGCGGTAATTTTAACAAGGCAGGAAAATTCGGTAACTATGAATTAAAAGTCGATTGAAAATTGAATTTAGGGCTGTTCTGGAGTTGGGATTTGGGGCTTTTTTAAATATTGGAGAAGGAGTCCTAGCTCCCTAAGTCCCCTTCCACGCCTTCTGCAAGTATGGCTTTGGTATTGTTTTAGTGGGATTTTAACTGAACCCCACGATTTTCGGTTATTTAAAAATATAGATGGGGGGGGGGTCTTCTTAGCTCTCAATTCCCCACCCCAGAGCAGTCCTAAAATCAATTATCAATCGACTTTTATTTCATAGTTACCGAATTTTCTTACCTTGTCAAAATTACCGAATCTTCCATTACCGAATTTTCTGGGCAATGTAAAACTATAGAGGTGCTTCTTAAAAACTAAAAAAAAGGCATGACTTTCATGATTTGTGTGTTTATTGACCAATTAGAAGCTGATATCTCCTGAAAATATTTACTAAGCTGAGCAGGCTCTTTGATCCACTTTTTAGCACAAAAATGTACAAAATTAGAAGAAAGTGGTAGCAGGATGCTATAGGGTCGTACTTTCTGGCCGTGGGTTAGAAGGTATAGGCACCTAATCCAATATTTTTAAATAAATATTTTTTTAAATATTTATTTAATTACTATAGGCTGAATGTTTTCAAGCAAATAAAATCGATTTATCTAAGTTATAGTTAAGTTCTTGTATCGTCTTTTCAAATTTTTATTTTAATAAAAAAGTAGTAAATAAATTAAATTTTAGATAGTTATTTCTTTTTAAAGAAGCAAAAACTATAAAGCCTCATTTCTATTTTCAAAAATATAGAGGAGGGGCGCTTAGCCCCTCCCTCCCCAGTTCCCCACCCGAGAACGACCCTAAAATCAATTTTCAATCGACTTTTATTTTATAGTTACCTAATTTTCCTACCTTGTCAAAATTACAGAATTTTCTGTTACCGAATTTTCCGTTACTGAATTTTCTAAAATTCGTCCGCATGCATATTTCTCGAAGAGTTGGTTGTTTGACTTTGTCTAACGGCATATAAACATCTCCATGGGTCATTTAATGCCGAAATTTAAATATTTTGAACACAATTTTATGTCTTCAACTAATTATATTTTGAACGTAATTGTATTCCTTCAACTAAAGATAAAATGTATTGTTGGTAATTTTACTATAAATAGGCATTGTTGGTAATTTTACTATAAATAGGCATTGTTGGTAATTTTACTATAAATATGTATTGTTGATAATTTTACTATAAATATGTATTGTTGATAATTTTACTATAAGTAGGTATTGTTGGTAATTTTTTTATATAAAATGTATTCCCAGTAATTTTACTACAAAAATGTATTTTTATACTTTCGTAGCGTTTTTTTTTTTTTTTTTTCAAGGGGGCTCATTATTTACCCATTGATGGGACCCTAACACGTGCTACCACCCCAGGGGGAGGGCTGGTAGCAACAGCAATTGAGATGGTTCCACGCTCCTCAAAACCTCCATCACCCGTGTAGTAGCCTTGCTGCGGGATATAGTTTATCGTCATACCCAGGACTGATTACTCAAAAAGAAAAGAGGGGGAAATGGTGACAATGTGTTGAAAAAAATTTCTCAACTCCATTATTAGTTTGTTTAGTGGCATATCAACTGCTTATGGGTCATTTAATACCGAAATTTAATTTTCTTGGAGCATTAGTATTTTTCATTTAGAAAAATATATTGCTGGTAATATTTTTTTTTAAATGTATTGCTGGTAATATATATTTTTTCAAAAATGTATTGCTGGTAATTTTTTTACTATGGAAATGTATTGCTGGTATTTTTACGATAAAAATGTAATTTTATACATTCATAGTGTTTTGACCCCACTTTGGTGGTTAACTATTTGCCCATTGTTGGGATCCTAACAGGTGCCACCACCCCGGGTCAGGGTAGACCTGGGAAGAACAGCAATTAAGATGTGATTCAACGCTCTTCAGAACTTCCTATCTACCGATCTATAGGTTTTGCTGCCGGATATAGTTTATCGTCATACAAATCCAATAAACATGGAATGCTTTAAAAAGTCTCATACTGTAAACAGCTATTAAATTGACGAACCAGGCTGTTCTTTTGTATTTCTCTTTTTCTTTATTTTAAAATGTATATTTAAAATAATTTGAATTTAACTTTTAAAATATTGAAACATGTAGGATTGATAAACATGACCTCTGTGCCCTTCATCTTATCATTCTCTAAGGATCCCGATCCATATTTGATTTGTATTTGATCCATATTCATATATATATATATATATATATATATATATGTGTGTGTGTGTGTGTGTATTAATGTATATTTGGATAGCAACCTTTCTTTTTGTAAACATCTTTCGTTAAATATAGCAGACAAGGAAAAACTAAATAAAAATTAATTAAATCTTTTGTCTGCCATTTTTAACGATATATATATATATATATATATATATATATATATATATATATATATATGTGTGTGTGTGTGTGTGTGTGTGTGCGCGCGCGTGTGTGTAGGTGTCTGTTAGATTCCGATCAAATGGATCCTTGGATACAACTAATGCCCATGAACAGAAGTAATCGTATTTTGTTTGTTTTAAGTAAATTTACCCCAAGCAAGACAATAATGCCACTAAGACGCAAGGAGCTACTGGGAGTGAATGAGATCGAAAAGACTTCACAAGAAACCGGACATCCAATCCTAAACGGAAAACAAGGGATAAACCTCTACTCCTGTTCAAAAGACCAAGGAAGAGTTTGAACCGAACTATTTACTATCAGGTTCTGATGAATTTAACCAGTAAGTCTGTCTGCTAAAATTTGTATTGTATTTCTCTGTTTTGCAACGATACAATTAAATTTCAGCAGATAGACTTTGCCAGCTATTTAACAAAACATTTTAAAATTCTTGCTGGTCAAAAATAGTTCACAGGGTGCGATGAGTAAATTGTCGCCATTTTATATTTTTAGTTTCACGCATGTGCGTTGTTTGCTTTTGATTTTGTCGACTGCACAGTATAGTAGGATCAGTTGGGCATCATCTTTGAGAAAAACAGGACCATGATGCAATTCATCCCGCCAGAAGTTTGGAAACGGTATGCCGTACTGCTTGGCATTCTCGACGGAAGATCCAATACGGACATTTCAGAGTGTTTGTGTGTCAATCTAAGGATGGTACAAAGGATTCGGAAAGAGTTGGGTGAATCTAATCGTAATTATGACGGTACGGAAAACTCACTCTGATCATTCTAATAAAAAAAACAATCCTGAATTTGTTGGTGAGGGCCTCAGACTCAACATGGAGGCTTACATCAAGTGCATTGAGGATGTAGTGCTACCCTGGATCAAGAGAGTGGCTGCCGGAAGGTCCCTATGTTTGGCAATAGGACCATACCAGCAGGAGAACCCAGTCATGGGTGTCAGACAATTTCTGCGACCACATTACCCCTTACATCTGGCCACCCAACTCCCCACACTGCAAACTCCTTGATTATTATGTGTGGGGCACAGTTGAGCTAGAAACCAACAAAACTCCGTTTAACTCCAAAGATGACCTGAAGGCAAAGATTATGGCAGCATTCACCAACTTAAAGAAACCGTCCAATGGGATGCAGGAGATACCGACGTCGTCTGGAGGCCGTGGTTGAAGCTAATGGCTATTTCATTGAATAAATTTACTCTTTATTATTTTAAGATATTTTTGTGTAATTTTGGTAAATATATTTGTTAAAATGAGATGTCAATGCTATTTTCCTTTTTTGCGCAATTTAGACGACAATTTAGCCATCGCAGCCTATATATATATATATATATATATATATATGTATGTGTTTGTGTGTGCGTGCGTGTGTGTGAGTGAGTGTGTGTGCGTATATATATGTATATGTGTGTATGTATGTGTGCATCTGTGTGTGAAAATACACATGTACAATACATATGTATACATACATGAATATATACATATATACATTTTCTGCCATATATTTATACTAACAAATGTACATATATATATATATATATATATATATATATATATATATATATATATAACCCGATGTAACAAAAACTTTCATACAAACACGCACACACATGTAAAGAGAGAGAGAGAGAGAGAGAGAGAGAGAGAGAGAGAGAGAGAGAGAGAAGGAAATATAGATAATTAAAAGTAAATAAACTAATATATACCTAGATACACATCATATGTAAATATATGCGAAACCAAAAAAAAAAAAAAAAAAAAAAACCATGACTAGGTTAGACAGTGCAGTCTGCTTAATTCCGGCTTGGTAAGGTAAAGATCTTATCTCCTCTTTCTTGTTCCGCCGAGAAAGATGATAGATTGAGTCTATAAGGTATGGGGAGATGGGGTATCCTTTGAAACAAACGGATGGGCAAGACAGATCTTGTGGGTGGTCTCGTGTTGATTACGACGTCTGTTTAAACGGACTTGTCGGCCGTCCGTTCGCTCTTTACATTCGCCCGGCATAACGATGGATGGACGCATGTACTTTTATGTATATTGGGACGCGTGTGCGTTTGTGGACGCAGGACGATATGCCGTTGTTAATGGAAGGAGGTTCGTCAAAATTTCGTGTAGACACGGGTACAAATAAGCATTAATGACAGCGGAGTGATATTGCGTAAGATCCCGATTACTGTCCACCGCCGCAAACAAGCGAAATCGTAAGGTAAGTATTTTATGTTTAACGAGATAAAAGAGTGCTGAACTGCCATGTAATATAAATCATCCTATATCGCAGTAAATTATGAACAGTTTCCTCAGTGATGAAGAGAAAACTTGAGGCAACAGAAGTGAGACTCTACAGAAGGATGCTGAGAATTATGTGGACGAAATATGCGAGCAACAAGGAAGTTTTAAGGAAAATGGAAAGAAAAATGAAATTTATACTTAGAATAAAAAAAGTCAGTTAAATCTTTTGAAGAAGAAAGAGGTTCGGAGAATTTGACACTCACAGGACATCTTTAACAAACGATAGGGCAACTGCTTTGACGAGCTTCCCCCCCCTCCCTGGTACCCCAAATACATGAATTTAAGCATGCTACTAGATTGGTATCTATATCCCACCCTTTTACTGTTTAAATAGCTAAATACAACCGTCATTTCTACTACAACAGTTTCTTTTCTCAAACTTCCCACTTGTGGAACTCCCTCTCGTTTATTTGTTTCCATGATAATTACAATCTTCAAAAAATTTAAATGCAACATCAGTAGCCATCTTTTGTCTTCTTGAATCCCGTTCATCTTTTGTATTGTCCTCAAGTCTCCCTATTCTCAGTCTTCTCTTCCATTTTCACTAACTTTCTGTGCACTAGTGGCATACCCACCTTGCTTGGGGCGAATGATTTAAAAAAAAAAAAGATGCAGAAATCCCAAGGCGTATTGGATTAGCGAAAAATGGCTTCCTAAAGTTTGTTTAACTTTAGGAAGCCATTTTTCGCTAATCCAATACGCCTTGGGATTTCTGCATCAGGACAATTTTATTGGAAGCAATAGAAAGAAAACGAAAATTGCTGAACATTTATGTAATATCAGTTTTCTTAAATGGCAGTGGATGCTGGACAGTTTCCTCACAGATAAATAAAAGACTTGACACAACAGATTTGGTTCTTCGGAAGGTTGTTGAGTATACCATCGATGGAACATGTGAACAACAAGGAAGTTTACAGTAAATTGGTAACAAAAAGAACACTAGAATCAGCTAATAGACAGTTTTCTGTGATACCTAATGAGGAAAGAAAGCCTGGAGAATTCGATACTCGCAAGACGTATTAAAGACATGAGGGGGAACTGCGAATAACCTACGGAAGAAGCATTTGTAAATGGATGGCAGAACAGGGACCAGCAAGAGTAGTAAAGGGACAAACATAGCTTAGAGCTACGAAAGTTAGGAAGTTGTGAGCAGTCATGATCGCCCACGTCCGGAAGTGACACAGCAAACGAATGATGATGATGATCATCATCATCAGTCCATTGACTACTTTAATCGTCAATCCTCTGACCTAAGGGTAGAAGATGGATTGACAGAGTGGTCTGTTTAACAGCATATCAACTCCTTTATGGGTCATGTAATGCCGAAATTTAATTTTCTTGGGAGCTTGGAAGTAATAAAAATATGATATATGTTACTCTACTTTCTCAGTTGAATACATGGTAGATGCTACACAGCTTTTGTGTGTATACAGGTTTGTGTGGACATAATTCCTAGAGACAGTGATGTGTGTGTCTTAAGTTGTAAGTTATATTTTGGAATAAAATTTGATTCAAGAAATTTTATATTATATGAATTAATATCATAAAAGTGTAATTTCATGTTAATTGTTTGATAGAATTTTAAACAGATTTGGGTGAAGCGGTTACAATTTGTTATTGTTATGGGACCTTACCCATAATAACATAATGGACTATTCCATACGTAATAAATACTGCGCCTCAAGAGGAAGGGGGAAGTTCAGTCCGAAGTCAGGCGACCGGCTGATCGGTTGAACTCTCTGCCTTCTGGCGGGGAGGAACCCGAAGGAGGCTACGCCGAAGGGCGGAGTCTCTTTCGGGGAGGTAAACCGACTCTGAACCCTTTATACGGGTTCAATGGGCATATTTTTGACCGAGCCCAAGGGCTCGGAGTTCCCACGTTAAAAAGGCCTTGTGCCACATGACGCCCTCGTGGGAGGGTGACTGAATATCGTTCAGTTTGAAGTCGGGCGGCCGGCTGACCGGCTGATCGGTTGAACTCTCTGCCTTCGGGCGGGGAGGAACCCGAACGAGGCTACGCCGAAGGGCAGGGTCTCTTTCGGGGAGGTAAACCGACCCTGAACCCGTTTATACGGGTTCAAAGGGCATATTTTTGGCCGAGCCCACGGGCTCAGAGATCCCACGTTAAATCGGCCTTGTGCCACATGATGCCCTCGTGGGGGGTGACTAAATACTGTTCCGTCTGAAGCTTAGAGTTCAGTCTGAAGTCTGGAGTGAAGTCCGTCAGGAGTCTGTCAGTCAGTCAGATCGAGTCAGTCAGTCGAGTCAGAGGCAGTCCGAAACAGAGTCGCGTTCAGACAATTACTACTAAACCTGATTGTTCGTACTAACACTTTCTACTTCTCTGTATATATTCCTGTTTGTAATATATCTGTGTTATTCCATATCCGTATTCGAGTTCTTCTTTCTTGGTTCTACCCTGGACTATCAGCCGGGGTACAAGGAACCGTGCCATGACAGTTATTACGTGTGTATTGTTGGTAATTTTCTTTTATGTAAAAATTTTGCTGGGATATTTACTATAAAAAAATATTTTCAAACTTCCATACTGTTTTGTTTTTGTTTTGGGGGGTTCACTTTGCCCATAGATGGAACCTTAACACGTGCTACCACCCAGGTCAGGCTGGACCTGGGAACAACAGCAATTAAAAAATGGTTTCACACACCTTAAAACCTCTAAACTGTCGATCAGAGGCCTGGCTGCCGGATGTAGTTTATCGTCAAACCCAGGACTAAGGGGTAGAATAAACAAACAACCTCCTTCAGGATGATCTGTTGGTGATGTCTCTCACGAGTTCCGTCCACTCTTTGATGTTTGACCAGTTTTTGCGTTGCTCTCCCCGCTTGCGTCCGCCTTTAATAGTGAAAGGCTGTTATGCCGTTTGAATTGGCCACACCATGGCATTTTCCGACTCTTAATAAAGTCGAGATGAGTTTCCTGTCGGCCCACGAGACTTTTAACCTTGCTCTGTACATAGTCATTTGTTTTGTAGAAGATGCGGAGGGGCTTTATCAAGCATTTATTCTCGAAATCCTGGATCCTTTTCCCATCTCTGCACCCGTAGAAGAGGGTGCATACGAACAGAGATTTGTAGAGCTTGAACTGGTATTGAAGCTGATGTTGTTATTCCCTATTCTTTCCAGCCTGGCCATCGCTGTTGTAGCTGTGGCGATCCAGGTTGTTCCCATGTATTTGAAACTGGACACTTCCTCCAGTGGTTTGCCAGTGTTGTCGCTGACATTGGTATTGTTTGTGATATTCCCAATTACTTCAGTATCTGTCTATATTTCCGAGATGAGATCTTATGTATAATATTTACATTGCTCGGACTATCATCCTCATCTTTGTTGCTATATTTATCCCAACGTTTCGGCTGTTGTACGCTCCGGCCTTCTTCAGGTGGCTGGAATGTCGAACTGAACCCTTTATTTCGCTCGCTGGGTTAGACTGTTCTAGTTCCACGTGCCATGTGTAATGGATGTCATTTATCAGTTATCTTCTGTTAATTCTCCTCCCCAAGTTCTTCAACGCCTTAACCAGGTATTGAACTCACACTCTTTGGGTCCTGTCACTGGATCTAACTGACGCCTTTATCCACTGTGCCATGTGTCAGATTTGGTTACGACGTTACAAAGGTTACAAGGTCACACAACACAGTGAATAAAGGCGTTAGTTAGATCCAGTGACAGGACCCAAAACATGATTCAATACCTGAGGGAATTAACAGAAGATAACTGATAACTGACATCCATTACACATGGCATGTGGAACTAGAACAGTCTACCCCAGCGAACGAAATAAAGGGTTCAGTTCGACATTCCAACCACCTGAAGATGTTCGGAGCGTACAACGGTCGAAACGTTGTGATAAATATGACAAAAAAGATGAGGACGATAGTCTGAACAATGTAAATAGTGTCACAATTACTTTTGATTTTTCTGTGCTGAGTTCCATTCTATATGCAGCGACTCTTTCAACAATTTTGTTGGTCAGGTCGTACAGCTCGCTGTTACTGCCTGTCAGGTCAATATCGTTTTCGAAACGCAGGTTGCAGACAGATCTACCACCGATAGAAAAAGAAGTGTTGTGGTCATGGAAGGTTTCATGCATAATTTATTCCAGAAACAGGTTGAAGCGTGTAGAAGAGGGTGGATATTCCTGTCTAACGACGATTTTCGTCTGAAAGAAATCTCTCATTTGGTTATTATAGAGAACTGCACTAGTGACATAGTCATAGAGGGCCTGGTTGACTTGTATGAGTACTTCTGATTTTCCAAGCGTAGCTTAGATGTGGCACAAGTCCGAAAGTATGAGGCACCCAGTGAGGATCGAACTCAATATTCAGTCGTTAATGTTCTAGCGAGACATTACCTCGCCTCGTGGTGCCCTATAGTGATTTTCCAAGCGTAGCTTAGGTGTAGCACAAGGCTGAAAGTAAGGGGCGCTCAGTGAGGATCGAACTCACTATTAAGTGAGACAAGTAACCATTCCGCCGCCTCGAGGTGTCCATGAGCACTTCTTCTATGTTGAATCCTCTGAGGAGGTGCCAGAGGGCATAATGCCATATCCGATCAAATGTTTTTTTGAAATCAATGAAATTGTGGAACAGGTCCCACTGGTTTTGCAGGTGCTTCTCGATGAGGACCCTATAGTTGAATATTTTTTCACTTTGCTCTTCTGTCATATTTGCATGTGAGAAACGAGAAAGTTTTTTTATTAAAGGAATGGAGACTAATACAAGTGTTGTCGGAAATTTCATGCTGGTTTAATTTATGTACGAAATACAAGTGCCGTCGGAAATAATCAGGCCTGTGAGATTTATGAACGAAATACAAGTGCCGTCGGAAAAAGTCAGGCCTGTGAGATTTTTGAACGAAATACAAGTGCCGTCGGAAATAGTCAGGCCTGTGAGATTTATGAACGAAATACAAGTGCTGTCGGAAATAGTCAGGCCTGTGAGATTTATGAACGAAATACAAGTGCCTTCGGAAATAGTCAGGCCTGTGAGATTTTTGAACGAAATACAAGTGCCGTCGGAAATAGTCAGGCCTGTGAGATTTTTGAACGAAATACAAGTGCCGTCAGAAATAGTCAGGCCTGTGTGATTTATGAACGAAATACAAGTGCCGTCGGAAATAGTCAGGCCTGTGTGATTTATGAACGAAATACAAGTGCCTTCGGAAATAGTCAGGCCTGTGAGATTTTTGAACGAAATACAAGTGCCGTCGGAAATAGTCAGGCCTGTGTGATTTATGAACGAAATACAAATGCCTTCGGAAATAGTCAGGCCTGTGAGATTTATGAACGAAATACAAGTGCCGTCGTAAATAGTCAGGCCTGTGTGATTTATGAACGAAATACAAATGCCTTCGGAAATAGTCAGGCCTGTGAGATTTATGAACGAAATACAAGTGCCGTCGTAAATAGTCAGGCCTGTGTGATTTATGAACGAAATACAAGTGCCGTCGGAAATAGTCAGGCCTGTGTGATTTATGAACGAAATACAAGTGCCTTCGGAAATAGTCAGGCCTGTGAGATTTATGAACGAAATACAAGTGCCGTCGGAAATAGTCAGGCCTGTGAGATTTTTGAACGAAATACAAGTGCCGTCAGAAATAGTCAGGCCTGTGAGATTTATGAACGAAATACAAGTGCCGTCGGAAATAGTCAGGCCTGTGAGATTTATGAACGAAATACAAGTGCCGTCGGAAATAGTCAGGTTTGTGAGATTTT
Source organism: Acanthosepion pharaonis (assembly GCA_903632075.3). Taxonomy (NCBI): domain Eukaryota; kingdom Metazoa; phylum Mollusca; class Cephalopoda; order Sepiida; family Sepiidae; genus Acanthosepion; species Acanthosepion pharaonis. The sequence goes on along the minus strand of CAHIKZ030002779.1, from coordinate 377,903 downwards.
TGAACGAAATACAAGTGCCGTCGGAAATAGCCAGGCCTGTGAGATTTATGAACGAAATACAAGTGCCGTCGGAAATAGTCAGGCCTGTGTGATTTATGAACGAAATACAAGTGCCTTCGGAAATAGTCAGGCCTGTGAGATTTATGAACGAAATACAAGTGCCTTCGGAAATTGTCAGGCCTGTGAGATTTATGAACGAAATACAAGTGCCGTCGGAAATAGTCAGGCCTGTGTGATTTATGAACGAAATACACGTGCCGTCGTAAATAGTCAGGCCTGTGTGATTTATGAACGAAATACAAGTGCCGTCGGAAATAGTCAGGCCTGTGAGATTTATGAACGAAATACACGTGCCGTCGTAAATAGTCAGGCCTGTGTGATTTTTGAACGAAATACAAGTGCCTCCGGAAATAGTCAGGCCTGTGAGATTTATGAACGAAATACAAGTGCCGTCGGAAATAGTCAGGTTTGTGAGATTTATGGACGAAATACAAGTGCCGTCGGAAATAGTCAGAACTGGGAGATTTATGAACAAAATAAAAGTGCCTTCGGAAAGAAAAATGTTGGTGAGGCTTTTGTACGAAATATGTCAGTGAGATTTTGTTTTTTACGAAATACAATTGCCGTCGGAAATACTCATGTCAGTGGGATTTATGTACGAAATACAAGTGCCCTCGGAAATAGTTATGCCGGTGGGATTTTCGTATAATACAAGTGCCGTCGAAAATAGTCATGCTGGTAGGCTTTTCGTAGGAAATTTAAGTGCCATCGGAAATACTTATAGCGATTCATGTACGAAATACAAGTGCTGTCGGAAATAGTCGTGCTGTGGGAAGATTTGCTGTCATTTGTCTTTCTATATTCATAATTTTTTTAAATCTCTCATATCGTATTTATTTCTATACTAGGTCTACTAAGGAGGTCTTTATAACCTAGAATATGCGCTGATTCTTTCAGACGTTTACCTCTGGAGTGTTCTTCGTTGTCCAGAATTCCTACTTCATTCCACAGGGGACTTTTTTTCCCTCCATACATGATCAGCCATGCCCAATTTCATTGTTTCACCTCTCACTATGGCTGTTCTTTCAGCCTTACTTTTAGGAACCCGCATGTTTCTTGTTTATATTCTTTGCCACAAATACAAGGAATCGAGTACACGCAATTCTTGCTCATGTTCTCCCCAGTGCCGTCAGAGATTTCCCCGTAGAGTGGAACTGCGTCTGAATATTGTCCTGGTGAGGTAAGGACCGCTGACCTCCTGAGTCTTTTCTTGTAAGGTCTGACAAATTTCTGATCATCTTTCCTTCTGTTCCGACTTTTAGACGCTGATGTCATGTTTGCCGGATAGTTGTTATTCTGAAGGGTACGTTTGATCTTTATGGTATGTGTCTGGGTCACCACTTATGATTTTTGCCTAGTGTTGTCAGCGATGAACGATCGCTTTCTTCACGCTGTATGGATGGTGGGAATTGAAGTCCGGTGAAGGTTAGCTTGTATCTGGAAAAAGAAAACATTGTTATTCTAAAATAAATAAATAAATAAAAATAAAATATCTTAATGCAATATTCTTTTACAAAAGAAAGAATTATACTTACAATCATATTTAAAAACCCAAATCAATCAAGTAAAAATCCAATGTTAGCGTGACTTTTGGGTCAACCTGAATAGATGTTTCTATGTGGGTTTCATTGTAGTGTGTGTGAGTCGCTCTCAGCATTTCGTAGTTGTGACATTGTCCCGAAACTAAACTAAATTTAGTTTATACTTATATATAAAAGAGACTTATTAATGGAGTAAGGACATTGATCACACTTTAATATAATATGACTGGTGGAATATTTAATCTTATAATGCATTATTCACTGAGGATCACCAGGAAACGTTACTATTGTGAAAATCAAACAAAATGAATTTTTATAACTTCCGGTTTTTACGGGAAAATTTTTATTTTATTACACTTTATACTTTTCTGAAAAAAAATGCCATTCGATGTTTTGTGAATCTTAGAAGCGATTGCTTTCTAAACGAAATGAAAAGAAAGTGATCAGATATTTTGATTTTAACAGCAGTAAAAACAACAACAAAAAACAAAAACAAATAACAAGCAAAGGAAAAAAAAAAAAAAAAAAACAACCCCCCAAAAAAACGACTGAAAACGGAAGTCCCAGCAGAAATATTCTAGAATTTCAAATGTTTCAATGCTTGAAAGTGTGTATGTTTTCTTTACATGTTTATTGATGCATAGGCGAAGGTATCTATCTATCTATCTATCTATCTATCTATCTATCTATCTATCTATCTATCCCAGACTGTTCATATCTATCGATCTAGCTAGCTAGGTCACACATTTCAAAACCGTTTTCAAAGCCATTAATTCGTATTTATCACTGTCAATTTTTCAAATTCAGTCAATTAATTTTGTCAATGTTCATTTATCAAAGCTGTACTTTCTCATATTTCCACATTCATTGCTTAGATCTGCACTATTCTGTTGGAAAGGAAGGAAGTCTTTCCTTCCATTCTGTCATTATCAATTTATTAATGTTGATTTTTTCTTGATATTAATGTGATTTTACACAAGTCGATTTGCAGTGTCACTTTATCAATGACATCTTTCAATTTTTTTAAATTTCATTTCATGAAAGTCGATTTTCTTTGTCAATTCATCAAAACAGGTCTTTTATTTTTTTCACTGCCCGTTTATGAAATTCTGTACTCTATTCTGGTACCTTCATTATCTATTACACTGGCCTCCGTTTTCCAAAGGTCAAGGGTTTATCAAGTGATATATGATCAACATTTTATGCTGAATTCAAAAATATCATTCATTGTGTTTGGTCAGGTCTGGTTTTTAAGATGCGCTTGAATACTTCACAACAAGTTGTACACAATAATAACATTTATTCAAAAGCCTGTGGACTCTACTTGTCACAGCTGATCGTGGGTGCCTGATATTTAGTATAGCATATAATGTTGTATGTGTACCTAACTACAGTGTACCACCCTACTCGCTAACACCCACATACCTAGAGGGGGCGGGGCTTATCCCTCAGCTTAAAATGATTTTAATGGACTGTGTCAAGTGTCAACGACGATCTGAGTGATGATTTATTTTTTTCTCTTTTCAGCTTGACATTTGTATTCCTGTTAGAATAGATCGCAAGTATAAGAATAATACTGAATGGTTCTGTTATGACTGCGGTAATATGGTTCTTCCTAACTGTCAAGCAAAAGTCACTGACTTTGTGAAGAAGGCGTATCGCGATTACTTTGGAGTCAGACTAGGAGATCAGGGTAAGCCATTCGCTGCCCATGTTTGCTGTAAAACATGTGTGAAGAAATTGAGGGATTGGGGGAATGGTAAAAGGAAGAATATGCCATTTGCCCTTTCAATGGTTTGGAGGGAAAGAAAAGATCATATTACGGACTGCTATTTCTGCATGATAAATCTAAAATGAAATCGCAAGAACAAGCACCATGTCCAATACCCCGATGTTCCTCCTACCATAAGACCAATCCCACATAGCCCAGACCTTCCTGTTTGTGAGCCAGATGGTAACATGAAATATAGCTCTGATTTCGGGCATAGTAATATGACTATTGTAGCTGGGGAACACGCATACAAGCCAGAAGAAGGCGACCAGCCAGTACCCTTGAAACAAGCAGAACTCAACGACCTGACACGAGACCTGAACCTTTCAAAGGAGTCTGCTCATCTGCTGGGTTCACGTCTCAAAGAGAAACATCTGTTGGCACCAGGAACAAAGTTCTACTGGTATCGAGACCGTGAGAGAGAGACAGTTTTTCCCGTTCCAGGATAAGTCGTCATTGGTTTATTGCAACGACATTGCGAAATTGATCAAACAAATGGACTTAGAGTATGATACTACGAGATGGAGACTTTTTATTGGCTTATCCAGCAGAAGACTCAAAGCAGTTCTACATAATGGGAATAGTTTTTCACCTATCCCTATTGGGCATTCAGTACAAATGAAAGAAACTCACAACAGCATGGATCATTTGTTGTCTGCTACTAACTACCAGGAGCACAAATGGTTCATCTGTGGAAATATTAAGGTGGTTGGACTGGTCGTAGGGCTCCAAGGTGGTTACACAATATATCCTTCTTTTCTGTGACTCTGGGACAGCCGGGCTGATGATCAACATTATGTCAGACAAGTGTGGCCGTTAAGACAAGGGTTAAAACCTGGCTCGCATAACGTTCAGTCTCACATTCTTGTTGAACCGAACAAAATACTGCTTCCACCCTGACATATCAAGTTAGGGAGTAATGAAAAAACATTGTGAAGGCAACGAACAGAGAAGGCAGCGGGTTTGCTTTCCTTAAGAAGTTCCCTTACGGAGAAGCATGGAAAACTCAAGGCTTGTATATTTGAGGGCCCTCAAAGAAGAAAACTCATGAAGGATCCAATGTTTGACGGAGCACTAAGCGAAGTCACTGAAATCACTGGCAGTCACTGAAGTTAGTTACAAACTTCCTGTGAAACCATCGGAGTGCGGAATACGTGAAGGAAATTGAAGAGCTACTGAAGAGTTTCCGCCAACACGGGGAATGAATCTCAGTCAAACTGCACTTTCTGAGGTCACACTTGAACTATTTTCCAAAGAACTGTGACGATTTGAGTGAAGAGCAGGTTGAGCGCTTTCACCAAGACATTCGCATTATGGAAGGGCGCTACCGGTGGTATTGCGACAATAGTAATAATAATGATATCCAATATATGCACATATGTATCAGAAATCTCGAATAAAACCTTTATTTAAGCCGTTAATGTTGCCTAATCTATATTCGTATACGATCTTCGCGGTTTGTTTACGTAACTTGTTTCTTTCAACTTGAAAAATAAACAAAACAAAGATTATACTCAATAACAAAATTATTTAAATTTGTACAGCTGTGTTTGAAGATTGTTTCTCTTCTTCGCTTTTTTTCTCTACATAACTAAAGCTTTAGTCCGAGTGTCTCTATTCTTATCTAAAGCCCGATAGACAAATTGAATATTAACCGTTAACATGTCGGCGGTAGATCTGAAGAAACGAAAGCCATACTATTTATCCGAAAGAAAGCCATGTGAAATAAGATGCATAACCAATTTGGCGCTGATTAGAGGCTTTAGTACATTGCCAAAATGTGATAAAAGACTAGTAGGGCGATAATTCGAGGTGTTTGAAGGTTCACCAGAGTTCTTAAAGACAGGAAGTATAGAGAAGAATTTCCAACAAGTATGAAAAACAAGAAGCAATGAGGGATTTAATGTAGAGTTTGGAGAAACCTGGAGCCATTCAGTAGCACATTTCATTAGGAAAATCACAGAGATACCATCATTTTAGTGATGATAGCAAAAATTATCGACCGAATTATGTGTGCATATAATTCAGTAAAGATTCCGTTTTAGGGGAAAATTCAGGCAAAGATACTCCTGATATATGAACGTTTCGGTAAATATTTCAAATTATTTCCTTAATCATTATCTACACTTAGAAAATATATAACAACCAAATGGTGCACGATTTCAGTTCGATTGCATCCCACAAAAGAACGGCGTATAGTTCTCATGCTATCTCTATATGCCAGGAGATATCAAATTGACATTGAGTTGGTTTGGTTTGGTTTGTTTTACGGCATATCTACCTCAATGGGTTATTTAATGCCGGCAACGTTTATTTCTGGTAATATTTTTTTCAAAAAATGTATAGCCGGTAATATTTTTTGTTTTAAAAAATGTATTGCTGGTAATAATATTTTTACAAAGTATTTCTAGTATTAAAACCTATTTACATTCTCATAGTGTTTTAAACTCAGTTTGGGGGTTAACTATTAGCCCATAGCTGGGACCCTAACAGATGCTACCACCCCGGGTTAGTTTTGTATGATTTGTTTTACGGCATATCAACCTTAATGGGTTATTCAACGCCGACATTTTTTTTTTGGTAATATTTTTTTCAAAAAATGTATAGCTGGTAATATTTTTTGTTTTAAAAAATGTATTGCTGGTAATAATTTATTGTTGGTAATAATTTTTTTACAAAGTATTTCTGGTATTAAAACCTATTTGCATTCTCATAGTGTTTTAAACTCAGTTTAGGGGTTAACTATTTGCCCATAACTGGGACCCTAACACGTGCTACCAACCCGGGCCACGGTGGACCTGGGAACACCAGCAATTAAGAGGTGGTTCTACGCTCCTCAAAACCTCCTTCAGAGGCTTTGCTGTTAGACGTAGTTTATCGTCTTACCCAGGACGCGGATGAAGTTTATCGTCATACCCAGAACGGCTGACAAGAAGAAATAAGCCTTTGCCCTTCTAAATGCATAAAAAAGAATGAAAAGTGACATAGCTAATGCGTGCATATTAAAGCTACTTTTCTTAAGAAACACGATACGCAATCACCAAACACCTGAGCTGGTTCATTCTGATATTTATTTTACGGTAAGTTATTAGGTTCAGTCATAAACTATTCACTTCTTTTCTTTTTCAACTTTATTCATCAAAAGTTACAATTTTTTAAATAATCGTTTCACTCTAAGCCAGGCAATAAAGCCACTATGGCACAAGGGATTGCTGAGTTTAAGAGAATATGAGAAAAAAGAAAATACTTTTAAGGAGGGAGAACATTAATAGAACAAGAATTAAGATAACGATTCACATTGCATTTAGATTTTTGAAGATCAAAGTTAACTGGGAAGCAAGAATCCAGAAGAGAGAACAACAAGCAACAAGTGCGATAGGAGAAACTGTTGGCATAGAACTTACGGTTACACCTAGCCATTTGAACTGTAAAATGATAAGGCCTTGTCGCCAATCTAGTACAGCGTTTAAATTCATAAAGTCTAGGTACCATAAAGGAATATTCATCAGAAACTATTTATAGAAAAGGCCCAGGGAAGTCACATTATGACGGTGAGAAAGTTACTGAAGGCAAAATGCCAGGTCAGGACCAATAGCATAGCAGATTCTTCTTTGGATTTTATCACGAATCTCTAAATATTTAGCAGGAGCACCAGGCCAAATGTGGCAGCAGAATTCAAATCAAGGACGAATGGCAGACTTATAAATATGTAAGATAGATTCTGGCGTGAAAAAGTGTCTAGCACAACACAGGGAACACATTTTTTCTGGATGCAGACATAGCAATTGTTTCAATCTACTGTTTTTTCTTCATGTAAGCAGAAAATGTAGTTTGAGAAGGCGCAAAGAGTCGCTCTCCTAGAGGCTAGCATCAGCCATGATGTTGGAAAGCAAAAGATCTTTTTGAGGCGCTTAAAAAGAGCAGTTTCGTTTTGGATCCGTTAAAATTCACAGGATATTCCTTGCCTCAGTTAACAACAGAAAGTAGATATTTTTTTAGATCAGCTGCCAATTTGACCTGATTGAACCTCTCATTATATACTATTATATAGTCAATAATAGTCTATAGGCTATTATATAGTCACCACTATTTGCAATGGCATATCAGGCAGCACTTTTGGTAGGAGAAGTCTTTGCGATGTTTTCACATAATCCAATCGTTTTTAACAAATTGGGCAATGGAGGCCATTTTGAACAGCCAAGCTTCTCGATAGTTTCACATTAATGTGGGTTTCCGCCAAGGCTTCATCCTTTGATCAAATGTGTTTCTTATCTAAATCAATGAGATTTCCGATGTTGCCATTTTACAACAAGGTAGTTATGTTGGCCACATAACTACTGCCTTCTGTCGTAATATTAAGTCCGATAGGTCTGACAAAGTAAAACTGGCAGTTATTGTCGAAAATGACCTCCAACCAGTTGTTAACGGGGGAAGGAAATAGCTTTTAAATTTTAAAGCTTCCCAAACTAGACTGCTATCACTTTATCATAATACAGAAGCAATTTTTCTCCCCATCAGCATAGCCGATGCTCACCTTCAGAGGCTTGAAGTTCTTCCTATTGAGAGATTTTTTGTCAGTATCAAAATAAATAGTAATCAAAAGGTGAAAAGTATGGAGAGTGCTATGTGTGTAGTGGGACAACCCAGCCATGCCGTATCAATCTCTACCAGGTTAGTAAAGAGACGTGGAGTCTGGCGTTGTCCTGATGGAGGGCAACATCTTTACGATTGGCTAATTCCTGAATTCAACGTGCTTTGCAGAAGGATATGTAATAAATTATACCCTTCCAATTCAATCAAGTACTGTGCATCACTTTCTTGAGATGCAGGACCTCTTTGTTCCACATTGTTGTAACCAATCCATGTTTTCATCGCCAGTAATTGTTCTTTTAGCATGGGTCATTTTTGTTACGTTTCAATAAAGACTCGTAGATAAAAATGTTTTGTTTCCATTAAATCGTGAGGCACCCAAACAACTTAGCGATTCAAGCATCCATTTGTTGTCAAATGCATTCCAACGATCATATAAGATATTTAGAGTATCTCCACGATGTCCCGTGTTGTGTGACCTAGATTATTTTAAATCATTATTTCGATTTGGTCATCCTCATCGACTGCGGGTCTTCTATAACGTTTTCGGATTTCCAGTTCCAAATTTCTATTGCTGAGCCTAGCGAACCACTGACAAACAGTGCTCACGGCAATGGCACCGTTTCCACAAACGGCAGTAATCTTTTTTGTTGTTTTGGCAACATTTTTAATTCTGGGAAATAAATGACGAAAATACCTCTCTTTATTCTCTATTATCAGTTTCAGTGGAAAAACATTTAAGATTCACAATCCACACTCGGATTTTATATAAAGATGCGCTGACATGAAATTACTGAATATGCATATATGTGGAATATATGAAATTACCTGTTGCAACGCTATATTTTGAACAAAGCTACGAATTTTTGCTCCTACCCAGTATATATATATATATATATATATATATATATGAAGGAATATAGTTTTAAGGTGTGCTATATTTATAGGATAAAGTGCTCAATATCAGAAATAGACCGTATGTAAATATAAATGTAAAAGTGAACATTGAAGTCAACTCAGAGGCGACAGGCAGTTTCATGCTACAGACGGCCTGACGATTACGTCTGTTGCCTGTGAGTGTTGATTTCAATGTTCACTTATATATATATATATATATATATATATATATATATATATATATAACCGAATGGATAAATATAGGTAGGTATACGAGTGAGCGAGCTATCGTATACAAATACATATAAATACTCTATAGTTGAAATGAATTGTAGTTTAATTTTGAATTAGAATTTAAGCTCGGACGAACATGTAAGATTAAAAATAAGGTTGTAAATAAGAAGTATAAATTCTAAATTAGAGAGACGCTGGTTTTGAAAACGTAAACAAACAAGAAAGGGGCGTTGGGAAATCCAAGGTGGGACAACTCTATTTTTTTCGAAAAATTAAGAGAGTTATTGATAATAATATTACTAAACTATCTAAAACTAATGATATCAAGAACAAAGTATGTCATGATAAAATAAAATAATAAGAAATAAAATAAAGCAAAATAAAATCAAGTACTAGTAATAATAATAATAAGTACATATCAATGGAAAGAAAATGATTTAAAATAAGAAAAATAAAGTAAAATGAAATAAGAGCCATTTACAGTATTCGGACTATTGTTCTCATCTTTGTCGCCACGTTTATTACAACGTTTCGGCCGTTGTACGCTCCGGCCTTCTTCAGGTGGTTGGAATGTCGAATTGAACCCTTTATTTCGCTCACTGGGGTAGACTGTTCTAGTTCCACGTGCCATGTTTAATGGATGTCAGTTATCAGTTATCTCCTGTTAATTCCCCTCTCCAAGTTCACCACTGCCATAACAGGGTATTGAACTCACACTTTTTGGGTCCTGTCACTGGATCTAACCAACGCCTTTATCTACTGTGCCATGTGTTCTTGAGATGAGGACAACAGTCCGTATAATGTAAATAATGTACATAATACCTCATCTAAGAAATATAGACAGAAATAAGAGCCTTATATAGGAAGATATAAATATGCAAATAAACGTGTTGAAATGTTTAAATGAATTCTAGTTGGTTTTGAATTTGAAGTTAGGCCTAGACCAACATTTAAGACTAAAAATTAGGTTGGAAATAAGAAATATAAATTCTAATTTAGAGAGACGCTGGTTTAACAACTAGAAATAAAATCAAAGGGAGTAACTCTGTTTTTTCTGGGAATCAATAGAGTAATTATTGTTAATATTATTAATATTAATATTTCCCCCTCCACCAAAAAAAAAAAAAAAATAGTGATAACAGTAATAATAAAATAATAATATATGCTGTGATAAAGTAAGATAATATAAGGTAAAATGAAATAAAATGAAATGCAAGCTATATATAGGAACTTGTAAATATGCAAATAATTAGATAAGTAAATAAATAAATAAGGAAAATAAATGAATAATTGAATAAAAATAATGAATGCAAATAGATGAGTAAATAAACACATTTCTGATGGTAAGACTAAAGGTGAAATAAAGAAACAACAAACAAAGCAAAAAATAAAAATAATAGTTGTATACTGAAAATAGTAATGATAAGATAATGGAAAAAATGAAAAGACAAAAGTGTGAAATGCGTTATCGTCTAAAAATTAACAATAGTTGTACAATAAAAGAAAAAATATTAATATCAATACTAGTAAATGTGGACACCTGGTCCGGCTAGACTATATTCTGGGTCAATGTGCGTGAGTAGAAACTTCGATCTATGTAGACAGGTACTAATCAACTCACTTCTTTTGCATAAGAGGTTGGCATTTTTTATATTTTTCAAGATTATTAATTTTTCAGAGACATTTAATGCCTTTCCCGCTGAAGGGCTTAGCTTTCGCTACTAATTCCCAGGTGATAATTGGGTTTTTATTCTCGCTTATTAGCTTCTATAAAAAATTTAGAGAGGGCAGTGCTGTTTCGATATTTGATATTGTCAAATGTTATTTGGTGGTGGTAAAAGCGCGATTTCGTATTGTGTTCCGTAGAGCCCACGTAAATCTTAATCTCGCCGCCATGTTTAATTTCAGCTTATAAACTAACGATTTGGACATACATGTACCTTTTAATGAACAGGGTCTGCTATTTCTGCAATTGCAGTTATTAGTTATAGGATATTGTTGCTTTGGGGTTATTTTTGTTGAAGATCTTATTAAATGTCTTTCTCTTGTCTTTATTCATATTGTCTTTTTACAGATATACTCTTTATGAAAATTTATATATATATATATATATATATATATATATATATATATATATATATATATATATATATATTAATTATTAAAAAAAAAAAAAATTATTTAAACAAGAAGTAAATTAAAAACAAAATGGAATACATCTATATTTTGAAAAGCTTTAGAAAACTACAGAATATTCTGGAATACCTAAACTTAAGTTGTCTCTGACCCCGGAAATAAGATTGTTAGATTATCTTTTTGACACTCATGAAGGAAAGATAAAGAAAATAATTAAAAGTAATAAGGATACAAATACATTACGAAAAGAAGAAATAACCACAATATCCTACACATGTACACATACACATGAGTACAGGTGTTCACACACACACACACACACACACACACACACACACACGTATGGCCGCGTGCATTCACGCACACGTACGCTCTCACACACGCACACATATACGAAGAAGAAAAATCAACTTAACATCAATAATTTTTTTAACTTAATATAAAATAACGGAAACGAGAAAATTGCCAGACATTTGCTATCTCCTGACGATTCGACCGAACAATTACTCAAAAGTTCGAAACCGAAACTCCAGAGTAGTGGTGCCAAATGTATAACACCAATCAGCTAAGCGGCAAATTTTATATTTGTATTAATGATAGACATATGATAATATAGGCATAGTTGAAGAACTACGGCGTCTTCCTTGAATTTAAACTTAACATCTAGAAGATAATTAGAGAGCTTGAACGGATTATTGCAATAATAAATAAATAATATGACGTATTATTTAATATATATTTATATATATATATATATATATATATATATATATATATATATATATATATAATGCTTGAAATTGGTTTTATTTATAGGGCAAGAGTTTTCAATATCTGGATATAACGTTTGTCGATGTTAACGCTGGAGACATAGGAATAAAACTGCATGTCTACTCTCAGATAATCGCTTAAGGCGCGTCACTATGGGGACAGTCAGTATATCATTTAAAGTGACACCGTGCACTAATATATATATATATATATATATATATATATATATATATATATATATATTTGTTATTTCTAGATAAATCCTCACCGATATGCGGATGATGGTGTTTATAAACAACAACAATTTTAAGGGTTGGGTAATTTCGGATTAGATTACTGACATATCCTTCCGCGTCTGGCTTGAACGAAGTTCTCTGATAACAGTGACAAAAATAAAAACAAGTTTATAAGAACCAGGAATGCCAAACACTAATGGCTATGCGCGCAGTGAAATAGAAAACTCTCTTTGTTTCTCTCCTCTCTTTCTTTGTTTCTGTCTCTTTGGCTTTAACTGCATGTGCACATACACAGTTGCATACATACAGAGATATGTATATATCATAAACATTATATATTGAATACATATCCATGAAGAGGAGGCACGGTGGAGTAAGAGGAGGTACGGTAGAGTAAGAGGAGGCAAGGTGCAGCAATGGCGTAATGGATAGCGGATCGGATTGAGGAATCGAAGAGCCGAGTTCGAATTCCAGTAGAATCCATTACATTCACTAACGTACTAATACCCTTTGGGAAGGTATGTATCCTTTTCTTCTCCCCCCATAAGCTATGAGTAAATAGCAGGACAGGCCGGATGGCACCGCAGAATGAAATGGCAACCTACTGCGGGAAAAAAAAACCTGCCTCGTCAGTCCTGATCGTCGTGTATCACGCATGGCACACAACTGACTGATCCACGAAGTAGCTCGCACGTATATGTTTTACAACACATCCAGTGCATTAGTTGCCGTAATGAGTTTGACCAGATTTTCGATTTAAAAATTGTTAATTTAATTAAAAGTGAAAGGAATTTACGATTTACTAAGCCTATAGAAAGCGCTTTAAATGCTAGAACATCCACAGTAAGTTTGCGTCCAGGTTCATCTTTTCTGGCAGATCTTCTGCTATCTCAGTGTGGGAGATTTAATAACAAAAGTGATGGAAAAATAATCAAAAAGAAAAATAATCTGAGTGAAATCAGCTAGACTATATTAAAAATTAAAATTAAATTTCTCAGCCGCCCTTTTTACTTTGTTCTCATGTCGTTATAGCAATTTTATTTGCTATTTATTTTTCATTTTATATTTTCCTTTCCTCAGTAGGAGTAGATAGGTTCGCCTATCGCATGGTCTATATTCCTCCCCAATCTTTTGAACAGGAGTAGAGGTTTGTCCCTTGTTTCTTATTTAGGATTGGGATTCCGGTTTCTTCTCATTCTCTTTCGCTCTCAGTAGCTCCTTGCTTCTTGGTGGCATTATTATTTACTTGGAGTGAACTGATTAAAAAAATATTAGAAAAAATAGCAAAAGTGCTCAATATTCGAGGCAAAGCATGTATAAATATAAACGTGGACGCTTTATCTGGCATGATTTGAAGTTTGAACAACGCCAATGTGAAATATACATGCATACATACATACATACATACATACATATATGTCTAAGATTAGCCGTGTGGCGACAGTTTGTTTTCTGCTTAAGCGAAATCTTTAGGTCATATGAGTCGCGTGGTAGCGCTATTATATTAATTTTTAACGGCTTATCAACCTTTTACAGGTTATTTAAAGCCAGAAAATATTTTCAGATTATCAGAAATTTAATAATAATTTAAAATATGATAATGTTTTTAGCAATGCAAGACTTATTAGTTACCCCATTAACGAACCCAACGGGAATTGAAACTCGGCTCCCCGATTAATAATTCCGAGTCATTATCAATTACACCAACCGCATATCCATGCTTACAAGCACCCGATATTCCCAAGCGGTCATCCATCCGGGTAATGATCAAGCCTGAATTTTTCTTACAAGGACCGGTGTTTCAACGTGATATGGGGGGGTGCTGTTAATTATTAACAGTCGAATAGATTGTTCGTTATTGTCAAATTCTCTGCATTGTTATAATTTTAAAATAAAAAAAAATGTTACTCTAATTAAAAGAGAAAATAATTCACTGAGACGGAAATGTATAGAAAGTGCTTTAATCGCCAGATCTCCGCAGTAAATGTGCGTCCAGGTTCTTATAACGTTTCACCATTCTTGGCAGATCTTCTGTTATCATAATGGGTGGGGGGAGGATATTTAATAACAAAGATGTTACAAACAACTAGAAAAAGAATCTAAATAAAATTAGCTAGATTATATGCCCAAAACATATAAAAAAACATTCAAATTTTTTTTCAAAGTTACAGTGAGCATCTACGTTTTACGTGTTGTTTTTTAAAACGTCCCTTTTGTCTTCATATAATCTTTTATTCAAACTTCTGAGATTTCTCCAATATATATATATATATATATATATATATATATATATATATATATTTATTTATTCGTAAATTATAACATAAACATGTTATAAAATCAATACTGGTGTCTTGTTGAGCTCAACACCATCACCAGTAGTGTTGAATCAAAATGGCTATTTTTGTCGTGATTTTATAAAATATTTGTTATAATTTTCGAATAAATTATATTTGCTCAAGTCTGTATTGAGCACTCTTTTAAGAATAGTAATTTATTTCGTATACACCATTCCTATACTTTGTGTATATATATATATATATATATATATATATATATATATATATATATATATATATATATATATATATATATATATATATATATATATATATATATATATATATATATATATATATACTACCCTTTAAACGTTTAAGATCACTTACAAAATTATGTCTGAAAAGCCGACTTTTATGTTCAACATTATAAATATATATAGTTCTTTTATTGCAGTATCTCATTTACGCGGCACTCCGTGTGTGAATAGGCTGACTCTAAATTGTTTTAGAGCCATCTATTTTGCAACAACGGTGTCCAGAGTCACTATTGGCATTCCTTATGCGTTGTCAGATGAGGAAACACCACTAAATATATATTTCATAATTGGTATTATGTGTTCCAGGGTCATTTATTAAAAATATTAATAATAATTTCACTTTTGCAGATTCAAACTTAATATGGGCGAGAAGTGTATATTATCACCTGAGACGAAGGAAACCATCATCACTTTCGTTGGGAAGGCTATAGTTTCCGATATATAGCCGTAAAAGTTAAATGTTCGTACACTGCAGTTTGCTCCGCTATTGGGAGAAATGTGGAAATAAGCCAAACTGACGAAAGACAGCGGACAGGTCGGCCAAAATCCACTTTCAAATCACAAGATAAGTTTATTAGAATCCCCAGTCTTCGAAACAGGAATCTGACAGTCCCTCAAATTGCTGCACAAGTAAGTGAGGCTAGAAGAGCTAATGTGTCTGCATCAATAGTTAGGAGAAAACTCACTGCAGCGGGTCTAAATGGACGTTGTGCTGCCAGGAAATCACTGCTTAGATTCATATGAGCTAAAAAACATCAAAACTGAACTGTTGATTGATGGAAAACGACTCCCTTTGACTGATGAATCTAAGTTTGAGATCTTTGGATCTCGGAGACGAGTGTATGTGAGGCGAAGAACTAGTGAACGAATGATTACTGCTTATGTTTTTCTAACTGTAAAGAATGGAAGAGGAAATGTGATGATCTGAGGTTGTTTTGCAGGCAGTAAAGTTGGCCATATTTATCAGGTGTGGGGATTATTGAATCAACATGGATATCACTCTGCATTCCATCTGGGACAAGGATGATCGGTGATAGATTTGTACTTATGCAAGATAATGACCCAAAACAAAACTCTAAGCTATGTAAAAACTATTTGCTGAAGTAAACCGAAGAAAATATATTCACTGTCACGGAATGCTTCACCCGACTCACATGACTGCAACCCCATTGAATTAGTTTTGGATGAACTGGACTGTAGATTCAACCAAATAACACAGAAATCTTGTGGAGACTATTAAAAGAGGAATGGCAAAACATTACAAGTGAATATTTACTTTCATTGATTGAAAGAATTCCAAGAGTTATCAAGCAGTTATCAAGGCGAAGGGCAGATACTTTGATGAACATTTTTCATATTTTTGTTTTGTTATAGAGCGAAAATGTTACGTAATTAATGTAATTGTACATTTAATAAAAATTTACCAAAAAACTATGAGTTATTTCCTTGCTACAGATTTTTTTTTGAAAAATATTAGGTTTTCTGAAACTTTTATTTAAAGTTAAACGTTATTTTGTGGATGAATTAGTTTCTGCACGATGTATTAGATTTTATATAATTGCTATTTTGTAATATGGACATTCACTCTTGTAGTTAAGTGTACACGAATTTATGCTGGTAGGTTTTATATTGAGAAATAGTAAATTTGTTATTATTTGTGTTTATCAATATGTCAAAGAAGGGAATTTTATTATTGGTATTGAGTTCATACATGAATATATATATATATATATATATATATATATATATATATATATGTCAATAAGAACGGTCGAAGTCCGGCCTTGCTAGTTCTTATGATTTCTGTTTTTGTAATGTCGCGGTGCGTAGCACAGTGCTTCCAAGGAGGCGGCCTGACTCGTCTAGTATCAGGTCGGGGTTGCTGTTGGAGCCGATATGATGCAAAACCCGAAATCGGCGATGAGAACAGTGCATCACTGAAGACCACCCTTGATGTATCGTAAATGTATAATTTAACTATATATATATATATATATATATATATATATATATATATATATATATATATATATATATATATATATATATATATATATATATATATATATAAATATTATTCTGTTTATACGTTTTTATGGATACACATATTTGCCTAAATGTTCTGTTTTTTTTTAATTAAACATTATTAAGTACACTTTCTAAAATAAGTGTATCAATAAAAATCGTATAAACAGAGAATATATTAAAATATGTGTCGGACTTAAACCATTTCACACACACACACAAATATATATATTTATTTCTTACAAGTGTCATTTTGTGGGTAACTATGTCTCAATATTGATGTGATGTTGTTTTTAAACAGTACTAATTGCGCTTACCGGTCCGTGCAATCGAGAGGCTTAATAAAACGAATGCGATCTCCAACAGGATTCGAGCCCGCGCACGCATTTGCAGGAGAAACGACCATCTGATTCGGTGTGCTTTAGACTGCACGGTCACAGTGAACTTCATAAGGCTCAATTAACCTTGCGACGAATGGACATTATGTCTTTTAGATTTTCCCGAAAGCCTATAGCTGCCCATTTTTTTCATATCCGATACGCATAGTAATTTCTAATGAATCAATGGATTTTCTTTTCTTTTCTATCCTATCCTATCCTATCCTATCTATCTATCTATCTATCTATCTATCTATCTAGGGTGAGTTAAAAAGTAATGCAATTTCTTTTATTATGTAAGAAATAAGGAACACATTCTAACATATGGTACATCAAGATTCAGCTATACATCGCAGATTTACATCCCTACACTTCAACATAGTCGCCACCTCTTTCAATGGCAGTTTTCCACCTACGAATGATGGCACAGATTCAATCTTCGTGAATTTCAATTGGCCAATTCCTTACTGCAATTTTCACTTCTTTATCACCACGATAATATTTGCCCCTCAGTGCCTCTTTCCTGAGATCAAGGGAATTGAAGTCTGAGGGTGCTAATGGTAATGAAGAAATGAAAACCGTTAAATCCTTTAGTTGCTTAAATCCACTAAATTCTTCATTTGGTCGGCGTGGTAGCACCTGTTAGGGCCCCAACTATGGGTAAATAGTGAACCTCCAAACAAAAACAAATAACATTATGAAAGAAAAAAATACATTTCGATAGTAAAAATACCAGCAATACATTTATATATAAACAATTACCAACAATACATATAGCAAAATTACCAAAAAGGCATTTTATAGAATTAAAAAATACATTTTTCTGTAGATGAAGACAAAATTGTATTCAAAATGTATTTCGTTGAAGCGATAAAATTGTCTAAAAAATATTTATATTTTGGTATTAAATAACCCATAGAGGTGTTGATATGATGCTAATCAAGATCAACCAATCCTCATTTGGTAAAGGAGAAGCAAGTTCTGTCGAAGCCCTCATTTAATGAACATTGTTTTTGATATAATGGAATATGCATACACCTGTATTCCCCCTCGCTAGAATATGATTGGCTGGTGTCCGTCATAAATACCGACGGACGTGTAGGTACGACAGAGTCAACAGAGCCTTAGTCTGAGAGCTAAGTCTATAACGACGCTCATTGGACTAAGCCATTGATCTACACTTCTTACCTGCGACTACGACGCGTACCAGTCGATTACTGCTACCGTATTCTACTTGGTTATAGTAACCAAAACGACTTAGCTACTTCGTTCAAATATATCCCATTCCGGGACATATCAGTTTTGTTAAATCGAAGACGTTACAAAGACATCAAACTTTCTTTTTTATTACTTCAACCGTTATTTTTAGAGAATACCCATGTTTGAAATAGACGCCCAGATTTTACTTTTAAATAGCGTAAAGCAATTGTGCCTACCTTTCCTTACTCATATTGAGAGGATTTTTGGAACTTTTGCTGTAGATGTAATCTGTGCTGTAATTTAATTTATACCCAAAAGAGACACTTAGAAAATTTCCAAAAGCTTCATATGTAAATAATCCTATCAGTTTTTGACGGGTACTATCCTAACATGGTTGTCAGTACCGGCTTTTGAAACTAAGTTGAATTTTAAATATCTTCTTTTTTTTTCGTTTATCTTTTTTTTTCCATTTTTTTTTAATAAGAAAATTTAATGAAACTGGGGTTATCCAACATAATTTAATGTTTCTGAAGTTTTAATTTGTTAAATCCGTCCAGGGGCAAACATGAATTAAACTGTATCAAAATTCATCATTTAAGCTTCTAAAAAAAAATAAATGCCCTCGGGATCAGTGAATGATAGATAAAATATGACAAACTGTAGATAGCACAACTCTGTCAAAAAGTGTCTTTATCAGTTCTTAACTTGGTATCTATGCTAATGACAGAATCATTTACTGATATCTCGACAAAAAGTCTGATCAGTTCGATAAGGTGAAATTGGCAGGTGATCTAAAAAATGACCTACAGTTTGTTGTTAACTGGTGCAAGGAATGGCATGTTAAAACCAAAACAAAACTGAAAGACCCCTTTTTCTGCATCCTATCACCATGGCTGATGCTAAACTCCATAGGAGTAACACGTTGCGCCTTCTCGATCTAAGATTCTCGATTGATATGATGTGTAAAGACTATACTGAAGCTATTACTAGGTCCGCTGCCAAGAAAGTCGGTTTATTGTGACGTGCTAGATAATTTTTCTCTTCAGAATTTATCTTCGTCCATACCTTGAATATTGCTGTCACATATGGTCCGATGTTCCCGCTGTATATTTACAGATTCTTGATAAAATCCAAAGAAGAATCAGCAATATTATAGGTCCTGATCTGGCATCTCGGCTTCAGTCACTTTCACGCCACCGTAATGTAGCTTTTCCCCTACCTTTTCTATAAATACTTTCATGGTAATTATTCGGATGAGGTCTTCGCTATGGTACCAAAACTTTATGAATTTAATTTCGTACCAGATTGGCGGAAAGATCTCATCAATTCACTGTTAAATTGATTAGATGCAACCATAAGTTCTATGCTAACAGTTTCTTCTATTGCACTTTTCGCTTGAGGAACTCACTCCTGGCTTCATGCTTTCTAGCTAACTTTGATCTTCAAAAATTTATATGCACTGTCAACCGCTGCCTACTGTCTTGATTACTCTTCTATTGTTCTCCTTCTTTAGTGTTTTGCTTTCTCCTTATTCTTTTCACACTCATTAATACACCCTGTGTATTAGTGGCTTTACTGCCTTGCATGGGGTGATATGTTTAAAAACATAACTGAAATCAGGAAGATTTTTTATTTTCAGCTAATCGGCAGAGTAATGAAAAGTGGCTACGATTGAGAAGTTGTGGCTTTGTTAGGGCCAGAAATAAAGACACAAAGAGAGGAATTGAGTTAAACAAATATGTTAACAGAAACAGTAATACAAGCGAGAATGTTGTAGCAAGAATGTTCTGTCCGTCTGTCAGAGCTGACTGCTGGAAACCTCCCTCTCCAGAAGGCAGTACCTGCTCCTATTTATAGCTGGGAGAGTCCATGCGTGCATGGGTAAATTACCATAATCGGATAGTGAAGTTCGAGTTCCAGTCGAGTTCATTGCATTTACTTACATGGTAATACCCTTGGGAAAGGTATGAATCCATCTTTTCCTCCACAGCAGAACAGACAGGGCTTTATAGCCTTGTTTGGCAACTAGCCTAGGAGAAGGAAAACCATGAATTTAAACCACCTGCTGTCTTGTATGTCTTGCCTCTTTAGGCAAAAGCAAGAAGAAGGTGATCAACTCAACTGGATTTAGAACCCGAATCTCCAAATCCTCAATCGAACACTGATCTCTGATTCCTAAATACGATCTCGTTTCCCTAGTTCCTCAATTAGAACTTGGTTCTCTGACTCCTCAATTCGAAATCGACTATCCGGTTCCCCAATTCGAACTCGGATCTCCGGCTATTC
Organism: Acanthosepion pharaonis; assembly: GCA_903632075.3. NCBI lineage: Eukaryota > Metazoa > Mollusca > Cephalopoda > Sepiida > Sepiidae > Acanthosepion > Acanthosepion pharaonis. The sequence continues at coordinate 357,180 of CAHIKZ030002779.1, read as the reverse complement.
AATTTAAACGACTTTCCAATTCGAATAACCCAGCTTTCCGTTTCCTCACTACGAACTCGGCTTTCTAATTCTTCAATTTTAACTCTGCTCTCTGTTTCCTGAATTCGAACTCATCACTCCAATTTCTTAATTTGAACTTGGCACTACGGTTCGTTAATTCTAACTCGGCTCTCTGATTCCTCAATTCAAACCCGGCTCAACGTTTCCTCAATCTGAACTCGGTTGTCTGATTCATTAATTTTAACTCGGCTTTCAGTATCCTCAACTCAATCACTGCTCTCTGATACCTCAATTCGAACTCGCCAGTACTGTTCCCCAATTCGAACACGGCACTCCGGTTGCTCAATTCAAACTCAACTCACTGATTCCTTAATTCTAATTCGGATCTACCTTTCCTCGATTCGAACTCGGCTCTCTAATTCCTCAGTTCGAAATTTTCTTCCCATTTTCTCAATTCTAACTTAGCAATCCAGTTCCTCAATTCGAACTCGGCTCTCTGATTCCTCAGTTCGAACTCGGCTCTCAAGTTCCTCAGTTCGAACTCAGTTCTCTGATTGTGCAATTCAAATTCGGCTCTCCGTATCCTTAAGTCGAAATCGGCATTCTAGTTTCAAAATTCGAACTCGGTTGTTCATTTTTACAGTTCGAACCCAGCATTTCAATTCGAACTAGTCTGATTCATCAAGTCGCCCTACGGTTCCACAATTCGAAATTAGCGCTTCAATGCGAACTCGGCACCCCGGTTTACTCAATTCGAAATCGTCTCTCTGATTGCTCAATTTGAACTCGGGTCCTTGATTTCTCAATTCGAAATCAACTCTCTAGTACTTTAATTCGAACTCGGCACCTCAATTAGGACTTGGCTCTCTCATTGCTGAATTCGACCTCGACTCTACGGTACATCAATTCGAACTCCGTACTTTAATTCGAACACGGATGTCTGATTCATCAAGTCGAATTCGACTCTACGCTTACTGAATTCGAACTCAACTCTAATTCGAACTCGGCTGTCTGATTCCTCAATTCGAAATAGGCTCTATTTCTCCTGAATTTGAACTGGTACTCCAGTTCCTCAATTCGAACTCAACTTCCCAATTCTTTATTTCGAACTCGCCACTTCAATTCGAACTCGGGTCTATGGTTCCTCAATCCAAAGTCAGCTCTCTAGTTCTTTAAGTTGAATTCCAACCCGGATCTCTGATTCATCAGGTCGAAAACACTATGGTTCCTCAATTCGAACTCGGCTCTACAATTCTTTCATTCGAACTCGGCTACCTATTTCCTCAATTCTAACTCGGTACTCAAGTTCCTCAATTTGAAATCGGCTTTCTGATTCCTCAATTCGAACACGGCTCTATGATTCCTCAATTCGAACTTGCCTCTACGCTTCCTCAATTCAAACTCAGCTCTCCGTTAATTAATTCGAACTGAGCACTTCAATTTGAACTCGGATTTCTGATCTCTCAATTCGAATTCGGCTCTAGGGTTCTTCAATTCAAGTTCTGCTCTTCGATTCCTCAAATTCTACTCGGCTCTCTGATTCATCAATTCGAACTTGGCCCTCCGGTTCCGCAGTTTTATCTTGGCTCACCACTTTCTTAATTGAGAGAGATGTACGACAAATCTAAAAATGGATAGAACAGACGCCCACCCAGACATAACGTATCTGCAAAAAGAAAGGTATGTCGCCCAAGGAAATCTATAAGGACATGATACAGACACTTACTGAGGACCCCCACCCTCACCATCCTATGCAACTGTGAGAAAGTGGGCTGCGAAATTTCAAGCAAAACAGGGACAGTCCAGAACATGACCCTCGGTCAGGTCATCCAAAAACCTCAGCCATTGATTTGATGCCATTATGCCTATGGTTTTGTATGACAGACACCTTACTGTTCAGCAGATAGGTAAGTCTATAGGCATTAGTTCTGGTTCTGTCAGTACTATTTTAACTGAGATATTGGGGATAAGCAAGGTGCCTGCAAGATTGGCCCTAAGAATACTCACACCAGAGCAAAAGTTGAAGAGGGTTGATATTTCCAGGAAACTTCTGACTCGCTTTCAGGCTTTCATAACTTTAACACGTTGTTTGATTGTTAATCTTTCCATGGTTGAAATTGCTAAAGACTTAAGACTATTTCTTTATGACTTATACTAAATTGATTATAACTGATTCATACATCACGATACAGTATAAACCGGATATAAGAGACCCGGATATAAGAGAAACCCGGATATAAGAGAGATTTTATCTGGTCCCAAATTAGAGCCTGTGTTAATGTATATATAATAGACCAAACCCAGATATAAGAGAAACCCGGATATAAGAGACTTCTCCGGTCCCAACAACTCTCTTATATCCGGGTGACACTGTATTTGAAGTAGTTAGTATGTATTAATACCAATATTTTATTTCAATTCTGCTTTTATTTCAATTCCAGATCATAGTTTCTTTTTGCGAAAGATTTGTCGTAATTCCTACGTTTTGTATCACTTGGTAAATTTTGATAATTACATTAAAAAAAAAAACTTGTAATGGATCTAAAGCCAGAATTAGAGACCCTGACAACTAGAAATAGAATAAAAAACTAGAAAAATAAAGTGGTGAACGTAAATTTGACCTCGTTCGACCCCGATTTTAACCTTTTCGTTGGTGAGCCAAGCACAGGAAAAAAATAGCGTTAAGGCAGACTCGCAACCTACACACCTGAACTCCCGCGACGGTGTGAAATGGGAATTAATTGGGTGATGGAAGGCTGGCGACCGGAAACCTTTTGAATTTATCTTGTAACGAAATACCAACACAGCCATAAAACTGTACGTATGTTCCTACAATAGTAACGTATCTACAACGACACCCTTAGATTTCTCATCTCACGGCCAAAAAGGTCAATCTATTCAATAACCTGCAAACGGTTTTATCCAGGTACAGTTCTTACCACATTTTATTATGAGATAAAAATTAAATAAAAATATTATTGTAAATTAATAATAATATTTTAACAACGAACTGTTGGTTAAAGCTTATAAAGTATTCAGTATAATTGCTATCTGTGTCGCAAATGTGCAGTGGTTAGCAAGCTGGGCTCGATCCTCGTTGGGATCCTGTGCATATTATCTTGCGCTCAAACTAAACTTAGTAAATTTTTATAATATTTCATGCTTCTGGGCAGATTTTCTATTATCACAATGTAACATATTTAATAACAAAAGTGATAAAAAAAATGAACGAAGGAGATAAAGAAACTAAATGAAATCGGCTCCAAAACATAAAAAAAAATGAAATGAAATTTAAATTTAAAATTCTTAGCGTTCCCTCTCCTTCATGCGCATGTGTAGTCGCATCATCGTAAGCATCACTTTAATTCGATTCAGTCCTAAAAGATGAAACGCGTCACGCGAAAACTTTTTCCATTTTGCCATCTTCTTCTATGTGCTGTGTCCCTTCAAGACGTTAGTGATCATGGCTCTCCACAATTTCCTGTGTCTCTTAATAACTTATGACTTTTTTAAAAATCTCTTTTAAAGCCTGCTCCGACAACTATTTACTTAGGCTCGCGAGTTAGGTTATGTGCTTTTTCCTCTGTCCCTCTTGCCTACAATCTATACTGTGAGTACCAAATTTTCCAAGCCATCTTTCCTCATTATATGCCCTAGAAATTTCAACTGTCTTTTCCTGACATTAAGTTAAGTAGCTCGCTGCTTTCGCCATATCCTTCTTGCCATCAATATACCCCGTGAGGGATAAGTCTTCCAAGACCTGATTCTTCATTATGTGTTCAAATATTTTCACTTCCTGATTCCGAGTACAAATGTTCTTTCTGTTACCATTTTTGTTGTTACGCACGGTCAATGGTGTTCTCAGCATCCTTCTGTAGCACCACATTCACTGCCATATAGGAGGACTGATATTACATAACAGTTCAGTCCGCTTTTCATTGTTGCTATTGCTTCAAGTCTCTTCTTTATCTGTGATGAGATTGTCCAGCATTCACTGCTGTATAGGAAGACTGATATGACATAATAGTTAAGCACTCCTTTTTTGTTTCTAACGAAATTTTCCTGTTCCTTAATACTTGGCTTATCTTTTTTCAAAGAATAATTTTCGCTAAATCTGAGTAAATTATAATAGTCTTGAATAGAGTAAAACTTGAGAAGCTCATTCTTTCGGTGATAGAGAGAATTGTTCCTAGTGACTAATGTTTGAATTCAAACAAAAATTACATCATTTTATTAAGATTGGTCTTCTCTTCAAATATTGGCGCAGCATAATCATTATATCTCCTTTCTTCTCCATTTAGTCTCATAACGTATCAGATTTTCTCTATTTGAATACCACATTCATTCAGGGCATAGGGGCTCATGCCTTCCAACCGTTTTCTTTGCTTTAATATATTTGAATCGCGATGTAAACTTAGGGAAGATACGACAATACTATCTAGTTGCCTTCATCAGAATATGAAATTCAGCGTTTTCTTTCTCCTAATCTGGTTGCAACCAAGGCTAGGGAGCATAGTCTATTGTGTTAATTAACTCATGCCTATGAGGAGAAGTAATGTATTCATGTCGTTGCCAAGAGCATTTGCTTGAAAGACTAGGCTAGAATTTGAACTCGGGTGGCCGATTCCACTTTGTGCGCCGATATCCGTTACACTAACCGCTCGGAGAAATAAGAATCTGCTCGGGGTGCCGTATTTCCCACGAACGTAATTGTCAGTATTTAAGCCCATGTAAAACTATAAATTTCAACACTGATATTGAAGGCAAGCAAGATTGGAGAAATACAACTGTTTTGAGAAACATTAGAGCACAGACCAAAGATCGAACCCACATCAGTTGGTATTCAGACAACTGTCGCGTTCGGAATAGACGGGCCTCTCCGTCTACTTAAATTTTGATTTTTTCTCCATCCTTCTTCTTCTATGTGCCTTGCTCCTTTAGAGCATGAGTGATAATGGCTCTTCACTATTTCCTATCCTTTGTAGCCCTCAGTTAATCTTTTCGTTCTGCGTAAATATTTCTTATACTGAACATAGTTGTCCACAAAAATAAATGGAAATAAGGGAGGCGAGGAAGATTGTGTTACGCCTAATTTTCGAAGCCTTCCTAGAAAATCAGCATTCAAAATTCAAACTATTACCTTGGTTCTAATACGAATATTGAATGGTATGGTTTATTTTCTTTTACGGCATATCAACCTCAGTGGGTGCCGACAACATTTTTAAGATAGGTTCGTATGAATGGAATAAATATTCTTTGTAAGAAATCAGTCTATAGATCAGGTTTTATTGACGTCTTTTTGTAAAGAGGGTATTTTGTCGAGAGTAAAATGTATTGTTAAGATTTTTTTCCAAAAATCTGTTGCTGGTATTTTTACTATAAAAATCTATTTTTATACTTTCATAATATTGTGATCCCAGTTTTTGGGGTTCACTATTTGCTCATAGCTGGGACCCTAACAAGTGATGCCACCCCGGATGAGTCTGGACCTGGGAACAACATCAATTAAGAGGTGGTTCCACGCTCCTCAAAACCTTCGGACCAGAGGCCTTGCTGCCGGATGTAGTTTATCTTCCTACCCAGGTCGACGAATCTTGATCTCTGAAACAAGCTGAGTGACACGAAAGCAATCCATGGAGCATTCGCTACATGAGTACATTTTTAAAAGGTCATGTCTCTTTTAGGAAGTAAGCGATCAGGGCTCTCCAGGATTTAGTCTTGGGGAAGTTATTGGGGTTTTCCTTCTCCTCAGGTAGTTGCCGCAGTAGAGTCTACCCGGCTAGTTTAGGATAAAGAAATGGATACGTACCCTTCCCAAGAGCACTGATGAGGATTGAAAGCAAAATTTGAAAATCGCCGGAATTGGAACTCATCTCGTCTATTTCACGTCCCTCGCACAATTCATGCCCCTAAAATTAAATGTGGCATGAAAAATATCCGCTCGTCATCAGGCCTTCTGAAAATGGAAGTCATGACAAAAGAAGGGTAGTGATTCAGACATTTTAAGAAGGCATCCATCGTTAAATTTACTGGGAAAATGGTCGGTTCCTTGTAACGCTCTAGTAAGTATATGGCTTCTCCTGCTATGCAATACCTTTACAAGAGTCATATCAGACCAATAATGGAATAATGCTGCCATCTCTGGTTTGTGGGTTGCTCAGTCTTCACTTTCTAGTTTGAAAGCATTTATGCAGACTTGTGGGTGATGAATTATTTTCTAACCATCAAACCCTTTCCTACAGGTGAAACGTCACAAGCCTCTGGCAAATCTATCGCTATTTCCACGAAAAATGTTCTGATGAGCTACATTCCATAGTTTCATCAGTTCAGACCATTACCGCTATGATCTGCCATGCCAGACGAACCACCATCATTACCTTCGTATGCCATTAGCAAGAAGAAACTTCCAATCGAACAGCTTCCCTTGAACCATTATTTTGTGGAACCAGCTCCCAAGAAGATGATTTCTCGACCATTGCAATCCTAACCTCTTCAAGTCAAGGGTTAAACGTCATCTTTCGGACATATTCTCACAAACTGCGCCTCTTACCTCTTATTCTTAACGCTCATAAACGACTTTTTTTTTATTAAACCTCTACCTTGAATGACTCTTGGGTCTTGTATAGGGTGAACGTTTGTAAAAAAAAATACTTTTCCCGACAGTCGTTGGAATAGAAACGGAAAATAAACAAGCGAGTCAAAAATACAAACAAATGAAAGAAACCATATAAAAAAGAGTTAAGAACGAAGATAGCCTCTTGTGATTATTTCCAGTGATAATTTGGCGCTTTGAAAGGCGAGGGTGAAGCAAGGGCAGGAAGTGAGAGATGCGCTTAGGGTTTGTCTGAATGCTTGCCGGCAGGTGGGAAGGAGGATTTAGCCTGTAAGCAGTGACCCGTAATTCCGACATTGGCATCACACACACACACACACACACACACACACACACACACACACACACACACACACACACAATCCCCTCTTGCACACTTTCTACTTTTCTTGGCTTCTTCATTCTTTAGTTTTGTCTCGACTTATTCCCAACCCTGCCTTCTTGTTTTTCATCCGTAGGAGGTACGTGTGCAATATATATATATATATATATATATATATATATATATATATGTGTGTGTGTGTGTGCGCGTGTATGTCTCTGAGTGTGTGTGTGAGAGAGAGTGTGTGTGTGTGTGGTGAGTGTGTGTGTGTGAGTGTGCGTATGTGTCTGTGTTATCTTACGGCTTCTTGCTTCCCAGTCAACTTTGATCTTGAAAAATGTAAATCCAATGTCAAACGTTATCGTCTGTCTTCTTAATTGTTGTACTTTTATTGTCTTCTCTCCTTAATAGTATGTTTTTCTCGTATTTTAGTGGCTTTATTGCCTTGATTGGGGTGAAATGATTAATATATATATATATCTGTCTACATTTCTGAGATGAGGTATTATGTACACTATTTACATTATTCGGACTATTGTCCTCATCTTTGTCCCCATGTGTCTCAAGGACACATAGCACTGTGGATAAAGGCGTTGGTTAGATCCAGTGACGGGACCCAAAGAGTGTGAGTTCAATACACGGTTAAGGCAGTGGAGAACTTGGAGAGGGGAATTAACAGGAGATAACTGATAATTGACATCCATTAAACATGGCACGTGGAACTAGAACAGTCTACCCCAGTGAGCGAAATAAATGGTTCAGTTCGACATTCCAAACACCTGAAGCCGGAGCATACAACGGCCGACACATTGTAATAAATATGGCGACAAAAATGAGGACAATAGTCAGAATAATGTAAATAGTATATATATATATATATATATATATATATATATATATAATATAAAAGGCTCAAACGTTAATAAACCATGGAATATTAGTGTTTGAGCCTTTTATATTATATTCTTACTTTTTCCTTTACATTGTGTACCTGGATTCTATCCTCTTGGTAATTTAATATATATATATATATATATATATATATATATATATATATATATATTATTGACCACTAATATTATCTATCTATCTATCTATCTATCTATCTATATATATATATATATATATATATATTGCTTTTCGTCCATGATACCAGGGCTCGAATCTCACCATACTAGATTTTGTCAAGGAGGTTACTTGTTGATATTATCGGCCTGAAAACCGTAAATTAAGTAGACGGAACAATTTGGTTGAGACATAAATCGCAAGCTATCGTGTCCAAGGGTTTGAAAATACTAGCCTAGTTCAAAACTATTCATTCGTCAGAATATGTGCTCTCTGCGAGAAACTGAACTCAGGTCCATTCAGTATAGTTGAGTATAATATCACATGCGGGTTCTATAAAAAAGGTTGGTTATGGTTAAAAGAGTGTGGGCATAAAAATCAACATTATATGGAGATTTTCAATTTCATACCATAATTGATTATCAGATTATATGTTCTTGTATAAGCTCTCTCTATATAGGTCACTAGCGGTTATGGGAAATGGGGAAGGAGTGAAATTCGGTTCTTATCGTTTTTTTTAAGGTTATTTCTTTAAATTATTTCTTTCTTTTTATGTGCCATGTCCTTTCAGCACGGAGGCGATCATGGCTCTCCACCTCCTTCTACCCCATGCAGCTCTCAACAAGTTCCTTCCCTCTGCTTCCTCCCACAGACCACGTTCTGTCATCCACTTGCTTAAGCCCGCTAGGTATATCACACATTGTTTTCCCTTGTCTCTCTTTCCCTCTATTCGACCTGTGAGTATCAGATTCTCTAGACACTCATTCCTCATTATATGTCCCAGAAACTTCAGCTGCCTCTTCCTGAGGTTAAGTATAAGCCTCCTCTCTAAGCCCTCATCGTTACTCACACGCTCGGTCCATAATATTCTTACCAACCTTCTGTAGAACCACATCCCCGTCGCCTCGAGTCTCTTCTTCATCTACCGTTCCAAACTTGAGTTTATTTTTATTATTTATTAAGAGCGTCCACGCTGACTTGTGGGTTATTTTCCAACCTAAAAGTCCTTTCCCCCAGGCGAAACGTTGCGAGCGTCTCGCAGATCTATTGCTGTTTCTATGGCATGTGTTCTTTTGTTCCTTGACCTTTACAATTCGGACTGACAAGGTCACGCACATAAGTGGGAATGAATCCTCATTCACTTCGTAGTCTTATAGTAAAAAGTAAGTTCTATTGGGAGAGCTTCTTCCCAAGAACAGCTACTTTGTGGAATACACTCCCGGCAGAATGTTTTCCTAATCACTACAATCTTGACATCTTCGGGTCTAGGGTTAACCGCTCTCATTTCCTTTTGTATTCCTGCAGTAAGTTTCTTATCTAGACTTGAACAGCCCAGACCTCACTTGCCTGTTTTGGCACGCGGCGAGCCGCCCGCTGTTCTATCGTCATTTCCATGACATGTGTTTTGACGAGCTGCATTCCTTAGTCTCACCAACCCTGATCTTTGTAATTGGAACCAGCGGTGCCACGTTCAAAAGTGTGAATCGTCTCCGGTCCCTTCGTATTCCAAAAGTAAGAATTAAGTTCTATTCAGACTCCCGGGAGGATGTTTTCCCAATCACTACAATTTTGACCATTCAATACTATGCTTAATCGTTATCTTAACTACATACCCTCATGAACTTCACTTTTTGTACTTTCTTTTGCTCATACAGCACCACGCAGCAACCCTCTAGCTTGACTGTTTCTTGGGCCTTTTTGTGCATGGGGATTAGTATTAAAAATATGTTTTTTAATTTTATTTGCTTATATATCTATCATTTTATTACACTTGTTTATTTCTTGTGTATTTTCTTCGGTTCTAAAGCTTGGTATTTTAAATAAGAGTTATTAAATTATTGATTAATAGCTGCATAGGCTTTTGTGATTGCAAATAGCGTCGTAGGAATTAGATTCCGTGTCTGGATTTGGCAATGAACTCCGTTCTGCTTGATGGTTAAGTTTATATATTGTTCCGGAAATGTGATTTTTGCTATTTTCTTTTCAAATAAAAATGTCACACACACACAGACACACACACGCACACATTCTCATATATATATATACATACATATATGTGTGTGTCTGTGTGCATATATATATATATATATATATATATATATATATATATATATATATATATATATGTGTGTGTGTGTGTGTGTTTGTGTGTGTGTTTGTGTGTCTGTGTGCATATGTATGTATGTATATATATATCTCTCTCATGAACAGGTTGGTTTGAACTCCTTCTCCTTGACTGGCTGCCAGCCAAGGCTATAGGACACTGTCAGTCCTATTATTTATACATAGTTGGTGGGAGAAGAGATAGGTTTATATCTTTCCCAAAGGCTTAGCATGTAAATGGATATAATCAACTCGATTGAAATTCGAACTCCGGCCCACCGTACCTCCATATATATATATATATATATATATATATATATATATATATATATATATATATATATTATATTTCTAAATAAAAAAAATTATTATTAAGCAGAGAGAACAGGAAATGAGCAGGAATTAAGAGGACAGTTGATTGCGATTGACAATGTATTTAAATTTTTGAGCATCAACGTTGACTTGGAAGCAAGAAGCCAAAAGAGAATTCCATAAGCGAAAAGTGCGATAGAAGAAACTGTTGCCATAGAAGTTACGGGTACATCTAATAATTTTAAGTCTCAAATGATGAGAAGACCTTGCCGCCAATCTACTAATGAGCTTAAATTTATAAAGTCTAGGTATCATAGAGGAAAGTTCCTCAGAACAGTTACCATGAAAATATTTATAGAAAAGACACAAGGAAGCTATATTACTTCGGAGGGAAAGTGATTGAAGCCGAGATACCAGGTCAGGACCAATAACATTGCAGCTTCCTCTTCAGATTTTATCAAGAATCTCTAATATACATAGCAGAAGCACTAGACCAGATGTGTCAACAATATTCAAAACAAGGACAAATGGTACACTTATAAATGTGCAAGATAGATTCTGGCGAGAAAAAATTGTCTAGCACGACAAAGTGAACCATCCTTCGTAGCAGCAGACATAGCAATTGATCCAATATGATCTTTCCACTTCATGGAAGCGTAAAACGTTAGTATGAGAATGTGCAATGAGTCAATCACCTGGAGTTTAGCATCAGCCATGGTTGTGCCATAACCATAGATACTTGAGGAAATGATAATATCAGGAATGTCGTTGATTACAATTTGGAACAAAGGAGGTCCAAGAACGTTCCTCGAACATTCAGGCCATTAAATGTAATTAATTCTGTATAATTAAAAAAAAGAGTTTATTTAAATAAATTATATCTATAAAAATAATGTATAAACAGAAAATATATTAAATAATTGTCGGACTTAATCCATTTTATAATAGAACTTACGGTTACATCTAGCTAATTCAAAAGTAAAATGATGGGACCTAGTTTCCAGTCTAGTAATGCGCTTAAATTGATGTGATCGCGGGACCAGGGAGGAGAGCCCTTTAGGTCATCTGTCATGAAAGTAATTATTGAAAAGACAAAAGGAAGCCTCGTCATGACAGTGGGAAAGTGACAAGTCGTGATGCCTGATCAGGACCGATAACATTACAGACCCTTCTTTGGATTTTGTCAAGAATCTTGGGATATGTAGCGGGAGAACAAGGCCAGATATAGCAGCAATATTCATTGCACAGACGAACGATTGATTTGGAAATGTGTAAGACGTATTCTGACGAGAAAAATTGTCTGGGACGACACAGTGAACCATTTTTCCTAGCAGTTGATTCAATATAATCATTTCACATCATGTCAGTGGAAAACGTTAGCCCGAGAGGGCAAAACGAGTTGCTCTCCTGGGGGTTAGCATCCACCATACTGATGTAAGTCAAAATGATTCTCTTTTGTGATTATAAGATAGAAGTTTCGTTCTGGAGGCGTTAAAATATATGAACCATTCTTTACTCCATTTATCGATAAATAGTTTTTGTTCGACCGACAAAATCTGTCTGTATCATATTTTGTTTATTTTTCTAATTCCTGAATAAGTTGTAGCATCTTTGGATTAAAATTTTGCATAAACTGTTCAAAGTTTATGTTTTCTTCATTATAAGATATATATTATATTATATAGTAAGTGGAACTTACATCTCCCCTAGGGAATACGAAGGCAATGACGGTGGTTCGTCATAATACGCTTGGCAAGGCGGGTCTTAGCCGTGAAAGTTAGAACTGATGGAACTAAAGAATGTAGTTCATCTGAGCACTTTCCATACAAATAGCGATAGAACAACAAGTGGCTTGCGACGTTTCGTCTGGGAGAAAAGGGTTGTGTGATGAAAAATAATTTGTCAGCAACTAGGACGCGGAGATGATTTGAACTCTATCAAGTAGGGAGTGAACAGCTCCAACCCAAATATGGCAGCAGTACTCCATTTTAGTCTTTATCTGGCTCTTGTAAAGGTATACACAACAATTCCTTAACATTTAATATAACTTTTACGGTCGGCATTTCATAAGTGTTATTTATTTAATTACTATAGTTTCAAGAAATGTAATGTTGCCTTTTTGTTACAATTTTATAAACATTAATTATTTGGTCATTGTAGTTTATATAAATTTAATGTGAGTTTCATGATGAAATTTTTTAGAGAAATATTACTTTTTTATCGACAACATAATATAAAAATATTATTTACTTAATTACTATAGTTAAATAGACTGAATTTGACATTACGTGTGGCCTTTTCCTCGATAGAATTGGGGCTTTCATGAACCATTTTCCGCGTCACATATTATGTTGTTATAAAAGTAATTTCGAATATCATATTTTTTGCATGCCAGCTGATGCCTTGGGGCAGAGTACGCTATTTCAAGTGAATGTGTCATGAATTCTATCTATCTATCTATCTATCTATCTATCTATCTATCTATCTATCTATCTATCTATCTATCTATCACAAATTTGTTCATTATCTATCTATTTATCTATCTATCTATCTATCTATAGAGAGAAAGATATGTGTGTCTGTGTATGCGTGAGGAAGAATACAGGGGTCTGACTGTTACATCTTGGCACATATCTTATATAGGCGCATCGCCAAAGTTTTGGTGAGTAGACAAAATGTATTTTCCCTTTCGTCTCTTTTGTTGAGGGTACAAAGCGTTTGACTTTATTTGGTTAGACAAGAGTTGCTACGAGATAGACACACGAAAACTTGCCGCGAAAAGCCAGCAGGTTACAATGATGAGAGGCACGAGTCATTAAGTCATTTATAAAATTTCATTAAGTAATTATATTTCCTGTTTGTGTTGGTCGATTTCTTTTAGGGGAGGAGAGCTCCCAGGCAAAATCATCTGGAAAAAAGAGTATATATGTCGGATTTGAAATGTAAATGAATATCATTTATCGGTAACGGCAGGTGTATATATATATATATATATATATATATATATATATATATATATATTGAACAATAAAAAAAATATAAAAAACATTAATTAAAATCTTCAGACACACTGGGTTGTAGATTAATATTCTTTCGTTTTTTTTATTATTATTTCATTTAGATTCCTCGACTAGTTTCGGCCAAAATGGCCATCATCGGGAGAAGAAATATTTCTGCTTGCTGGTAGCAGTAAACTACAGAAATGAATGTCTTGATGGAGAAAATGAACTTTTGTCTGTAGTTTTCATTTGTTTTTTTATTTTTTTATCTTTTTAAGCTGAATCTTTTAACATTCCTTGTGTTTTTCAAACAGTCTCTTTTAAGTTGTTATTTGAGATAAAAGCTGGATGGATCTATGCTTTTCTGAATTCCCTTGGTCACTTTGACAGTTTTATTGGTCGTGGAGATGGGATGTGTCTCTGTTAAGTGTTTGTGTGTGTGTGTGTTATTTGGTTCTTAGGGAGTGAGTGAGTATGATATGTGTAAGCGTTATACTTTATTTCATGAATATTTTTATATTCATCTCTCCAGACTGAACGTTTTATTTTAGAAATGGAATTAATCCATCCAGATAGATGGGGAAAAGGAAAAAAAAAAGAAAAAAAAAAAAAAGAAAAATAATAATAATAAAAAATAATTGCTCTGTAACTTTTCTTCTGAGCTCTGTTTTCATTAACGTTCTCCTTGAATTATCCCTACCAATTATAAATTGGTATTATATATATATATATATATATATATATATATATATATATATATATATATATATATATATATATGAAAATATATATATATGTATAATTATTTATTATATATATATTATATATTATATGCATGGGTGAAAGACTTATTAAAAAGCGCTCAATATCAGAGATAGAAATAACATATTTGGTTGGATAGATGTGAGTTTGTGACCCTGGGTTTCACGCTTTAGCGATCGTCATTTGAAACCCAGGGTCACAAACTGACATCTATCCAACCAAATATATATATATATATATATATATATATATATATATATATATATAAATATATATTTCATATATTATAATTTATTACATTGGAATCGTAATCACGATCAATTCATGAATTGGATCGTGATTACGATTCCAATGTAATAAATTATAACCATGAAATATTAGTTTTGAAACTTTATATTATATTCTTATCTGTACTGGACATTGAGTTCTACCTGGATTCTATCCTGTTGGATATATATATATATATATATATATATATATATATATATATATATATATATAATCATTTCATATATTAGCATAAAAATATTATAAAATCGCTACAAAAATAACCATTTTGTTTCAACACTTATGGTGTCTTATCAAGTGATGTTGTTGAATGTAGAATAAAAGGTTTTTTAATTCCCAGAATTGTTGAAACAAAATGGCTATGTTTGTAGTTATTTTATAACATTTTTATGTTATAATTTTCGAATAGATGATTATATTTGCTCTACTTTGTATTGAGAACTCTTTTAAGAATAGTAATTTTTGATTATTGTAATTTATTCCGTATACACCAATCCTATACTTGGGTACATATATATATATATATATATATATATATATTGTATTATATATATATATATATATTTTATACTATATATATATATATATATATATATATATATATATATATATATATATATATATATATATATATATATATATATATATATATATATATGTGTGTGTGTGTGTGTGTATCAGACGACACTGTTTCATGCATAAACGATATCTTTAGGCAATTAAGTTGGGGTTTAAGCATCAAACAGACGCTTGATGTTGATCTCAATGTTCGCTTTTATATTTACATACGCTCTATCACTGATATTGAGCACTTTAACCCATAAATATACCATACCTTAAAACTCCCTCTCTCTCCCTCACTCTCTATTTCTCTCTATATATACATATATGATAAAATTTACTTTTAAAGTATGCTATATTTATGGGTTAAAGTGCTCAATATCAGGGATAGAATGTATATAAATATAAAATCGGACATTATCGCCTCTGGATGTTAACTTCACTCTGTTTCATGCTAACCGCAAACATCATGTATTGGCTTCAAAATCCACTAATATATATATATATATATATATATATATATGTGTGTGTGTGTGTGTGTGTGTGTGTGTGTGTGTGTGTAAATATGAATGTAAGATATCACACATATAGTGCTGTTGTTAATAAGTGCTCAATATAATATAACTGAGCTATTAAGCATATATTAATAAATAAATATACATATTATCGATAACATATTATCGCAAACTCGAAGTTTCATGCAAAACGCAATCTTCAGGTGATGAATTCTGTCTAACACCTGAAGTGTGCATGAAACACCGAGTCGTGCTCCTAGTAAGCGATAATTCGTATATTTATTAATTCATACTGTTAAGGGGTTCTCCCCCTTTTTTATACCCAGTCTATACATATACTACTGCTACGTGAAGACCAGAACAGAGCAAGACCGAAGAGTCGAGTCCAGAGTAAAAGGTTGTAGGTAACCAGAAGAGTGAGGGTGAGGTAACAGTGTTGTAGGAGTCACAGTTAGCGAGCACGTAGACTCAGTATGAAGTCATACAGCGATACTTCAATACCAAAGACTGTATATATGTTTTTCTACTAACCCGTATTTCTGGAACTACTAACCTGCTTTACCAGTTTGTATTATTACATTAATACACTATTTCCATATATTAATTCCTGGCGTTTGTTATTTATTGGTACCGCATTTCAACCCGGAATCCACAACAACT
This sequence comes from Acanthosepion pharaonis, assembly GCA_903632075.3. Classification (NCBI taxonomy): domain Eukaryota; kingdom Metazoa; phylum Mollusca; class Cephalopoda; order Sepiida; family Sepiidae; genus Acanthosepion; species Acanthosepion pharaonis. The sequence goes on along the minus strand of CAHIKZ030002779.1, from coordinate 340,980 downwards.
TGGCGACGAGGATTTCGAACTCACACGGAAGAAAAAAAAAATTCTGTCTCGTCGACCACAACAACTTTGGCGACGAGAAAATTCGAACTAACACAGGAAGAGTACAAAGAAAAATTCTCCCTTGTCGACCACAACGACTTGGTGTCGAGAAATTGGGACCTACACGAAAAGAAAAAAAATTCTCTCTTCTCATCACAACAGCTTGGGTGACAACAATTTGCATTTCTCGGAGACTTAAAAGAGAAAATTGCCGTTTTGCCAGTATCCACAACAACTGCGTAACAAAGTGTTACGAGGATTAAAATACGGAAAATCGAGTTTTTTCCTAAGAGTCTTACCATGGAGGATTTTAAAAGTATTTTAGTAGAACTTGTTAAACACCAAAATGAACTGCAATTACAATTCCTAGAAAGAATTGAAAAAATATTACTACAAACGCAGAAGGAAAATCATGAAAGACAAATGCAAAATGAAGAAAGACAATTACAACTCCAGGAGCTAATTGTAAAAGTAGCGAGTAATACACAACAAAATATTGAAAAAGAGGCGACTTTTTCTCAAGACGCGGTGTGGAATATGATAGAAACATTCAAATATTCCCTAGAAGAGGATAAAAATTTCAGGGACTTTTTCAGACGTCATGAAGACATCTTCAACATCGATTGTCAAAACTGGACAGAAGCAAAAAAGCTACGACTATTACTCAGAAAATTAGGAACGGAAGAATACACAAAATTCGTGGATTACATTTTGTCAAAGAAGACAAATGATTTAACGTTTGATGAAGCAGTTACATGCCTGACGGAGCTTTTCAGCCCGAAAATATCACTCTTTCACAAAAGGTGGAAATGTCTTAACCTCGTAAAGGATGAAAATGAGGACTATTCTACGTTCACCGCAATCGTGAATAAACATTGGGACGATTTCAAGTTGGCAGAATTAACCCCAGACAATTTCAAGTGTCTTATTTTTGTACAAGTGTTAATCTCAGCAAAAGATAGTGAAATGCGCAAAAGAATGCTTTCAAAACTGCAAAATGAACCTGGATTAACACTACAAAAACTATTGGAAGACTCGAAGGATATTGAGGAGTCAGCAGTATCACATATACGTAAGTTAAATAAAAGTTTATGTTTTTCACCCTCCCCGGAAAGAAAACAAAAATTCTATAATAATGAAAAAAGATTTTCACCCTCCCCGGAAAGAAAATGAAAATTCTATAATAATGAAAAAAGTACAACGCACAGGGCAAATAATGACGAAAATCAAAGCAAATATAAGCCCCCTCCATCTGCATGTTATCGATGTGGAGGACTACACTGGAATAAGGATTGTCGTTTTAAATATAAAAACTGTCTTGAGTGTGGAAAAATGGGTCACAAGGCATCCTAATGTAGGAACAAAATTTACTAGTAGGATAAGAGCTACTAGAATGAATGACGAAGACAATAGTAACCTAAGGAAATATGTGGAACTGGAAATCATAAATAAAAAGATAAAATAGCAACTTGACTAAGGTTCGGATATAACGATAATTAACCTACAGACATGGAGAAAGCTTAATAGACCAACCATGTTACATACACAAAAAATTGCTAAGTCTGTTACAGGAAAGCGTATAAAATTCGTAGGAGAAGGAATCCTAAATGTAAAATTTCACGGGAAAACAAGAAAACTCAAAATATTCATAATGAAGGATACAGAAAATCTGGTGGGCACAGACTGGATGCAGAAATTCGACGTATGGCATTTACCTATCAGCTCTTTTTGTAAAAAGATAAAGTGCGAATCATCAGAAGTTATAAAACTAAAGGAAGAATTACATAATCAATTTCCAGAAGTATTTTCGAGCGGATTGGGTCGATGTAACAAATTTACAGCTAGAATTGAATTAAAAGATAACGTCCAACAAGTATTTAAAAAGAAGAGAAACGTACCGTTTGCTACCATAGAGAAAGTCGACAAAGAATTAAAGAGAGCTTTGAAAAAAAAAATTAACAGACTAGGAAACGTGATGTACACAATACAAAGAGAAAAATTTACCTATAGAAGACATATTGACCAAATTCAAAAAAGACCGGTTGAAGAGCCAAGCTCGTCACCCGCTGAAAATGACGATTCAATGGATGCAATCTTTGAAGCTTTTGAGATTCAAAGGCCATAAGAAGAGACAGAAATTAAAGGACTAGCAGGAAAAGAAAAATTATAGAGCCTCTGATTATCGATCATAAAAAGGAAAAGATATTAACTCCCCCCAAAAAGTGATCTAAGGAGGGGAGTGTTGAGGGGGTCTCCCCTTTTTACACAAATGGACTCACCCAGTATATACATATAGTACTACTACGTGAAGACCAGAGTCGAGTCCAGAGTGACAGAGTAAAAGGTTGTAGGTAACCGGAAGAGTGAGGGTGAGGTAACAGCGTTGTATGAGTCACAATGAGCGAGCACGTAGTAAGAAGTCATACAGCGATACTTCAATACCAAAGACTGTATATATATATTTGCTACTAACCCGTATTCCTGGAACTACTAACCTGCTTTACCAGTTTGTATTATTACGTTAATACATTATTTTCCATATATTCATTCCTGGCGTTTGTTATTTATTGGTACCGGATTTCAACCGGAATCCACAACAATACACACTCTAACACACACACACATGGATATATATATGTGTGTAATATATATATATATATATATATATATATATATATAAATAGGTTTAAAAACGGTATTAAAAAGCGTATTAAATAATTAAAACTAGAAAAATTGTATTTTTGGCTATGATAAGTTTAAAATAAAACACACACCATTTCGACCGGTTTCGTCCCTCTCGTCAGAACTGTTAACGGGGAATTTAGATTATTCATGGAAAAGAAAAAAAAATCTGTCATGGGTTACCCATGAATGAATGGACAAAAAATTTAGGAGAAAAATAAAAAAAAAAAATAAAAATAAAATTATACCAACCAAGCTGCTAGAAGCGTAGAACAAAAGGGTCAAGTCCAAAAAACAATCTTTTTTGTTTGCAAAAGAGAAGGCTTACCTGGACCTGAAATTAAAAGATGCCAACACCTTAAAATATATATATATATACTCACGTATCATGCGATTTTAAGACCAAATTTTAAAATTTGCATTTACACGAGATATAAAAAAGCATTAATATAATTATTTTCCGTATAAGCATGTTGACCAAACTATATATCCATTTATTGTAGTCAAACTAGCTTCAAAATCTGGTTTTTAAAGGTACGCGAGTATATACGATATATAAATTCCACTTTGACGGTTTAAATGACATCACCTTGAGTGGTTCCAGCACACGTGAAACTGCCAGAATTAGCCAAAAACAGTTCGTCAACATACGAAAAACAATCTTTGTAAACGAATGTATCAAAATTCGAAAGTACTTGGGAATAAAATAATATAAGATAAAAATAAATATGAATTCTGATTAATTTTAACGATTATTTTTGGGGAGAGATGTATGACAAACTGGAATTTTTTTTTCGTGTGACGCGTTTCATACTTTAGGACTTCATCTGACTAAGTTTGTTTACGTTAATACGACTGCTCATGCGCACAACGAGAGACGCTGGGAATGTTAATTTAAAAATAATTTAAAAACAAATTTTTTAAACATGTATGTGCTTTGGGTCTAAAGCCTAGCCGATTTCATGTAGATTCTTTTTTTTTTGTTTCCATCACCTGAAGGAGGAATTTATTCTATTACCTATAATGATTGCTACAAAAAATGAACACACTATCCTAAACCTAAAAAAAAAAATAAAAAAAAATATAAAACGCAAAAAAAATATTTTACAAAATTGCACATTAAACGCATTAGTTGCTCACCGTTACCAGACTGACCGCGATTTTGATATAAAAAATGCTACTCTAATTAAAAGTAAAAACATTTTACTCAGACAATATTTAGAAAGTGCTTTAATCAGTAGATCATCCATAGTAAATCTGCGCCCAGTTTCTTACAACGTTTCACCATTCTTGGCAGATCTTCAATTATCACAATGTGAAATTATACACCTTTAATTTAAGATGTCTAATCGGCTGATGGAAACCAAAATTTTAGAAAAAAATAAACTAAATTAAATTTGGTTGCAATGTGAATATATCCTTTCATAGTTTAATTATGGTAGAAAATATATACGATGCTATAAATTTTATAATTGAATCAATCTAAAACCGCCAATTTTCAAAGTGAACCTGCATGGCACGTGGATTTGAAAAAAAAATCATTTTGAAATTTAATTAATGATATTACAAGAAATCTATAAAACACGTGTAATTTAAAACAAAATAAAACGTATAATATTTTTCCACTATATATATATATATATATATATATATATAAATTTAAATTAAACTAATATTCCAATTTACAATTTTTTAATATCGATTAGTATATCCAATTCATCATACCTAATTTAATTCAAAAAAAAAAAATCTTTTTGAATTTATAAAAAAAATTCATCATTTGAATTCAATGTAATTAATTATAACCATGGAATATTAGTGTTTGAGCTTTATATTATTCTTCCATCTGTCATGGAATTGATAAATACCTGGATTCTATCTTCTTGGGAATTTATATATATATATATATATATATATATATATATATATATGAAGATTTCCACTAATATTAATATTATATATATATATATATATATATATATATATATATATATATATATATATATATATTCTGTTTATACTTTATTTTAATAGATAAAATTTATTTAAGTAAATGAAATTTTTTTAAAAAAAAAAAGCAATAATTACAACAGTTACCGTTTCTAATTTAACTGTTTACGCTAGGATACACACAAGGAACAGATATGGTCGTTAATATATAGATTTACAAAAATTTGTTGTTTATAAACAGTAGTTTGGACTTAACTAACCAGACACTTTCTCCGTAGTTGTGTTTTATAGTTTTTTCAGATCATATATATATCCGTTACATTCACTTACTGATTATAAACTTGGGAAAGGTATGAATCCTCTTCTTCTCCCCATTATGGCTCAAAATATATAGGACAGACTATATCTATATATTATTATATGCCAACTGTTTTCAAGAAACAACTCTGAATTCAAAACCTGAGAAGGGTCGGTTATTTGACCCTTGTGGCATACAAAGGTCTCTGTATCCGGCTCTTCAAAAGGAAAAAAAATTGAAAACACAAAACCTTCAAACTATTTAATCAAATCTCATTGCTATTTCAACATGTTCAAATCTATCTATCTATCTATCTATCTATCTATCTATCTATCTATCTCAGTTTGTTCAATTCAATCTATCATTCTCAGTCTGTTCAATTAAATCTATCTATCTATCTATCTATCTATCTATCTATCTATCTATCTATCTAAGTCTGTTCAATTTAATCTATCATTCTCAGTCTGTTCAATTCAATTCAATCTATCTATCTATCTATCTATCTATCTATCTATCTATCTATCTATCTATCTATCTATCTATCTATCTCAGTCTGTTCAATTTAATCTATCATTCTCAGTCTGTTCAATTCAATTCAATCTATCTATCTATCTATCTATCTCAGTCTGTTCAATTTAATCTATCATTCTCAGTCTGTTCAATTCAATTCAATCTATCTATCTATCTATCTATCTATCTATCTATCTATCTATCTATCTGGGAATATATGCCTACTGTAGGGAAAAGTAATAAGAAACAAAACTCATTAATTTCTCATGTTAGTTTTGTCGCTTTCTTTTGTTCTCTCTCGGTGTTTCGCTGATTGTTAACCAGATGTGAAAACATTGCATTCGCAAGAGAATTAAATCGTTCGAGAAAGACGCGAAAATATGATGCTTAAAAACAAACACAAAAACGAGGTCAACAAATACATGGCGGCAGAATTTTGTGCTTAACGCTGAGGGGGAAAATAGGAGTCGGGATGGGGATAAACAAAGCGAAAAAAACAGAAAAAAAAAAAAAAAAAAAGGAAAAGGGGCATATGTTTATTTTTGTCCGTGCATGAAATTATGCATTTTTTCTGTAATAAACCCTCTCTTTGAAAATTAAAAAGATTATTGTGTATGCTTCAATGCAGCCATATTCTGCGAAAATTCAATTGTTCTCAATCACTCACTTCACTCACTCACTGCAACTCAATATTTCCTCCCCCCCCTCTCTCTCTCATCTACACACACACAAAAACAAACAAATATATATATATATATATATATATATATATATATATATATATATATATATATATTATTTTTTATTTGGGCAGCAATCCCTTTTTATGCAATAATTTTAATGAAAACGACTTAATTTAGAAAATGTGGTCCCCTGAAATTTTTTTTATAATTTCTCATGTTTTCGTATAATTTCTTTTTTTTTTTAGGACATTTTCTTATATAAAAAAAAAAAATGTTTCCAAGCTCTTTCTTTCTAGAAGATTAGCCATTATCATCTCAATTTATATTTAACTGAATATATGCATTGTTTTATGTATGTATCAAAAGTTATGTCCTTGATTAGAGAATCGGTCCATTCCTTAACTTCTTCTTCTTCTTCTTCTTCTTTCTTCTTCTTCTTCTTCTTCTTCTTCTTCCATTTCTTCCATAAGAGTGGTGATCCTTAATAATAAAATAAAATAATAATAATAATAATAATAATAATAATAATAATAAAATGATAAATTGCGTTAACTCGAAATGCAGATTTTGTGATAAATATCCAATAGCAATTGATATCTTGTATTGTCAGTTGCAAGGTGTTAACCCACTGAATATAAATATCAGTATGATAGCGTGGGCTATTATCTGCACTGCAAAATATTCAACTTTTATGGGAAGGAAACTGCAATGAACACCACCCAGACCCTGTTACAGAGATAAGATCTGTAACAATTTTATAAAACTTACAAAAACATTTTAATCCTCGTATTGATTGGAAAAATTCTTGATAAAACTCATGTTAGCCCATGTCTTTTAGAAATAAACAATTTGAAATGTATTCAATAATGAAACAGCTCAAAATAACGAGAAAGTAATATCTGTAAAATGAAAATGTGTGACGTTTTTTCATTCTCTGTATCCAATCAAAAAAAAGTTTGTTTCTGACCTTAGGTTTGTTGTTGAGACGAACAAGAAAAATTTGTATATAACAAAAATTGCCTCATGTTTGAAATAATAAAAAAATAATAATAATAATAATAATAATGAAATGTTAAAAATCTGAAACTGAAGGTTTTATCCTTGCTGCACAGGACCAATGCTTGTTAACTAGGAATTATCAAGCATATATAATAAAATATTTTGTTATCCCAAAATGCAGATTCTGTGATAAATATCCAGAAATAATTGATCATCTTGTATCAGGTTGCACGATATTGGCACCCACTGAGTATAAAACCCGGCATGACAGAGTGGGCCAATATCTGCACTGGAAAATTTGCAATTTCTACGGGAAGGAAACTGAAAGAAACTGGTATGAACATTACACAGACCCGGTTCCGGATATAGGACCTGTTACAATTCTATGAGACTACATAATACACACTGACAGAACAATCAAAGCCAACCGCCCAGACATTGTTATTAAAGACCACAAACAAAAAAAGTGCATCCTTATTGATATGGCAGTCCCTGCAGACTGCAATGTATCTTTGAAGATATTCAAAAAAGCTGTCAAATACAAGGATATTGAAATAGAAATCTAAAAATGTGGCGTATGGGAACATCAACAATGTTGACTTTTACTTATTTGTTCTTGTTAAGTATTTTTTGCGGTTGTAATTAAATACTGTTTTATCTTAACATTGGTGTCTTGAGCTATACGTAAGTATTAACGGCCACCGTACGTCACAAAAGATATCTTTCCCAAGAGTATTTGCGAGTAAGTGAATATAACGTACCCGACTGGAATTCGAACTCGGCTCTCTGATTTCCAATTCCGTACCGTCATTCATTACACCAGTCGCACATCCAAGCTTACAGCGCCTGGCTTTCCAAAGTGGTTACTCATTTAGGCATTAACCAGACTCAACGTTGCTTATCTTCGGTGATCGTACGAGAAGACGTGTTTCAACGTCATTAAGCCCTAAAATCCTACTGGTAGCAACACAAGGCTAACCTCTGAATACTAATTCTGTTCAGAAGAACATCTACCACTAAGTGGATTCAGGAAAGCGTGGACTCTTTTGCAAGGATTAGCGATTGTGGTATCTTTTCTTTTTATGTGCCATGTCCTGTCATGGCTCTCCACATCCCTCTATCCCTTGCAGCTCTCAACGAGTTCCTTCAAGATACGCAGATGACACAGTACTGATAGCAAACACAAAAGAAATTACAAAATCTCCTACAGAAGGTAGCGACGGAGAGTGAGAAGAAAGGATTAAGCATAAACTACAAGAAGACAGAGTGGATGATCGGGAGTATTAAGATGAGCCCAAAATGCGATTTTCAGGTCGGGAACACTAGAATCAAGCAGACGCGAAAGTTTAAATATCTGGGTAGCGTCTTGACTGAGGACGGTAAGTGCGACATTGAGATCCGTAGACATATTGGGATGGTCAAGGATGCATTCCAATAGCTGAGAAGAGGTACTGCCAGACAGAACGATTTCTTTGGTGACAAAGAAAAGAATAGTGAACTGTTGCATGACGTCTGTCTTTTTTTACGGCAGCGAATGTTGGACGATTTCCTCAAAAATGAAGAAGAGACTTGAGGCGACAGAGATGTGGTTCTGCAGAAGGATGCTAAGGATATCATGGACCGAACGTGAGGTCTTAGAGAGGTTGCAAATAAGGAGGTGGCTTATACTTTATACTTAATATCAGGAAGAGGCAGCTGAAGTTTCTGGGACACATAATGAGGAAGGAGGGCCTGGAGAATCTGATACTCACGGGTCGAATAAAGGGAACGTGAGATAAGGGAAAACAACTCGTGACATAACTGGCGGACTTAAGATTGTGGTATACTTGCACAGAAAGTGATAAAAAGTATGGACTTGAAGACAAGCCAGTGTTGGAAAACGACCAAATCTTATGGGATTTCAATATCCAAACAGACCACGTCCTTGTGACCACCAAACCAGGCATTAACGTTGTTGACAAATAAACAAGAAAATGTCTCTTCATCGACGTGGCTGTTCCCGATGACTATAATATGGTCAAAGAAACTGAAAAGCAAGATATACACCTCACTCTGAACAGAAGTTGTCAGAATGTGGGACAGTCAAGCAACTACTGTCCCGGTTATCATAGAGCCGTTGGGATCTATATCACGGAAATTAAAATCTTTCACTGAGGAAAAATAGGAATAAAGTCGACTATCCCATAGCATGAAATGTGTACGTTAATTGGAACTGTAAATATTCTACGAAAGGTGTAATCTATTTGAGGTCGGACGTCTTGATGGAAAACATTCATAATCTGCAGTTGAAAATGAAAACCGTGCGAAAGAAAATAATTATTATTATTATTATTATTATTGTGTGTTAACCCAATTGGCTTTGCCAAAAACGTCCGTTAGTCGGTGCTATTTAAGTTTATAAAATGACAAACATTTCGTTCTCTTTTTCTCGTTTTTCCTCTTGCTTCCAGATATAGTCGGACGTAGGTAAGAAATCTTCCTGTTGGGAAAAGTGTGTCTCCTTGGTTCACCGACAATTGACCTCCCACACGCACCCTTATTTTGTACACATACACCCACACACAACCAAACCGAGACACACACGCATGCACACACACACAAACAAACAAGCGCGCACATTCTTATAGCTCGTTTTAATGTATTTTCCTTTGATTTTCATTGTGTACACGTTTAATACCTTTTCTTAATAACATTATCATTTGCGTTAAATTCCATGCTTTGTGTTTCTTATTTTTACCCGGACTCGCATGAGTCCGCTGAATATTAGTGGCTGAACAAATGTTCAAGGAGCTGTAAATATTTGCTAAAAATATCGCACCAATCAACACAATAATAATAATGTTTTTTTTTTTAAGTTTAAAGATTGAACCAGGAAAGTTGGGTGAAAGATGCATTATTCTAGTAAATTAGCAGAGTGTAAATGGATCTTTGCTAGGTGTCTCTGTACTTGAATAAATAAATAGCACCTACTGTAGCGCGGTGATTAGCTTTGCAGATCAATTCGTTCGTCTTGTGAAGTGAGGAGTAGTAAAAGTATTATAGATTGCTTGATAGGTGAGACAGTGACATGTTTTCTCATGACATCATTGTTCAAGTACGAAGGGCACTCAGTTCTCAAAGAATACTTAAGGTAAAAAAAGAAGAAAAATACTATTGAATGTCTTGTCAGTGAATGATCTTCTTCTTCTTTTTCTTCTTCTTCTTCTTTTTCTACTTCTTCTTTCCGTTTCTTCTTATTGTCCTTCCTGGGCTATAACCTCCTCAACAACTTTTCTTTGTTTCATTCCTTTTTTTTTCTTGTCCATTGTTTCCTCTCTGCTCTCTCTTTTTTGGGGGTTGTTGTTGTTGTTGTTGTTATTCTTCTTCTTCTTCTTCTTCATGTGGGTGATCATGGCTATCTGTTGGGCTCGAAACTAGCCTACTCCAAACAGTCCCCCCTTACTCTCCCAAACAGCTCGCATATCACCTTGTGCTACTTTTGCTTTTGCACTGATCGGTGTTATTATGTGTTGTAGTGTCTTCCTTCTGATGAGTCTATTATGGACTCTTCCACTTACTATAAAGTACTAGGAATAGTAAGCCTCGAGGGGAAGGTGCTATAGACCGTTCATCACTTTCAAATCCTCTGCTTCGGCAGAGAGGAATCCGGACGAGGCTTTTCCGAAGGGTAAAGTTTCGTCCGGGGAGTTAGACAGGCCCTGAACCCGTTTATACGAGTTCGAAGGGAATATTTTTGGCCGAGCCTACAGGCTCGGAGAACCCACAATAAACCGGCCTTGTGCCACATACGAACCACGTTGGGGAGGCGTTAAATATAACGGTGATATAGATTGAACGCTGGTTAACTGATACACACTCCTAAGTCGTGTAACTTCTGTTGTATTTAATGTTCAATACACTATTTATCTGCAACCTCTTGTTTTGCTATTTTTTGGTCACAATGTATGAACCTGGTCATAGGTTTATCGTCAGGAACTGTGAGATCGGCGCACTTTCCACTTTTGTTCGGATTCTATATAGGGAACTGGTCACCGGCAAGAGGGTGCCTTCATCTTCGCTTCAAGGACGTCTGAAAAAGGGACACGGGGGCATGCACTGCAAGAGGCGGGAAGTCGTCGCCAACGAACGCTCACGCTGGAGACGCAATTTATACCGAGGTTGAGGGGAGGACAAACGAAGTCTTGTCGTCGGGAGAAGCGTGCTCGATGGAAAGAAAACAAAAAGACGACATCGAGGGAGAGCGTCTTCGCATACATTCGTTGCAATCGAGACTGCCACTCCCGTGTGGCCATGTACATCTATAACAGATGCTGCACCTTTGGGCTCAGATCCACGGGTTCTCGAGACCGACGGATGCCACCCACACGCACATATCCTACTAATACGCGTATATATGCGTGTGGGTATAAACCCAGGCCGACAGGCTACATCCGTTATTCAAGTACAAGGAACGGAAGAATAAACCCAAAGCAAGGTTCGAACTGGCATTCCTTCTTCCTGCCTGTGATGTTGGTTAAATAAAACTAAAACACTGTATTTCACGATATGTCGGCGTCTGTTTCTGATCAAATATAATGAACGATACTATCGAGTGTGAAAGTAAAAAGAAAATAATAAAAGCAGTGGACTTGTTGATGGCATTCGGTCCATTGAAATCGCTCATGTGGAACGGTATCGTTTGATTTCTTCACTGAGCTCTGCGAATGAACCGGATGCCTTTTAGTATCGTTTTTATTCGAATATAAGGCTGGGTTTTCAGGACATTAAATATGAAATCAATTATAAGAAATTAATAACCACTTTTTTAATGTGACGGGAGAATTTTTAAAAATTTACTTCCCTGTTGACTGACTCCTCGCTCAAACAATATATATATATATATATATATATATATATATATATATATATATATATATATATATATATATATATGTTATAGGTAAAAAGAGGCCACCCTACATTTCTTTGAAAAAAAAAACTTAAAATAAGATGTTTTTGTTTTTATTTTAAAGTAAAAGATAAAATTTCAATATACAGTATATTTGTTTTTATTTTAACAAAAAAAAAAAAAAAAATAGGCACTTTACTAGAAAAAAAATCATACAACAGCATCATATTTTATTTTTGACAATAAAACCACCAACTGCTTTAATTACTGCTTTACAAATTCTTAGCATTCTTTCGAACTGTTTTTTTTTTTTTAAAAAAGTAGACAGCCAGGCCTTTTCAAGCATTCTTCAAACACTGAAAAAGCTCACTCTCACTCTTTGGGTATTTTCTTTGAACCCTCCTATCAAATTCATCCCATACTAATTCAATGCGCGAAAAGCCAAGAGACTGAGGCAGCCAAATCATAATTCCCAAAATTCTTTTTCTTTTTTTTTTGGACTCGAGGTAGTTTTGACATAATTTAGAAGAGTGATTTAGATTGCTGTCTTGTTGAATTTTTTTTTTCAATTATGCGTAAACCAACATGTCTTTGCAAAATCGAATGATATTGTTCTTTTTTCATGATTCTCTTGAGTTAAATCAAATCTCCAGCTCTCTCACTCTCCCACAGACCCACCATCATGCTTAACTGGTGAGACCACACATTCATCATTCAGTCTTTCTCCTGATTTTCTTCTCACACACACTCTCCTCTCTACAAAATATAAACAAGTCTTATTGAATTCCACCGATAATGTCGGTCTATTCAGCATTTTATTATATTTTTCAATTTCCGAATGAAGTGTTGTGTATCGGGATTGAAGTTATGAATAAACTGTCAAATGTCCGTTTTTTTTAAGTATTTCAACTATCAGATTAATCGTCAAAACTTAATGTAATCAATATGGCAAGATCTGTTTGACTAGGTTCTGGCGTTTTTTAGGTTGCTGGCATTTAATTTGGAATCAATTCAAAATGGTGTCATCTGTAACGTTTAAATGGAGGGAAAAATATTTATCGAATTACATCGATTTTCACATGGTTTTTCTTTTCTTCTTTATACAGGTTGACATGTCACCTGTCAAAATTTAGTTCAAAACATGCACATATCGATCAGCACATCACAAACAACGAAAGTACTATTAACATGAGAAAATGTTTCATAGATAACGCCAAAATATACAGGACTCACTGTAAAGAAAAAGTCAAAATTCTCGACAACATTGTAATAAAAAAGAAACAGCTTCCATTAAATAAAATATATTTCTCCACAGGAGATGGTACATTGAAGCGTGTATTATATATATATATATATATATATATATATATATATATATATATATATATATATATATATATATATATATATATATAAGCACGTATATGTATTCAATACATTCCTATGTGCCACATTCGGAAATTGAAATATCTAATAAAAAAAGTTGAATAAACAGACGTTATCGGTGTAATTTATTTATTACTAGTTTAAAAGTTCTACAGAGGCCTAATTGGTCCTCAGGCCCAAAATTAAAGGGATCTCTAGTCCACCTTAGAAAACAACAATGGAAACTTTGAAGAAATAACCGTCTATATTTCTAAGATGGGGTATTATGTACACTATTTAAATTATTCGGACTATTATTCTCATCTTTGTTGCCATATTACCACAACGTTTCGGCCGTTGTACGCTCCGGTCTTCTTCAGGTGGTTGGAATGTCGAACTGAACCCTTTATTTCGCTCGCTGGGGTAGACTGTTCTAGTTCCACGTACCATGTATAATCGATGTCAGTTATCAGTTATCTCCTGTTAATTCACGTCTCCAAGTTCTCCACTTGATATTGTTTTGAAGTTTTGTGGCTCTTTCAACTTTTTAACAACACTTTCAAGTGATGGGGAAATTATTAACGGTTCTCACAAGGATAAGATGTCCTCAGAGCATCTGACAGATTTCTCGCCATACTTACATGACTTAATGAGCGACTCAGAAAATATGTACCATTGAAATGTTAAACATAAAATTAGGTATGAAAGAGCTGCGTATGCTATATTTATAGAATATATCAGCCAGTTATGTGCTATGCGTGATACACGCTTAGGCAATCATGTATCTTTCGATACATGACTGACGAGGCAGATTTTTTCCCGCAGTAGGTTGCCATTTCTTTCTGCGGTCCTGTCCTGCTATTTACCTATAGTTGGGGAAGAAGAAAAAGATTCATACCTTTCTGAAGGGTATTAGGAATGTAATGGATTCGACTGGAATTCGAACTTGGCTCCCCGATTCCTCAATCCGAGCCGCTATCCATTACCTCACCGTGCCTCCCTTTAGAATATATACTGTTATCTTAATAACAAAGTTGGACCGGAAGAAGAAACCTGGCCGTCAGACCAGAACCGATAATACTGCTGATTCGTCTTTGGATTTTATCAAGGATCTCAAGGTAAATAGCAGGGGAACCGGATCGTATGGCAGCAATATTCTAAGTATGGACGAATGGTAGACTTATAGATATGTAGGATAAATTCTGGAGAGAAAAATTGTATTGTACGACACAGTGAACCAACGTTTTTAGTATTTGACCTAATATAGTCTTTTTCCTTCATTTCAGCTGAGAACGTTAGCCTGAGAAGGTGCAACGAGTCACTTTCTTGGAAATTAGCATGAGAAATGCTGATGGAAAGCAGAGAAGTGTTTCTCAGATAATTAACAGACAGACGTTTAGTTTTTGGAGGCGTTAAAATTATCAAGCCATCCTTTTACCCGAGTTAACGACGGACTTGATATCGTTTGGGACATCGCCTGCCATTTTCAACTTGTCGGACTGATTAGACTTACTCTCGAGGCAGGAGTAAATGGTTACGTAATCTGTGTCGTTACCAAGTTGAGAGATGATGTCATCGGAAAAGTCATTAATAAATATTAAAACAGAACTGCTTTCAAAGATTTATTGGCGTCCAAACCTTTCGAATTTTATTGTGAAGGCATAAACAACCCTGTTTTCTAGATGTTAAGGAATCCTAGTTGAACTGATTTAAACACTGTTCAAGAATAAAAGTCGATTACCAAATCGGGCATTTTTCCCGAACAACAGGATAACAAAACCGTGTTTTTTTCAATTATTTTATTTTGAAAATAAAATGCGTTTTATGGGTCGTTAAATACAACATTTTCTATTTTATTTAATTAATTCTTTTTCTTTTCTACTTCTTTTCCCCTTCACCTTCATATTGTATCATCTTTTTCGTGGCATATTGTCGATTTAATTATTTTTTTTACATCGTGCCAAAACTGCCCTTTCTTTATATCCAAATTTACCTCCCTTTATTCACAGCTTTATTTTGTCTTTCGTATTATTTCAGTCGACTTAATGTTCTTATCATTAGTGCATTTGCGAAATCAGTTTTTCCTTATTATCTGTGTCATTACTTTATTGTCCTATTAGCAACGTAAAAAGTAAAAAAAACAACAAAATGGAAAACATACAAAAAATCACAAAACAATAAAGAACGCAGCGCCTTCTATCGGAGACGCCAGGGAATTATGCTTTGAACTAGTGACTGGCGCCTTCTGAATCTACATCATTAGTTATCAAAGGTGGCAGGGTCTTACGTGGTCTTTGGCACTAAAAATGTCTTTCCTTTGACACAACATGGCTTCCTAATTTCGACTGACTCCAGCAGATAATAAAAGACAGGCGGTCAACAAATGAGACGAAAGCTGCGGAATTTCTAGTTCAATGGTTGGCAGGAAATGAAGTGGATAAAGTCAGGTTTGTGCGAGCAGCCAGGACGCTTTTACGCCATCTTTATTTTTCAAGAAAGAAGAAAAAGTTGAACGAAGAAATGAAGAAGCAAGTATTTATTAAACGAATAAAAGTAATTCCTTAGAACATACATTTGCACTTTTAAAATTTTATTCACAGGTCATAGCTGTTTTTTTTTAATTTTTTTATTTTTATTAATCTGTCGTAGCTCTAAGCAGTATTTTGTCCCCTTACTTATCCTTCCGATCCATGCTCAGCCATTTATTTACACAAACCAGTTAGGTTTGTTACTTGCTGTTCCGCTCTGTCCCTCCCGGAATGAGAAATCGGAGAGCCGAGTTTGAATTCCAGTCGAGTTTGTTACATTCACTTATACGCAAATACCATTGGGAGAGGTATGAATCCATCATTTCTCCCCTCCAGCGATGGATTAAATAGTAGGATTTGTATCTGGAAAAATCATTGTGATTTCTTTAAAAAAATGTTAGTGCAACATTCAGTCGCAAAAAAAAAAAAAAAAATTTGTTGTTACAATCCAAAAAATATATTTGGGCTTTAAATAACCCACGGGGAATGTGACACCGTAATTCAAAGGCGCAATGGGATCGCGAAAAATGCTTTCCGGAAGCTAAACAAAGTATTAACAAACATGAAAATATCTTTAGCAATGATGGCGGTTGATAAACAATAGTTACAAAAAAAGAAAAAAAAAACAAAATACAAAAAAAAAAAAAACGAAAAAAAACAAAAAAAAACAAAAAATAAATCTATCAATCCCTCTGCCCGTTTTGCCTTCAGCATTTCCTGTGATTGTCATATTCGCTAAACCTTCTTTTCTCATTAAGCATCCTATATATTCTAACAATTTTTTTGAGAATCATAAGCAAAATTATCTTTTCCTTTTGCATTTTCCTTAAAACTTCCTCACTGATCACATATTCCGTCCATGGTATTCTCAGCATTCTTTTGGAGAAGCACTTCTATGTTGTCGCAAGCTTTATTCATCCATCAGAAAATTATTCACCATTGACTGTATTGTAGGAGGAGTGATATAACATAACAGTTCAGCATTTTTATCTTTGTTGCTGTAGGGATACAAAAGCCGATCATCTCCCTTTTGTCGTAATGAAGTCACGTGACAGTTGTTTAGTGACGTCAATTCATAGAGTGACGAAAGTGGACTGTCCGTCAGTCAACTGCCTGGAGTTAGTCAAGACAAAAGTTGTTCGTTCTACTCGGTGTAGATTAATAGCATATGGCGCCGCTTTCCCATGGAGATATATCTTCACAAGATATAAAAATAATCTCCGGTCCGCAGTTCTGACGTTGGAAAAAAAACATGTGGCTCAACGTTTTCTGTTTGAGAGGAATATGTCTTCACTAGTGATATATAAGAGATAAATCTGGCCTGTTCGAATCTGGAATCCTAAATAAGCTTCTCCAGAAACGGATAAACTCATCTGGTATCTCCAATTCCCGTTGGCAATTATTGCAAGTAAGACCCTATCTTTTCAATTCCTTTTCACTCTACTTGTTGTGTAGCCATGTGTTATAGTTTCTCTTGGCGGGACAAATGTAAATATGTGTATATGCCTCTGAGAACAAAACATGATTACTATTTCTTTTCTTTCAACTATTCGGTTCCGTTAGTGAAATAAAGTGTTATTATTATATCATTAATATAATAATAAACGGGAGAATATTCTTTATTTCCATAGCTCACTGATTATCTGGTGATATACCCTACTTGATGGATTATTATCAAATTCCTATTAACTAGTCATCCCGACTCTACGTTATATAACCGCCATCATTGCTCACGAAAATTACATGCTTCTTAATATTTTGTTTTGCTTTTGGAAAGCAGTTTTCGCTATTTCAATGCAGCTTCGGATTTCGGTGTCACATTTCCTGTCGTTTGTTATAACACTTCCCAGATAGTTAAACTAATGTACTTGCTTGAGAGATTTTTAGTTTTTATGATTCAATGACTTTGTTAGTTTTCTTGGGAATATTCTCTACAATTCTTCAGACTAAATGTTATTTGAAATTTTGAAAAAAAAAAGTTGTTTTCATTATTCTGCAAATTTTTCGAACATCTATTTCTGCATTTTAAGAATTATTCAGAACGATAAAAAAAATATATGATTTAACTTTTACGTTGACCAAATTTTCTTATCAGAAGAAATAACATCGGTACTCTTGATGTTGGGGATTAAAATTATTATTATTTTTGTGAATTCTTATTAACATTCTGAACCAAACTAAGAAGAAAATAATAATCTCCATTACTTCACCGGATAAAAAAAAATGTCTTTAAAAATTATGTTTTCGAAAACTGTCAACGCCTGTGATTGTACTTCGTTTCATTCGTAAGGGCAACAAGTATAAATGCAAGCATATGGCCTTACCTTTTTACTTGAACAAACCTTACGACAACGAGAAAAAAAACAGCCGAAACAATCCTTAACATTGTACAATAGAAAAATGCCATCAGTATCGTATTAACACTGCGAGCACGCGCCCAGACAGTGTCGCAGAAACGCGTAAAAACAAAATAATCTCTAAGAAAACACAGTCATATATATATATATATATATATATATATATGCAAGTGTACGCGAGAAAACTCGTCTGAGCATGTAATCACAGACATGCATACACAATGTGCATGTTTACATCAATATATATATATATATATATATATATATATGAGTATGGCTCTAGTTTCACGCTCACGTGATCTTCAGCCAACTTGAACAACCATTGAAGTCATTACAAGTTTGTGTGACCGTGAATCTGGGACTATGACTAGAGTCATCCTTTCATAGGATTTAACGTTGGTGAGCGTTTTTTTGTTTGCTCGGCCTATGCAATCTACGCTTCGAGCACTTTACTGAGTAGGTAAGTTTGCCTTTAGTCCTTTTTTTTTTACTTTTTTCAGTATAGTCGTTTTTATTCGCGACTTTATCTAGATAAGAGTTTTGTTTTGCAAAGCTGCTAGATGGTTCCATCAACGGTTTTTCTGAGATATATATATATATATATATATATATATATATATATATATATAGAGAGAGAGAGAGAGAGAGAGAGAGAGAGAGTCATCCACATACAAGCATGTTTAGCTGTATCATAGCTCATCAGTGTGGCTAGACATCCAATTGCTTCAAAACCACTTTTGCACTGTTGATAAAGCTGGAGCGTCATCCTCTAATGTAGTAACCATGTCACTAAGAATGCCCCTGGGGTCTATATACTTTTTCTGCAGGTACTTGATTGCACCACGATGTCATATTGTGTCCATTTTCAAGAGAATTTGTTAATATTTACATTTGCATTTGCAGTCTTTGAAAAATCAGATGTCAGTTTATCTGGAAATAATCAATGCACTTATTAATAAGAGGAGTTGAAATCATTTCTTGCAAGATTTCATAGATTCATTAACAGTAATCCTATAATCATTTCATTCTACCCTGGGATATA
The DNA here is from genome assembly GCA_903632075.3 of Acanthosepion pharaonis. Classification (NCBI taxonomy): domain Eukaryota; kingdom Metazoa; phylum Mollusca; class Cephalopoda; order Sepiida; family Sepiidae; genus Acanthosepion; species Acanthosepion pharaonis. The sequence continues at coordinate 321,639 of CAHIKZ030002779.1, read as the reverse complement.
TATATATATATATATATATATATATATATATATATATATATTGTTTGCGAAAAAATGTATACACACTTTAACAGCTGATAAACACACATACATACATATATATATATATATATATATATATATATATATATATATATGCATATATATATATATATATATATATATATATATATATATAAATATATATATATATATATATATATATATATATATATATATACATATGTACCAGCAAGCAGAAATTTGTTTTTCTCCTGATGATGGCCATGTTGGCCGAAACTAGTCGAGGAATCTAAATGAAATAATAAAAAACGAAACAATATTGATATACAACCCAGTGTGTCTGAAGATTTCAATTCTTTAATATTTTTTGTTGTTCATATATATATATATATATATATATATATATATATATATATATATATATATATGTACATTTCATTGAATACAAGATGCTTTTATTCAGTTTTTTGATGCAATATCTCATGCGATCTAATAAGTGTTTTCTTTTCGAATGATAAACTATATAAAAACTGTCCGAATGTTATTTTTATCTGAGCACTTTCGGCTATACATTTAGCCATTTTCAAGGATTAAATGTTTTAACTGTTAAATAAGAAATAGTTTGTTGTATGTATGTTTTATAAATTGTTTTCATTTTTCAAAACACGGTCAAGATATTGTGTCCATATTCAAAGTTAATATTATTGAGTATTGGTTTGTTTGTTTTTATTAATAAAGCTTCCGTTATTTTTAACCTTTTTTGCATGTAGATGATGCTATTATATTAATGCTCTCAACAAGTATGTTACGAATAGTTTCCGCTAGATCTCCATAAATATTTAAATGAGATCTTGTTGAGCTATGGTCAGAAAGGTGTAGAGTGATGTTGTAGTGTATATATGTTGTAGCCTATATAATTATTTACGAATTTTGATTGATCAGGAATACAATTGATATTTTTTATTAAAGTTTCATTAGGGAATCATAAAAAATAATGGATAAAAGTGTTGGTTGAAGTAATACTGTGATTTGACCCAAAGAATTGTGAGTTCAATACCTGGCCACAGCAGAGGTGAACAAAAATTTGGAGATTTGAATTTATAAAGAGAAATAACTGAACTGAGATATTCAGAAAAGTTATGGCACGTGGAATTATAACAATCTACCCCAGTCGACTCAATAAGCGTACAAGGGCCGAAACGTTGTGAATATAATGACAAAGATGAGTACAACAGTCCGAACAATGTAAATAGTGTAAATATTTGGACATGAGTTTTTTTATTTGTTTGTAAGTTTATTCAAGACAAGCGGAAGTTCATTGTTCAGGATTTAAAAAAAATTCTATATTCTTTCTATATTTTGAACCATTTTACTGATTTCCGATATATATTTTAATATACATTGTCCTATGTCTGAGTAATTTCATCTTTCGTAGGCCATTATTAGAGAGTTTTTTTTTGTGTGCTATGTCAATTTCATCATTTTTCCATTTTTCTTCTGCCTTCACACATGAGTTCGTGTTATCGTTTTTTGTCTGTGTGGATTTTTATAATATATTCCATAGAAATAATAATTCTTGGAATTCTGATTATCTTGAAAGAATCTTCAGGGCAGTTTCTCTCTCTCTCTCTCGAGTATCAACGCCATAATTAGGTACACGAACAGATTGCGTAGTTCTTTTGAGAATTATCGTGATAAGGTCTTTTACGCAGTTTCTCGTTCATCTTAATTCACCAGCAACATCTTGATGTGCACTGAATGGTTTAATTACGTAGCAATGTTAGGTGGTAAATTTTACGTCACATCTTGAAATGTTCAGACAACATTTTTTTCTGTAGTTCTTTGTAGCAAAACTGTTTCTTTTTATAACGCCTCATTAAAAAAGTAAACTTAGTGAAGTTACATTATTTTTTAAACCATTTTCATATACAAATATTAATATATTTTCTTTCGTTCTCTCTCTCTCTCTCTCATACACACACACACAAGGTTGCTACTCCCAAGAAGACGTCTTCCCAATCACTACAATCTTAACTTGTTCACGTCTAGGGTCCATAGTTATCTCCCCCACATATCCGCATAATCTGTGACTCTTATTTTGTAAGCCTCTACCTCGTGTGGCTCCCGGGACTTGTATTGAGTGAACCTCACAATAAAAAAACAAAGGAATAATTTAGTCTACTGATGAGAAAAACACACTGATATCCGAAGGTGTATTTCAAAAACTATACAAAGAATAACATATTTTCTTTCGTTCTCTTTTGCTCTCTCTTTCTCTTTGTTTCTTTGTTTCTTTCTTTCTCCCACACACATAAAATATTGCCATATTGAGCTAAGAGTAGCGAATTAGGCCATAGTTGAAAATTCAGTACCGGCTACTCGGTCAATGAATGCCGAATGTTTCCTTATAAGGAAACGGCTGTTATTACCATTACCAACACCAATGCTACTAAATTTTCAATTTCGCTAGTTGTGACTGTTTGGATTACTAATTAATCTAAGTTGGGGTAACTTGGTCTTTTAATGTGGAGAAAGTCAATTCAAAATTGATTAGCTAGATTTTCGCTCAATCTGGTAAACCATGTTTGATTTATAAGTGGACATTAAATGAGAGACCACTTTTCTTTTACAGTCATGTCATAAACTCATCTATCATTTTTCGCCATTGTAGATTCCATATATTTTTCCTCTATTGGAAGCACACATCAAAGATGACAGATTCGTCCTCTTTGATACTAAATCTTGAATGTAGCTATTTGCAACTATTTGGAGCATTAGATATTTTGAAGGTCTTTCGACAAGATGTGGCACAAAGGATTTCTGCTCAAGCTCTCTAGCTATGGAATCACTGGAAGAGTCTTCCCAATAATAAAGTCCTTCCTAACGGGTAAGGTAGTTGTTAACGGCCAGTCCTCCGGGGCGGGGGGGCATAGCAGTCAACGCAGGGGTTCCCAAAAGATCACTTCTCGGATCAACCTTCCTTTTACTTTACATAAATGATCCGCCTAAGAGAATACTGAGATCATTTATGAATAACTATGCCGATGATGCTTCAACGATATAGGGGTACATCTTCAAAACTAGTAATGACCAGACATTGGCAGCTGATCTCTCATCCGATCTAGCTCCAACATCTCAGTGTGTGTATGTGTGTGTGTGTGTGTGGGGGGAATTAGCTGGTTACATTCAATGCCTCGAAAACTGAACTAGCTACATCCCATCACCGCCGAGCGGACTGTTAGGCCTTAAAATAACCGAAGACCTCAAGTGGGACTCGTACATAAAATCCATTGATAAAGAAGCAAGAAGAATGGTCGGTTCCCTGTACCGCTCCAGTAAGAACCTGATTCCTCCTGTTATCTTCTATCTTTACAAGAGCCATGTCAGGCCTAAAATGAGATACTTCTGTCATATTTAGGCACGAGCTGTCCAGTCCTCACGTTCTAGTCTCGATAGATTTCAAAACCGTCTCCGCTTCCTCACTATCATTAGCAAGTTGGGGCTATAATCAACAAGAAGGTTGTTGAGCACCTAGATAAGAACAGCCTCTTGAGCGAAAAGCAGTATGGGTTTCGATCTTCCCGATCCACTGCTGATGTTCTAAATACCATAACACACAGAATCAGTGAAGCATGAGAAAACAAATACACCCCAAGGACCATAGCATTAAATATTTTGGAGGTCTTTGCCAAGGTGTGGTACAAAGGATTGCTGCTCAAGATCTCCAGCCATGGAATCACTGGAAGAGTCTTCTCAATAATAATGTCCTTCTTAACAGGTCAATCCCTGAAATTAGTTGATAACGGCCAGTCCCTCGAGACCCTAGCAATCAACGCAGGCGTCCCCCAAAGGTCTCATCAAGTCTTGGTGGGGAGGCTGGGTAAATATACCTGGAGTTAACCATTAGCCAGTGAGGGTCTACTGAGACGTGGTTATCGCCCTCCTATGCTTTAAGTGGAGCTGTGTTTCTCTTCATTTTAAATGGGAGAGGTTGATCAGGTCCGCGGATCCTAATCCTGCGTCAGCACCTACCCCATTGCACTAAAGAGGTTGGATTGGTATAATACCAATGCCAGCGTGGCAATGGCTGGGAAAAAAAACCTTTTTTGTCTGTCCTTGGCCCATATGCATGCTTATAGTTCTCCCCGCGTTAAAATGACCTTGTGTCACACCCAGCCGGTGTGGGGAGACCGCGTAAATATATTTGAGTGAATGGATAGCGGAGCGGAATTATGGGAGAGATGGCAATAAGACAAAAGTTATTAAGAGCTACAAGAGATAGGAAATTGTGGAGAGCCATGGTCATTTACGTTCTGAAGGCGCACGGCAATTAGAGGAGAAAGAATCGCAGTGCCATGCCACTTATCTTCAATGAAATCTCTCTCTATCTCTATCTCTGTGCGTGTGTAGAAACACGAATGTCTTTGATGACTTTGATTGTGCAAACAGTCAAGTATATTGACAGTGCCAAAAATGCTTCATTGACCCAAAGAGAAACGTAATGTTCTATACAGCGACTAACGTATATACTACCATGCGTAGTTTGACATAAGTAATTTTATGCACGATACACTGCAATGATTGGCGCTTTAAGAAATCGTATTGTTAAGATCAATTAATTAATTTAATGGTTGGGCGTTTTTTATATTGATTATTTTTTCATTGTCTTCATTAGGAAGCAAATGACAATCGATCGGAAAGAACCCTAGATAACTAGGCCATGACATATCACTGTCTGCTTAATATGAAGAGCAAGTTTGTGAAAACAAAGTTAAAAAAGAAGAGGAAGCGAAACAGACCGAGAGGCGGGGGGAAGAGAGAAAGAAGGTAAGGAACTAGGAGTGTGGGGGCGAGTAAATGAGAGAATATCAAAATAGAAAAAAACGAAGAGGTAGTAAGGAAATAATGTGATAAAAAGAAAAGAAAAACGGAAACAAAAAAAATGGAGAGAGACGGGGATGGGCAGGGGGAACAGAAATATTGAGAAATAGTATGTTAATGGGTCAGGGAAACTAAGATACCAATAATAAGAAAGAAAGAAAGAAAGAAAGAAAGAAAGAAAGAACTGAGAAGCATTATCTATAATCTTACATGTCCAGATCTATCTACCTTCATATCTATTTATGCCAGTCTGTTTAAATCTATCTATCTATCTATCTATCTATCTATCTATCTATCTATCTATCTATCTAAGCCAGTCTGTTCATATTTCTCTATCCATATCAGTCTATTCATATCTATCTATCTATCTCTATCTAATCTATCTATCTATCAAGTCTGTTCATATCTCTCTATCCATGTCAGTTTCATATCTCTCTATGTCAGTCTGTTCATCTCTCAGTCTATCTATCTATCTATCTATCTATCTATCTATCTATCTATCTATCTATCTATCTATCTATCTATCTATCTAAGCCAGTCTGTTCATATGTCTCTATCATGTCAGTATCTATCTATCTATCTATCTAAGCCAGTCTGTTCATATTTCTCTATCCATATCAGTCTATTCATATCTATCTATCTATCTATCTATCTATCTATCTATCTATCTAAGCCAGTCTGTTCATATCTCTCTGTCCATGTCAGTCTATTCATATCTATCTATCTATCTATCTATCTATCTATCTATCTATCTATCTATCTATCTGTGTATCTGTCCCTCTGTCTACCAATTTAATTCTGTTAACATTTATTGATAAACTCCTCTTTTAAAATGAATTTAATAGATCGTGCAAGCGAATCAATAAAACTACTGTCTTTTTATAAAATCACACTCCATACTCGATTTTTGCATTGATATTGTAATTATGTCGGCCATAAATGATAACATTCTCTCAACGCTACATTCTCCTGAAGCAAAAATGACAAAGAAAGTCAGAATAATAGATAAAAGCTACTAAAATTTATGTACATAGACGTACACACGTCTACATATATCAGAGAAGGAATTATCTAGATATATATATATATATATATATATATATATATATATATATATATATATATATATATATCCTGCTCGTTCTATTTCACGGAGCACTAGCGCCCTGGTGTCGATATATTTCCATACACTTCCGGTCTAGATAGAAGTCGCGCCTAATTAATGAATGAATATCCTTAAAAAAAAAAGACAGCCAAATGCTAAAGGCGTTATGAATTTAAATATATTAGAGCCAAAAAAGAAAATGACACAAGTGTGGGTGTAAAAGCTCTTGGTGTGAAAGAAAAGAATTCAAATGCAACACCGTTTACTGGAGAATGTTTGATTAGCAAAAAAAAAAAGAAAGTTGTACGATGGATAATAAAGACGCAACACATCGTTTATGAAAAGGTTTCTTTTGAAAATTACACAGAGCTAAAGAAAGTTCAAATTAACAAAGAAAAATTTGTATAAAAACAGAAAACTATAGAAAAACACTATAAATCCATATATAAGAAACCGTGTAAAATCATCTAATTTTGAAAAAAGAAATTTTTTTTTTTTAAAAAGAAACATTGATTAAATATTCGCTGTACAAATGTAAAGCAAAATGTGTTTTACTCTGTAAAATATCTATAAATAGTGTAATGTTATCAAGGATAAAGAATACTATTACAAAGATGGTATATTTCGAGTAGGCGTTTGTAGAAATCCAAATAAATGTATAAATTAAAAGGTCGTGGATTAAAATCAAACGTGAAAAATAATAATTATTACTTTCAAAAGTAAATGTCTGGAATAAAGACCAGACGCGCATGCGCAGAAAAAATGAAGAACTATTATTTACTCATCAATAACGAAGAGAAATCTTTTGACTTTTTGAAAGTTGATAGCCTTCAAAATGAAACTGCCCTCTATTAATCGTCTGAGAGAAACCTTTCTGTCTTCTGTTAGCAAGGCTGATGCTCATCTCCAGGAGTGTGACTCATTGAGATTTATCGGGCTAACGTTTTCCTCTGGCATGAAGTGGAAAGATTATATTGGATCAATTGCTAGGCCTTCAGCTAAGGAGCTTGGTACTCTGTGTCATGCTCGACATTTTTTCTCGCCAGGATCTATTTTATACACTTATAGTTTACCATTCATACATGCAGTTCATATTGCTGTCCCATTTGGTCTGGCGCTTCTGCTATACAGATGTTTGATATAATACAAAGAAAAATCTGCAAAGTTACTGGTTCTAGCATGGCATCTCGGATTCAGTCTCTTTCCGGCCGCCGTATCGTGGTCTGCCTGTACTTTTTCTATGAATATTTCCATGGTAATTTTTCTGATGAACTTTCCTCTTTGGTACCTAAACTTTATGACTTGAAGCGTCCAACTAGACTTGTAACTACGTTTCTTCATACTACAGAGGATGGCTAGATGCAACCGTAAGTTCTATGTTAGCAGTTTCTTCTATCACACTTCTCGCCTGCGGAACTCTCTTCCAGTTTTTTGCTTTCCAGCAAAATTTGATTTTCAAAGGTTTAAATGCAATGTCAATCGTTATCTTCTGTCTTCTTAATTTATGTTCTTTTCTTGTTCCCTCTCTTTAATAATGTTTTCTTTTTCTCATTCTCACCCCCCTTGCGTCTTAGTGGCTTTATTGCCTTGCTTGGGATGAAAGAACTAAAAAATATTTCACAAATTTTTCTGATGGATATATATAGTTGCGTTCCGTGTCGTCATTGACTTCAACCCCTCAGACTTCAAGAACTTAACAGATGGTATTCAAAAAAGACGATTTCCTTTTCTTATTTATTTTATTAGAGTAAACGGACAGATGTGGTAGCATTAATTATAGGAGGCGTCTCTCAGCGTGTGGTCTTAGCCTGTCTCTCGAACCCGGGTCTGGGAAGTGGTATCGACGCCGATTTTGCCCCGTATTGGTCTTATATTCAAAACTTGGATAAAGGTAACCCATCACTGTTAGAATATAGGATGATTGGTCAGCTTATAGCAGTCTGGACAATTATGTGATGGGGAATTTTTAAGCTTAGCTTAGGTGTAGCACAAGGCCGAAAGCATGTGCTATTCAGTCGTAATTGATCTAACGTGATAAGTTTGCTAACCATTACTCCACGTCGAAGTGCCCAAAATGATTTTCTAGGCGCAGTTTAGATGTAGCACACGGTCGAAAGTATAAGCACCCAGTGAGGATCGAACGCACTACTCAGTCATAATTGATCTAGCGAGACAAACTTGCTAACCATTACGCCACGTCGAAGTACCCGTGGCCAATTATGTTATGATCACAAAGCGATTACACAGGAAGAAAATTCTGTATCGCCTGATGATTTGTCCATCTACACACAAAGAATCGAAAATACCTGGTTGCATTTAAAATGATTTTTAAGAGAGAAAGGAACACTGAGACCCCCGCCTCCGATTAATCGATAATATTTGTGAATAGATATTCAGAAAAAAAAAGTTACCAACATCTCTGGAAATTTAATCACAAACACACGGTTGCCCATAAGTTATAAAAGAATAGTTTTATTAGAGACAAAACTGACATGAATCTTGGGACTCTTCTTGACGCATCTACTTAAGGAAACCGCCATTTGACTTTCCTCTCAACCACGCCTCACGTGTTCAACAGATTCAGGTTTGGAAAGCTAAGAGGCCATATGTCTGGGGTGATGTGAGGACTTTTAAGTTTGCTACTGCGGAGAGCGAATTGAGCCGCCGGCCCAAAACTGTGACCTGTGGCACAGCTTAGAAAACAGCAATGATAATTTCGAAAAAAAAATATTTGAATTCATCAATTCACTCCATTGAACTTAAAAACTTCACTTATATCTGATTCGGGCGATAAGTCCAATTCCAGCTAAAAGTCTGATTTAGGTAGGAACTCCGATTTAGGCCGAAATTCCAGTTCAGACCGAAAGTTGAGTTCTTTAAATTACAAACCCAGTAGAACTTCAGTTGAGTTCTTCATATCACAAACGGCTGAAGTTCAAAGCCTCCATCACAAAACCTCTCACTTTAACTTTCATAACTTGGCATTTTCAAGAAATAAAATTGAATGCCTCAGTTCACAAATTTTTAGAAATATCTTAAACTGAATTTAAAGCAATATTTTTATTTAAATTCACAAAGTTTTGTGTTACTTTAAACTCAATTTAAATTAAAAACTTTTAAAATCACTCATTTTTTTTTCAGTTATTTAAAAATTTGAATTTGTAATTGTTCCTTCCTCATCTATAATAATATATCTATGTAGAGAAAGTGTCGCACGAATTAGAGGGTTTTCAGACACATGGGCGGACAGAATTTGCCATTTATTTATTTAGAAGACACGATATTCAAAACAAACGAGAAAAAAGTTCGAGCTATCAAAAAACGTGACTTCAAAGAACCTAGCAACCCTGTATAAACGAAACGGACATATATTAAAGTTTGTAGATCTTAAATTTATGCAAACACATCTCTGGCGTAGAAGACTTTAACCATTTAAAAATAATAGCAATAACCGAACTGATCGTGATATAAGTAATAAAAGTGCATACAAAAATATGAATAATTATATTAATAACTAGCAGTAGAGCCCGGCGTTGCCCGGGGATGTAATAGTAAGAGATAAATCAAGTATCCACCATCATAAAGACTGAAAAATAAAATTGACAAAGATTATTGTTTAAGGCTGACGGACACGCATGTCTTAATTAGTTTTATTTTTTTTTAAATTTTTTACAAATTGATCAAACCCAAACTCAAACAAAAACATTGTTTTCAGTCGTTATGAGTCTACCGATTGAATAGAATTTTATTATAAACAATTGTCTTGTAAATGGAATTTTTAAAGCATTCTGAATGTAAAAAATAAAGAAAAAAGTGTGCAAGACAATAAGAAACACTACCTGCTAAAAAAAAAAAAAAAGTTTCGTTGAAATCGGTTGATAAATGTAGGAAATCCGATCACATATATAAACGAACACACACACACACACACACACACACACACACACACACACACACACACACACACACAACCTGGGTTTTTATAATAAGTATAACTCGATAACTCGATATTAATAAGTATAACTCGATATGAGTTGTCCCCCTTTCATTAATGCCTCTTAATCGTGTTTTCAAATTGGTTTCAAGCAAAAACAATTGTGTTTTCCTAATTTGTGGCACTGTCAGAACCACCGCAAAGTAATTTTACGTAGTTCTATGAAGTTTTGTGGAAATCGGTTGAAAAATGTAGAAAATCCGATCCAATATATAAACGTACACACACACACACATACACACACGCAAACAAACAATCTGTGTTTTATAATAAGTAAGATATATTAACTAATATTGGCGTTCTGAACACAAAGAAAGACTACGGGTTTTGTCGAAGGTCCCAAAAATTGATGGATTTTAATTTTAACTGAAAAAGACGTAAATATTACTTAAAAAGTAATATATATATATATATATATATATATATATATATATATATATATATATATATTGTTTATCATTATTTCTTTCCAATTTTCCCACAGTTAACAGTTTTTCTATATTAGTGTTTGTTTTTGTACTATTAAACTGAAGATTGTCTTATTTTTACTTTCTGTTTTTACTGACGTAAAGTTATATTTATCAACTTTGCATTTTCTACTGTCGTTCATTTTTTATCAATTGAAAGTTTAGGTGCTAGTTCTGTCAAAAACGCAGTATAAATTATATTGTATGTTATAAATAATGACTTTATAATCTACGAGTATTTTAGGCATTTTCATTATTTTTTTCTGCTATCTTTTTCTAAAATTAACAAACCCTTCGATGTTTGTGCTTTTTTTTTCTTCATGTACTATTTCGCAATTTGTCTTGCTTTCTACTGTCTTTGTTTATCTAGCGTCTTATAAATATATATAAAAAACTTCTATTTGCATTGTACTTATTTACATTGCACGTTGGAATTTGGAACTGAACCGTTTATTTCATCCACCGGGGTAGATTGTTCTAGTTCCACGTGCCATGCCTTTTCTATTTATCTCGGCTTCAGTTATTTCCCTTTGGTAACACAACTATCCAAGATTTGTTCACCACTGCTGTGACCAGGTATTAAACTCATAACTTTTTGGGGGTCAAGTCACTGAATTACTTCCACCAACGCTTTTATCTAGTAAGCCAAAGAGTTGTTAGACCTTTTGTGTTTCTAAAACACACACACACACACACATATATATATATATATATATATATATATATATATATATATATATATATATATAAAAATGTTTATATGCGTACATTATACATGTTCTAAAGTTTATCATCACCGAGAGTGATAGTAGGGACAAGATTCCATTGTCTATAAAATGTCTACAAAAATCATTAAAAATTCACCGATACATTTCACTTAACTAAAAAACGCCTTAGATTTCTCATTTACGATGAAAAGATCAAAACAACTAATCTATCAGCAATAATGCAGGACCTCAGAAATCCCCCCCTATATTAAAATAATTTTTTTTATGAATTCTCATGCCTTCTGGGAGATTGCATCTCCAATATCATCAATCAAATCAAGATTAAATTCTTACACCGGCCACACCCTCTCTCGTAGGCTGACCTGTCATATATCGAAGCTCAATGTAATTCGTGCACGTATCAGTCAGCATATCATAAACAATCAAAATACAGCTATCAACATGGCCAATGCTAAAATAATATACAACACCCATTGGAAGGAAGAACCCCAAATCCTCGAAGCTATTATTAAAAAGAATATTTTTCACGACAGGAGATGTTATCTTGAAGTCAGCATAAAATATTTAATCGTTAATTTATTAAGCTAGCGCATTTTGCGCCGCCGCTGTGATCACCACTCCCCTATACCTCAAAATTGTGGTTCATGCTGACATTCAAGGCAGAATGAGTGCAATGGCTTGCTGGTTCCTTTTGCACCGGGGATGTTGAGGTTACCTCGTCCCTCCCATCAGATGTAGAGTTGTTGTTTTTTTTAAGTTACCTACATCTACTATTTGCCTAAAGAGGCAGGACCTACAAGACAACAGGTGGTTTGAATTCAGAGTTTCTTTCTCCTAGACTGGTTGTTACCCAAGGCTATAGGACCTATTTACAAGTAGTTGGGGGTGAAGAGATCCCAAGTGTATTAGCACGAATATGAATTTAATGAACTCGACTAGATTTCGAACTCTCTGATTTTTCAGACCGAGCCGTTAACCATTACTCTACCGTGTCCCCTAAAATATTTAATATATTTAATTGATGCATTCTTTTTTTTTGTGCTGACTTTCTTTAATCGTTACACAGGAAATTACCGTTCCGATTGTGCGAAGAGAAGGACGGTCAATTCCTGGTGCATGTGGCGTTCCTATGGGGAAGTATCGAAGACGTTTTGCTATCAATCCCATATAAACGTTGGATTCAGTCTTTAGACTCTGTTTTCTGCGATATTCTCTTCAAGTGGACGTGCGGAGAAATGGTGGGGTCGAAACAACGTTTATTCAATACCACAGTTTTACGTAATATTTGCACATACGCACGGACAAACAACCAGTTTCATGTAAGTTTAATTGATTTTGAGAGTTTTTTTTTTGAGCGGATACGAACACATTTTATATATTAGATGTGTAGCGTAACGTACCGCACGCACACACACACACACACACATGCTGGCAAATGCCGGGGAAGTTTTACAAATATTGAAACAAATATTAAGCACAAACCCCAGGGGCCCTTCTCCCCAGGCAGTACTTCTTCTTCATGAGGGGGCTGGGTTTATTTCCCGGTGCTTTTGGCGTCCCCAAAAGGGAAGTGTCGATGGATCTCGGGCAATTTTTCCGCCGGTATTGTTGCCATTAAACCCACTCTAAACCTTGACCTTCTGTCACATTCGGTAGCGATGTGGGCACGCTGAAAATACCCCCCCACACATATATATATATATATATATATATATATATATATATATATATATATATATATATATATATACCAGGTGTAACAGCAAAATTGTCCAAATCATGTAACAGCAAAATTGTCCAATTGTTAGATTCAGCTTTGAACCGCTGTATCTTAGAAATGATTAAAGATATCTTACTGGAAATCCGAGCTTTTTATAACACTATTGGACTCTACTCTAAGCAAAAAGAATGTATAATTACTTTCCAAGCTTAACGGAAGTATCGTAATGATATCGATTATAAATGTAAATAACATGTTCATCATTTATTGATCATAGCTAAGGATCGGAAGTTGATGACTGATTGAAGTAAGTTCAAATATTTCAGGATCATTTTCCAACTTATTCATGATGATCTTCGCCCTCTCTAGCCTTCTATCTTTCTGTCCTGGAGCAACAAGCTGCCTCACGTACGATTTTCATTTTCAACTCTTTTTTCCTTTTTTGACTGTTATAGGTGAAAGTCACGTGCCAAACGTCTCGTGAATTGAGTTGGATCTTTACTAATTGATCTCTTTAGCTCTAAGTTGATCATCCCTCTTCCTGTTGTAACCTCCTGAGCCAGTTTTCCTTTCTACTGTTCCCTCTTTTCTTAAACTCATTCATCATTCTCTTGATGGTTCTTGAATGGACTTTGAAGATGGAAGCCAGAATATGAATATTGATACTATCACTGAAGGCCTGAATTATCTTTTACCTCTCTCCATTGCTCAGTTGGGAAGACAGTCGGTCTGACACAAAACGATTTCAACCTGTTCTCTTTCTAGCTGAATAACTGTTCTATCTCGTGTTTTCGAGATAAAAGAGTCAAATAAATAAGGAAGACAAACTCGTTGGTAAGTAATGCAATAGAAGGTTTTACTACATTAATGTACACTTAGCAATTGACCTAATACTAACTCGGTATTTACCCGAGCTCCAAACAGAGCGGAATTTAACACAAGGCCGGTTTAATATGCAAGAGGTTACTGTTGTATCTCGAATCGTTCGTCGCCAACTGTTGTATCTCGTGGTTTCGAGAGAACAGAGGGAAATAAATAAGGAAGACAAACTCGTTCGAAAGTAATGAAATAGAAGGTTTATTACAGCAAGGTACACTTAGCAATTGACCTAATGCTCACAGAGCGAGATGTGGCACAAGACCGGTTTTAGCTGCGTTATTCCGAGCCCGTAGGTCCGGGCAAAAATTCCCCGCAGACCCCGTAATAACGGGGTCGGGTTTGTCTACCTCCCCAGACGAGAATCTGCACTTCGGCATAGCCTCGTCTGGGCTCCTGTCTGCCCGAAGGCAGAAAGTTTGATAAGCATTAAGAGCTCAACGCGCTCCAAGAAAGAAACAATGCAGTTATTAATAAGAAGAGTTGAAATTAATTAATGTAATGTTTCACAGCTCTAGCATCACTCCTTTGTAGTCAGCTTATGAACTTTTCTGCCCACCGTCCTACTCGGAAAGAAACAATGCAGTTATTAATAAGAAGAGATGAAATTAATGCATGCAAAAATTCACAGCTCTAGTATTTCTCCTTTATAGTCAAACTATGGCGTTTTCAACCAACTCTCATATCTCCACTTGTTGAAGTTTGTTCTTGAAAATGTCCTCTGTTGGTTCTCAAATACACCCTTGTTCTATCACAAACCGGTCGGCCCGCAAATCATCTACAAATGGTTTCTCTACAAGAGGAAATCATGGGAATCTTCGTCGGCAAGTAGTACATGTTCTAGAATGTGCTCAAATCAATCTAGATGCATTAGAATTGAGAATTACACCATCAATGAGTGACTTCCCTTACCGGAAGTCATACTACTGAAGACTTGATTATTGTTTGAATAACTCTATTATTTAAAGAGTTGCGTTAAATTTAAATCCTTGATGGAGAAGGTAATTCCTACGCAGTTAGTTTAATGGTTACCGACGGGGAAAGTCAATGCCGAGTTCAATCGCCGCTTGATTCTACTTCGCGCTAAGGTCTTTGTAAAACGGCATGAATCGATCTGTCCCCAGCTTTAAGTTAAATAGCAGCGCAGACTTGGCTGTCTTACCTTGAGGTGGTAACCAGTCCAGGAGAAGAAAAAGCTCAATTCAGAAATTATGCTCCATCAGGTTATCTCACCATAGACACACCGCTCACACGGCTGCGATACATCTGGTACCTCTACGACCCCCAGAGGTTACGGGGCAAACGCACACTGTAAGGTTTATTTGGGGATACTTCACCAACATGGAAGACATGAACAGCGAATATTCTTTGGAAAATATTACCACGCCTAGAGTTCTTGAATATAAATGATATTTTATTAGATTACATTATAAAGACGTTTGTTGTAAAAGTCGAGAGATTCATAGAACGTATAGGAGGAGGCTCGGATTGAGGAATCAGAGAGCCGAGTTCGAATTTCTGTCGAATTCATTACATTCGCTTACGTTCTAATACCCTTGGTAAAGGTATGAATCCTCCTCTTCTCCCCACAGCTATGGGTAAATTGCAGTACAGACCGGGTTTTATAGCCTCGGATGGCAACTGGTCTATCGCAGAAAGAAATGGCAAGCTATTGCAAGAAAAAAAATCTGCTTCGTCAGTCATATATCGAAAGAAACATAGTCGCCTAAGCGTGTATCACGCATGGCACATAAGTAACTGATCGAGATTTAAATCTCCCTCGCTCTCCCCTATATATAGGTGTGTGTGCTTAGATGATGGGACAAAATGTAAAAGCATCTAAACGACGCGTTTCGTCGAATGACGCGTCTTGGTTCTAGCTTCTTCAGGTCGGAATGAAAGACGAAGCTGTGTGTAAGAAAAATACGTCTTGAAATAAATTGTGCGAAGAGAAGGACGGTCAATATATATATATATATATATATATATATATATATATATATATATACCAGCCGAATTATTCGCGCCTTGCTGCGTGTCATATTTTTTCTAAGAAAATGATGATTGATTTATTTTAAATCATTGATGGAGAAAAATGATACATTTCAATATTACTCAATGATCTTGCCGATGACTTGCCGATGACTGCCATCTTCTGGCTTTCTTCTCCAGATTATGGATAGGGGTCATTTCCTTGTTCAAATTTAAATTTATGTTAAATCAAAGGGGGCAAAAATCAGTTGTAGAATAACAATAATAAAAAGCACTTACCGGCGTAAGAGTTCCAACTAGCGTCCAGCTGGCAGACAAAAATAAAGCAGGTTGTAACTTAATACAAACCCTGCAAACTAACTGAGAAATCATGCTAGTATTTATATTAATACTTCCACTCAGGTACCAGCAGCCAATCACAGCCCAAGCAATGGACTATCCCACTTTAGCATAATAAGATGCTCCATTGCACCATAAATAGCTCTGTCTCAATGTTGAATGAGTATTCACTCAGCTTGCTCTACAACTGAGTGTCTATCTTGACCACGATTGTTCGACATCAGTGATGGGTTTGTGCCTCTCCTCCGGCACCCCTTTAATCAAAATGATCTTGCTGATGGGACTTCCATCTTCTAGCTTTCTCCTTCTATATTCCTTCGTTCAAATTTAGATTTAATTTAAATCAAAGGGAAAAACTTTTTTCAGTGGGAGTGTGACCCCCAAGGGATCCCCTTTGATCAAAATGAAATGTACTTATCCAAGTACCCTAGGAGTCATTCCTTCGTTTAAATTTAAATTTAATTTATATGAAAGGGGAACAAATATTCAGTGGGGTGGTTGTGCATCCGTGGACCTCAAAATGCTCTTGCCTAT
>CAHIKZ030002779.1:300000-302500 GCA_903632075.3 Acanthosepion pharaonis | reverse complement strand
TTCTGACGCTTATACTCTAATGTGGCGAAGGCGAAATCGCACTTCTGGTTAAGTCACCGAAATATTCTCTTGCTATTACGATTTTAGATGATGCTGTTTGATTATTGTGCAATTTTATTATTTTTATCTTTATAATTTTTATATTTTAATCCTTCAACCCCGTACAAGTTAGTAAAGCCACTAAGACACAAAGGGTTACTTAGTGTGAAAGAATAGAAAGAAAGAAAAATATTAAGGAGCAAGAACAACAGAAGAGTAATCAAGAAGCCATTAGATAACGATTGACATTGCATTTAAAGTTTTGAAGATCAAAGTTGGCTGAAAAGCATGGAGCCAGATGAATATTCCACAAGCAAGAAGTGCGAGAAAAGAAACTGCTAGCATAGAACTTACGGTTACATCTAGCCAAATTAACTGTGAATTCATGAGGCCTTGAAGCCAATCTAGTACCGCGTTTAAATTCATAAAGTCCAGGAACCATAGCGAAGAGTATGAAAGTATTTATAGAAAGCGTACAGGGGAAGCTACTTTACGGCGATTGGGAAAAAGGACTGACGCCGAGATGACAGGTAAGTACCAATAATGTTGCTGATTCTTTGGATTTTACCAAAAATCTCTAACTATACTGCAGAGGGATCAAACTACGTGGGGCGGCAATATTCAAAGCACGGACGAATGGTAGACTTATATATATGTAAGATAGATTCTGGAGAGAAAAACTGTCTCGCACGACACACTGAACCAACTTTCTTAGCAGCAGATCTATCAATGGATTCAATATAGTCCTTCCATTTCATTTCCGCCGAGAACGTTAGCACGAGAAGCCGCAACGAGTCATTCTAATGGAGGTTACCATCAGCTATACCATGTTTATCTATCTATCTATCTATCTATCTATCTATCTATCTATCTATCTATCTATCTATCTATAGAATGAGGTACGGAGAAGTCGTAGATACATTTGGGGATAATATCTGTTGTAGTCTTGAGTACTTTAGCAATGCAGTTGAGTAGTATCTTTTTTCTTTTTCGCAGAAAATATATAACACGTAAATTTAAAATAAAAACTGCAATATGCTAGATGCCTTATGCATAAAAACAAAAAATGCAACATCATTAAAAATTTTATCCATTTTTGGATAAAACCATGCCAAATATATTTCGCGACAAATAATGTAAACACTACATGACACAGTGAACCGAGGCCTGAAGACACGGCTCTCGAAAACTGCCAAATAAACGCCATGAATACGCAAGTACAAGCTGTTCAACACAAAAATAAAACGCTTTGATATTGGTACTCAAAAGCACCCAGAAGGCAATTTATGCTGACAAAATGGCCAGAACTATAGAAAAATTGAATAAAAATTTTTAAATGAAAAACTTTGTTGGACTTCAACCAACCTGCTTACACACACACACACACACACACACACACACACACACACACACACACGTACATACACACACATACAGACAGACAGACACACGCACATACACAAACCTGCCATCGCGCGTACACACAAATATATAGTGTGTATGAACACAGAAAGTCATTTTCAAGCCTTGAACTATAATCAGATCATTTCATTTCTAAAATTTTATTAAGCTCTACCCTGATGATGACTTGCTAATGTCGAAAGCTCGGACCATATTACTTTTACTTTTATTTCCGACATGAACATTGACAAGTTTTCCTGTTCGTAATTTGGAAAAGACAATCATTAAATATAAACGTCGACATAAAATTTATGTAATTTTTAATTGTATTTGCCTTAAATATATATTATATATCTTTCTAACACACGCTCTCTCTCTCTCCCTATATATATATATATATATATATATATATATGAGTAGACACTGAAGTCAACATCGAATGGCAACAGTCGGTTTCAGGCTTAAACACAATCTTCAGTTTAATTTCTGGCCTTAAGCATGAAACAGACTGACACCAGTAATTATTGAACTCAGTGTCTATTCTTATATTTATAGATTCGCTGTCTTGGATACTGACTTATTTTACTTATAACTATAGCATACCATAAAACACTATATATATATATATATATATATATATATATATTAAGAAATATACTCTTAAGGTGTGCTATATTTATGAGATAAAGTGCTCAATATCAGAGATAGAGCGTGTGTAAATATAATATATATAGATTGCGTCTAGCATGAAACAGCCTGTCACCTGTAAGTGTTAACGTCAATGTTCACTTTTATATATATATATATATATATATATATATATATATATATATATGTGTGTGTGTGTGTGTGTGTGTGTGTGTGTGTGTGTGTGTGTGTTTAATTTAATTTAAATGAAAAAACAGACCACTTTAAGGTTCCATTGTAATAATTTATTTCACCAAAGAATTTTATTTTTCGCTGGATCTTCAGACTTCACTTTCAAAGGTGAAACGAAAAATGAATTTAAAATTTACACTTTTGATGAGCAGTATTACGCTTATATAAGTTGAATTAGAGG
>CAHIKZ030002779.1:225000-287500 GCA_903632075.3 Acanthosepion pharaonis | reverse complement strand
GCCTTGTCCCCTTAAAACGTAGGCGATCTCTCCACAACTTCCTATACTTTGTAGCTCTTAATAAATTTTGTCTTTTTCTTATTTCTCCTAAACCCTGTTCCACCATACATTATAAGAAATTTAAGATTCTTGTGTGTGTATCGTCTGCTTTTCTCAAAGAAAACGGCCGCTTAAACTTTTGAATTTCGAAATTATTTTTGGACCATTCCGATTTGTGGGAAAATAAATGCGTTTGGTTTTCATTCGGAAACAATCAAAAGGTTTCTGTCCAAATTCTAGGAAGCGAATCTGGAGCTGATTTTGGTGAATGAAAGCAGACGAAGAACTGAATTCGAAGAGTGAGCGAACAAACTGTTGTATGAACCCAGGACGACCCGGTCAAGGAAAAAATAACACAGAAGAAATTTGACGACCATCAGACGAGAATTTGAATGGAACACCAAAATGGCTCCCGTATCAAAGGAAAATTCTTCGGCTGGTGTGATTATTCTGTTCTTTGCTGTTACCACGAACTTTGCTTCAAACATTGTATCTATACTTTGAAAATTACTCAGAGAATTACGGTTTTCCCTTTTTTCGTTTATTTTTAAGTTGTTTACCTTTTCTGGGGACCTTATGATAGTGATTTTTATTGTAAAAGAGATATTTTATTTGCATTGTTTATTTCTACATACATGTTATTGGCCATCATTTGGCACGCAAAGCACTTAATTTGTGTAATTCTTTCAATTTTGCCTGTTAATAAATGTATTTTTTGTTTTTCTAAACTCAGTTTGTGTCACCTGTCCTTGTCGTGGTTCCTTGTTTGAAGTTTTTTTTTACCAAATAAAAAAAAATCCTTTAACATTTACTCAAGCTCGCTAAGTATGTTATGCGTTGTTTTCATCTATCTCCCTTGCTTTCAGTCTGTCCTGTGAGTATCAGATTTTTCAAGCCTTCTTTCCTCATTATATGCCCTAGAAATTTCAACTGTCTCTTCTTGATCTTAAGTCTAAGCTTACATTTTGCTTCCATTATCTCTAAAACTACGTCGTTGCACACATGTCAATGGTATCCTCAGCATCCTTCTGTAGAACCAGATTTCTGTTGTTTCAAGACTCTTCGTCTTTGAGGAGATTGTCCAGCACTCACTGCCACATAGGTGGACAGATATTAAGTACTCTTTAGCTTGTTTGTATTGAAGTTTTTCTAATATCTTAATACTCTGCTTATCTTTTGGAAAGCATCTTTGGCTATCTCAGTGCCCTTTCAGATTTTAGAGTCACACTTTCCGTCCTCTGTTAAAACACTTCCAACTTTTGTACTTGTGTGATTTTCGCATTTCTGATTTGCAGTTTGCATTTTAGGATCATCCTTTTGCTAATTCCCATGCAGTCTGTCTTCCAGTTATTGTTTAATCCTTACAATATTTATTTCTGTAAAGAACATACAGGAAATGTGACACAAGGCCTAAAAAAGAGGGATGAGGAAAAGGAAGGTCATCATCTGTCTTAATTTTAAAACTTAGCTAGCCCCAACCACTAACCCAATCGTACAAAACAATATTCCTACCACCAAAACAACACATTCATGCTTACCTTTCTTACTACATCCACCAGAATACCTCATTGTCTCAATGAAAATCCTAAATAGTCCCCATATGTACAAATCGTTGTCTGTGGGGGAGGGGAATAAAAACAAGTTAAAAAATCCCCAATGATTATGGACAATATGGTTATAAACTATTTACATGTAACTAAACAAAATCATGTTAGTAATAAAACCCCTCACAAATCTTAAATCTGACAGAAATATCAGTTAACTGGATGAAATCGATTAGGGGCTATAAAAGTATAAAAACATTCATCCATCCCCAGCACTCACACAGACACGCACTCATTCTGACACAAAAACAAATACGAAAAATACACACGTGAAACGGAAGGCGTCCTGCATCCACCAGAGATGTGCAGTTAAACTAAAGGAAAATAGGGACAGAAATAAAAAGGGGCCAATGAGCAAACACACCCTAGCTAAGTTTACTGGGGAAAAAAGAAAAAAAAACTAAATAATCATACAAAAACAAAACCTAAACTATCCTAAATTCAGATTGTTTAATCCTTACTTCACGCTTTTCTTCAGTACATTCTTTAAAAGGTTTTGTTGTTTCTTTCAACTATCAACACTGTGTCATCTGCATATATCTTATGTTGTTAACATTGTGGTCGCCAATAATGAATCCTGGTAGGAATTCTAATTCTCTCAGATTTGCCTTGCTGTATAAGTTGAATAAGACACATCCTTGTCTTACACCCCTTTCTATTTTTGTATATCTGCTGAACTCGTTTTTTCCAAGTATGCAGGCGATTTGCTTCCAGTATAGGTTCTTGATTATTCTAATATCTTTTCCAAATATGTCATAGTTGCTGAACAGTCCCAACTGTGGCGTTCTTTATCGAAGATGATTTTTTAATTATTAAATTATATTTTTTGATTCCTTTTTAAACATTCAAAATATTAGCTGAATATTTTCTTGTTCTTGCGTCAGCTATGTACCAAAGCATAATATAGGAGATTTGAGTATCTTTTTTGCGGTAAAAAACACTTTAATTGGGAAATTCTTGCTAAAATCGAATAATTGTCGGATTTTAATGAAACTCTCAGGACTAATTCACAAATGAATGAAATTATTTGAGAAATGTTTATTTTTTAGAAAATCTTGGTAAAAATGTTTTTTTTTTTTTTTTTTTTACATCTGTTATCCTAAAATTATTTAATTTTATGAAATTTCGAGAAATTAATTTTTGTACCGATTATTGTTCATATTAATTATATGCAGAACTCCTTGGAGAATTTCAATCATTACTTTCTTTTTGTAAAACTGGACCATCAGTTACAGAAAATCTGAATCGTAAAATAAAAAAATATAATAATTAAATTTTACAAGAATGATTTTAATTTTTTAAAAAGATTAATTAGAATAATTCATAAAGTTTTAAATCTTTTAAATTTCTGTGTGACTTTGTCCAGGTTAGGTGATATTGTTATTAAGTAAAAACTATATTTACTAATCATAAATGGAAATATTTACTATAATTCAGCGAACCCACTTTTTTAAAAATAATTTCGTATTTTTGTTTGTGTACAAAACGTGCCGATTTTTGTAAATACGGGCATCCATACACGACATAATAAGAAAATAAGAGCGATAACGATAGTAAATTTAAAGCCAAAGTCCCTAAAATTTAATAAAACATGAGATTACAGAGAATTCTTTTCTAAATTTTTAAGATTACTGGGTAGTTAAAAAAAGCCCTTGAGTTATAATCTCCAAGTAATTTTTACAGATATAGCACCCACTCGTAAAAAAATTAGATAATCTTCTGACTCTATTTACATTATTCGGACTATTGTCCTCATCTTTGTCGCCATATTTATTACAACTTTTCATTCATATATGATATTCATTGACCATAATTCCGACTAAATGCAGTTTATAGTTTTTCGTCTTGCCTGTATGTAGAACTTCGTATTTGAAACGAATGAATATAAAGGCAATCAATAGCAGATAATTACATTATGTATTTTTGAGATGGCGATAGTACAGGGTTCTACCTATATACATTTATAACTTTATTTGTATTTGCGATAGAAATAATTTGTAAAAAGAATTAGAAAGAAGTAAATCTATATTTTTTAAGGTTTTGTTAAAATTTTATTTAAGCTTCCACATGTCCTCTATCATTAGTAATACAAATGGTAATACGATTTTGCAGTTTACGATTTTGTCAACTGATTTACAGTAATGCCTGAAATAACATTAGTTATTGTAGCTATACGTATAGGTACATTAAACTTTATAAAAAATTTTTACAGATTATTTCTATCGCAAATACAAATAAAGTTATACATTTTTAAAGTACACACGAACTTTATGGACACCCTGTATTTAAAACATCTGGAATAAATTGAAGATTAATTGATTATTATTATTATTATCATTATTATAGATTGATGATTTGCCGATTGTTTGATGATGATTGATTGATTGATAGACTGATTAAATAATAACAACCTAAAACACGAAACAAATATCTACACTAGAGACCGCAAACAAATGTAACAAAAATACACAGCTGAAACATCTAGGAATTTATATAAAAGAATACAGTATATACTCGTGTATAAGCCTACTTTATGTATAGTGCCCCCGCTGAATTTCGAAATTATCTAAATATCACACTAATCTGTTTAATTAGAAATACTGAAAACTGTACTGAATTATTTCAGCAAGCGAAATCATAGTAAATTTACTGAATTAATAGCAATATAAATATTAGAAAATTATTCAAAAGTTTCTCTTATGTATATCTAGACTAGGAAATTCAACTGAACTTTGTATACCGAATATAATCGTATAGAAGTCTACTTAATGTATAGTGTGCCTCCTGAATTTTTTTTGAAAACCCTGATTTTTTCATATAACTCGTGTAAAACCGACTCCAGCTTCGGAACAATACTATTAGCCTTCTGTAGTCAAATATTGCAGTACTGGGTACCCCACCCCCCTGGACATATTTTATAGCACATAAATGGTCTTCATTCCTTTTTTGTACAAAGCTATCCCAAAATGGTGAGAAAAACCAGTTATCGCAAAATATCTGATACAAAGATTTAGACACCGTACTTTTGTTTCCGTTCATGGCTAACTACGGTAGCTCCTTGACCCTGGGCCTGTTTCCAACTTAACCTAAGTTTCTTGTCGCTACATGAAGAGCAAAACCTCAGCCACTACGTATGCCACTTAAAATCAACAAATACCTTATACAATGCATCTTTAAAAAATACCATTGTATACTGCGACTTCCTATTATTTTTGTAAAACGAAACTGATCATAAAACTTGTACTACGTTATGTTTTCACAAAAGGGATCTTTTGTGAAGCAATTAGCTCAATGCATTAGGCATTCGTTAATAGGCCTGAACCTAATTTTGACTTAGCACATTGACTGCCAACCAAGAGTTGACTCGTGGTTGTCATTTATTTTTTTACTTTTTTATCCAGACGCCGATTACGAGTTATTTCGTGTTTGGCATTTTTTGATGCATTTTCATCGGCGGGCGCCAACAACGAGTTTATTCTTTTATTTTTAGTGCGAAAACAATGTTAAGACTTCAGTTGAAGCTATAAATCAACTCATTAACATTTTTATTGCCTAGTGCTTTCTCTTCAATATCTCTGAACGGATGTCTCTGGCCATTTAATAATAAACTGATCACCTAAAAATTAGTGCACCTTTATATAATAACTGGAAAAAATATATTTAAAACGTCACATGTGAAAACGTAATCATAGTAAGGATGTACGAGGGTCGTTTAAAAAGTTGTAAGCCTCACCAAGAACGAAGAGTCATAGCTGAACATTTTTTGTTATGGCAACACGTGACAACTTATAAAACTATGAAAGCTAATTCAGATTTCTGCCTTAATTTCTGTGGAGGTGAAGCCCATGCAAATGTGAGAGTTGTGTGACAAATCTAAAAATGGACACAACAGCGGCATAAAGAAATAGAGGAAAATCCATGAGGACATGGTACAGACAGTTGCTGAGGATTCGCCTTCCTATGCAACTCTGGGCTGCGTAATTCAAGCGGAGCAGAGACAACACAGACTCGCTCACGTCGTCAAAAAAACCTCGACCATTGAGGAACAATTGATGCCATTCATCGTATGGTTTTGGATGGCAGACGCTTTACTGTCCAGCAGATAGCTAAGTCCATAGGCATGAGCTCTGGTTCGGTCCATACTGTTTTAACTGAGATCTTGGGGATAAGCAAGTTGTCTGCAAGGTGGATTCCAAGAATGCTGACACCGGAGCAGAGGCTGAAATGTGTTGACATTTCCAGGACAATTCTGACTCGCTTCCAGACAGAACCTGATAATTTCCACCTCAAATTATTAACTAAAGATGAAATCTGTGTTCACCACTTCGAAGCTGAATCAAAGCAAACAGTGGAAACTCTAGTTCTCCACCCGCGAAGAAGTTCTAGCAAGCATCGTCTGTTGGCAAGGTGATGGCTTTTGTTTTCTTTGGATTCTGAAAGTGTAATCATGATAGACTACCTGGAAAAGGAAAAAAAAAATTAATGGACAGTATTATGAATCAGAATTAAGAAAACTGAAGGATCAATCAAATCGAAACGCAGAGGGAAGTTGAAGGCAGGTGTGCTCTTTCTCTAGGATAACACGCCCATTCACACTGCTCAGGTTGCGGTAGCTGAACCAGACAACCGTGGCTTAGCTCCATCTGACTCTGTCCTGCTTCCTAAACTCAAGTCCCACCTGCGTGGTCGGCATTTTAGAAACATTTCAGAAACAATGATGAGATCATATGTGCTGTGGAGGAGTTTTTTTAAGGACCAGGACGCCAGCTTCTCCTGTGATGAGATTGCAATGTTTAAGCATCGTTGGACCAAGTGCATTGATATCAAGAGGGACTATACTGAAAATAATGAAAAACTGTCTTGTTTTTCCAGCTACTTCTGGTTGAGTCTTAGAAATTTTTGAACAAAATAAATTGAATGCATGGGGAAAATTATATAAGATTCTACTGAATATAAAGTGGGGTACGATTTTCCAGGGTTATTAAGTAACAAAATGGACCCTGATCTTCTATGCGTCGTGACCCTTTGGGGCGTGGGCGATCATAGTCCTCAACAATTTCCTATCTCTTGTGGCCTTTAGTAGCGTTTCTCTCGTTGCCAGGCCTACCGTCCCTCGTCGGGCCATCCATTCACACAAGCTGGTTGGTTAAGTGGCTCGATGCCTCACCCTGTCTCTCTTGCTCACAGTATGCTGGTGATGGTCAATTTTACTAAGCCGTCCTTCCTCATTATGTGTCTAAGTAATGCCAACTTTGTCTTTCTGATTCCGAGTATCAGTGTTCTTTTTGTTACCATTTTCTTTAAGACTTCCTCGTTGCTTACTTGTTCAGTCCATGTAATTCTCAGTATCCTTCTGTAGAGACATATTCTGTTGTCTCCTGTTTTCTTTTCGTCTGTGGGAAGATTATGCATTATTCGTTGACATATAAGAAGATCTGGCACTTCGACATGGTGTTATGGTTAGCAAGCTTGTCTTGCTAGATCAATTACGACTGAGTAGTGAGTTCAATCCTAACTAGGTGCCCCATACTTTCGGCGTTGTGCCACAATTAAGCTAAGCTTAGAAGATCATCATATAAGAGGACTGAATTATATATCAAAAGAATGATTGAGGCTTACGGCCATATCACGTTGAAACAACGGTTTCCATATGATCACGGAAGTTAAGGAACGTCGAGCCTGGTCAGTAACTAGATGGGTGACCGCTTCCTAATACCGGTTGCAGTAAGCTTGGATTTGCGGGCGGTGTAATGGATAATGGCTCAGAATTTTTAATCAGAGAACCGAGTTCCAATTCCGGTTGGGTTCGTTATATTCATTTACGGGCAAATACCCTTAGGGAAGATATGAATGAACCATGAACCTCTTCACCCTCCAGCTATGGGTTAATTAGTAAGACCTGTATCCCTAAACCATTATTATCTCCAAACAAATTTCTTACAATCTAAAATATATATTATGGCTTTAGATATCTTGCAAAGGGTTAACAAACCGTAGAAAACGAATTAATCAATAAGGTAATGAGTGGAAAAATATATAATTAATGATTTAAGTGTTAAAACCTTCTACGGTAGAGTAATGGATAGCGGCTTGGATTGAGGAATCTGAGAGCCGAGTTCGAATTTCAGTCGAATCTATTACATTCACTTATATGCTAATACTCTTGGTAAAGATATGAATCCTCTTCTTCTCCGCCCAGCAATGGGTAAATAGCAGGACAAACCTTGGATTGCAACTGGTCTACCGCAGAAAGAAATGGCAACCTACTGCGGAAAAAATCTGCCTCGTCAGCCATGTATCGAAAGATACATGACCGCCTAAGCGTATATCACGCATGGCACATAACTGACTGGCTGATCTACCTATAGCTGGACAGACCAGGTTCTATAGCCTTGGATGGCAACTGGTCTACCGCAGAAAGAAATGGCAACCTACTGCGGGAAAAAAATCTGCCTCGTCAGTCATATATCGAAAGATACATGACCGCCTAAGCGTGTATCACGCATGGCACATAACTGACTAGCTGATCTAACTATAGCTGGACAGACCAGGTTCTATAGACTTGGATGGCAACTGGTCTACCGCAGAAAGAAATGGCAACATACTGCAGGAAAAAATCTGCCTCGTCAGTCATATATCGAAAGATACATGATCGCCTAAGCGTGTATCACACATGGCACATAACTGACTGAATAATAATAAGTACTTAAATTAAACCACCATTTTTGATAACATCAGTAAAGATGTTAATATAAGATTTTACAGGATTTAAAGTAGAGTTTTAGCCTTACTGACTGTGATATTTTATGAGATGCGTTAACTAATTAATTATAAAAGATACATGTATGACTGACATTAAAAAATTGCTTGGTTCAAGTAAGGTTACAAATAAATTTATATTGTTTTCAGTGAGAATCGTACTAATGACCTACAGGTAGAGATTCCTAACCCCTGCTTCTCCACGAAGAAACACAAACAGGCATGTTGGTAAAAGTACACATTTGAGAATTTTCTCTTCACTGGCAACGGTTTACAGGTATCGTGTGATTTTCTCATATACTCTCATTTGTCAAGTGTGTGATGTGAATTGAAATGTAGACGCTTTGTGGTTTATCCCAGAGACAAGCGCTATGAGAAATAGGAATGATGAAAGAGAGGCTGCGGTGGTGAAAGAGAGGTTGCAATGGTAAAAGGGAGGCTGTGATGATGGGAGAGAGGCTGTGATGGTGGAAGAGAGGTTGCAATGGTAAAAGGGAGGCTGTGATGATGGCAGAGAGACAGTGCTGGTGGAAGAGAGGCTGCGATGGTGAAAGAGATGAAGGAGAGGTTGCAATGGTAAAAGGGAGGCTGTGATGATGGGAGAGAGACTGTGATGGTGAAAGAGAGGCTGCGATGGTGAAAGAGATGTTGCGATGATGAAGGAGAGGTTGCAATGGTAAAAGGGAGGCTGTGATGATGGGAGAGAGACTGTGATGGTGAAAGAGAGGCTGTGATGGTGAAAGAGAGGCTGCGATGGTGAAAGAGAGGCTGCGATGGTGAAATTGTTGCTGTGATAGTAAAAAGGCTGTGACAGGGAAAAGAAGAGGAGCTAACGAAGCAAAAATAAGAAGGAAAAAGAAAGCATGTCGAAATTTGAAGAGAGGGAAAAAGATGTGTCTTAGTGGAACAAAATGCACGAAAAGTGTCGAGCGGAAAGAAGAGAAAGTCGTAAGAAATCAAAGAAACTGGGTGTTGGAGGTGGGTATGTAGGGGAAATTGTACAACAGAAATAAATGGGAAATAAACGCACAAATTTAAAGAAAAAAAAACGAATTACTGTGAGAAGAAAGGTAAGAAAAAAAGGTAAGAAAAAAGAAGGGAAAGAAGGAAGAAAAGAAATATAATTATCGTTGTCTCATTAAAATTCTTTACAATCGATTTAATGCCCTCATCTTTGTTGTAATTATCACAACGTTTAAACAATTTTGTAACCTGGTCTTTTTCAGGTGTTGTAAACCAGGTAACCTTCAGTTGAAGATGTGGGAGCGTTGACTTATATTTTTTTTAACAAATAAGATAAAATAGAAATATATAAGGAAACGCTTATAAGTTCTCGATCAGACTACTTCACAAAATATGACTAATTATATATATATATATATATATATATATATATATATATTCATGAATTATTCACACAAAAACAAATGCAAAGGTTAATGATTTAATTGGCGAGAAATCCATCGTCGCAAACAATTCAAATAATATACAAAAACCTCCGAATCCGTTATGAATGAAAAGATCCTTGTTTCTATAAATTTCTGCCGCATTAGTTCTTATTTTTACTACAAGCTTTCGTCTGTTCCTACAGACATCTTCAGGTATGGAATAGATGTTGTTCTTGTTTTTTCTCTTAGTAATAAGAGGACAACGAAAATATATGTATTGTTGTATCCGAAAATGCTATTGGAAATGAGTTATTGTTTTTGGAGCGAGCAATAGCAACGCTGAGTTTGATTTTAAATTTTTTACAGTTGTGCGTTCATGTACAAATATGGTGATGAACGAATTTTTTACTGGTAAATTTTCTGTTAAAGTGGCATGAATTATATTGTTCAATAATTACAGTAATGTCGCACTTATTATCCAAAAGTCGCACTTGGATCAGTTATTTTAATTTCGATAACGTGCAATCAATTTACAAATTCATGAATTATTCACACAAAAAAAAATGCAAAGGTTAATGATTTAATTGGCGAGAAATCCATCGTCACAAAACAATTCAAATAATATACAAAAACCTCCGAATCCGTTATGAATGAAAAGATCCTTGTTTCTATAAATAACTATAACTTTATTGTCTTTAAAAAACCTTCGAATTTTTAATTTTTATAGTAATCAAATCAATCTCGAAGGAAAAAAAAAATAAGAAAGAGCCAGGAACATGAAATTTATTGTCGAAAAAAAATTTTATTATACAGGTTCAAAGCCGAAAATAAAAAAAAAACGACGATCCATTAGGTGGAACCTGGTCATAGGTTTGTCTGGTTGACTAGGTTTGACTATATATATATATATATATATATATATATATATATATATATATATATATATATATATATATAACGCCAAAATAACAAAATTCTCCAATTATTAGATTAAGTTCTGAACTGTTGTATCTTGGAAGTGATTAAAGATATCTTAGTGGAATTCTCCGAGGTTATTATAACACTGCTGAACTCTACTTTGAGCAATGAGAATGCATAATTACTCTCCATGCTTAACAGAAGAATCGTAATGAAATCGATCATAAACGAAAATGAGATGTTCATCATTAATTAATTAATCACAGCTAAGGAGCGGAAGCGCTGAAGGATTGAAATAAAGTTCAAATATGCATATATAGGATCATTTTCTAACTCATTCAAGATGATCTTCGCCATCTCTACCCTTCTAACTTTCTGTCCTGGAGTAACAAGGTCCTTCACAGGTTTCACGTATGATTTCATTTTCAAGTTTTTTTTTTTACTGCTCTTTGAACTGCTATAGCTGAAACTCCTTTCTCACGTGCTAAACGTATGAGGGATTGAGTTGGATCTTTTCTAACTGATCTCTTTAGCTCTAAGTTGAAGTGATATTCCCTTTTCCTGTTATGACCTTCTGATCCCGTTTTCCTTCCTACTGTTCCCTTTTTTAAAACTTATTCACCGTTCTTTTGATGGTTCTTGAATGAACTTTGAAGCTGGAGGCCAGAGTAAGAATGTTGGTAACATTACTAAAAGCCTAATGATCTTTTTCCTCTCAACATTGATCATTTGGAAAGACAGCGGGAATGAATCAAAACGTTTTTAACCTGTTCTCTATCTAGCTGAATAACTCGAAGGATTTTTCAGCGATTCTTACGATAAATAGTGTCAAGATGGCTATACGCCTTATCTGAAAACCTGGGGAAAAAACTGAATTAGTTTAGTGTCTCTTAATATATTAAACATTTTGCAGGATAGACAATTATACTGTTACACGATTTGCACAATTATGCTGTTACACCCGGTATATATATATATATATATATATATATATATATATATATTGATTGATGCAAGTACAAATAAATAGTCACTAATAATAATTGATGTTACTTTCATCATCCTGAATCTAGAGTTTCGAAGACGGAAATCAATCCGTTCACATGTTAAGGAGTATCAGGAATTGACTGTTTATACATTTCGATTTTTAAAATTATATTTTTTATTAAATATATATATATTTTTTTTTTTGGTTTTTTTTATAGATTATTAATGTGTCCGCGCATCTATCTGCCCGTCTGCACGTATGTGTGTTCGTGTAGAATGTTATATATTTTTGTAAAATTCGTCTTTTATTTCACATCAAATATCTATATTATATTTTTTTTATATACTTTTCCTATATATATTTTTCTCTTCGTCTTTCAGTTGTATCCATTTTGACTTCCGGTTTTCCAGACCTATTCTAATGTTTTCTTTTGAGTTATTTTTATTGTAATTCATTTTTTTTGAATTATTATTATTGTTTTTATGCTTAAATAAAAGGTACTATATATATATATATATATATATATATATATATATATATATATATATTAACTGATTTAAAAATATGGTCTCATCGCTAGTTCACTGAATTACCATTTTCAAAAAAACAGAAACAAAAAATTCAAATTCAATTATATAATTAAATTAAATGCAATAGTTCTGTTTCATTTTCAATTTTTTTTTGAATTAAATCAATTGATTTATAATATTTATGATCTATGAATTTATTGATGAAAACTGTTTTGTAAAAAATAAAAAATATCAAAAGAATACTATATATATATATATATATATTTTTTTTTTTATATATATATATATATATATATATTGTAAAAAATAGGTTGAATTTTTACATTTCAATATTAAAAAAAATACCTGAATCCTCTTTATTCTCCCTTCCAGCTATGGGTTAAATAGCAGGGCAGACTGGGTTCTATAGCCTTGGATGGCAACTGGTCTAGGAGAAGGACAACTATATTAATTCAAAACCTGAAAAAGTTGCTTAGGGACCTTGTGGCACGTAGTGCACCAGGTCTCTGTATTCGGCCCTTCAAAAAAATGGTTGGTCCCGAACGAAATATCCTTATAATATAAACGTATCACTAAGATGAAATTACATATTTGTGAATAATCGAATCTCATGTGCCGGTGTCGGGCTCTCGGTTTCCTGAAACTTTTATCTTTGAGAACCCTCATACGTCGAACCCTTTTATCTAGAATCGAAATTATATATATATATATATATATATATATATATATATATATATAGATAGATATATATTTTATATAGATAGATAGATAAATACACACAACACAAACATATATATATTCTTTTCAGTTGTGGTTGTGATAGAGTTAATAGGTAGAAATACATATATTTTTTTTCATTCGTTAAATTTGTCAGGAAATTGTCCATTTTTCTATTTTGGAATATTTTATGAACCTTTTGTTTCGCGTTGAATATGAATAGTTACAGTATTGGAGGGTGTTGAAAATATTTTATATTTATATTTATAATATATATATTTATAATATATTTCTTTAATATATTTTAATAATTTTAATATATTTCTTTAATATATTTTAGTAATTTTAATATATTTCTTTAATATATTTTAATAATTTTAATATATTTCTCCTCTTCCAGTAAATATTGAGGGGTGGAAATTCTGAGTGCACCTAAGTGGAAGCCATGGTTATTTCGTATTTTATTTTGTTTTTATGTTTTATAAAATCATTTTTATTCGTTGATTTTCGGTGGATTCTAGATTTTAGTCTGCTGTCAACTCGGTGTAACATGATGTTTTCTTCAATTTCGTATGTAAATTCTATTTTATGTTCGACTTTATTTAGTTTATTGACAAGATCAGGTAAGTCAGTATTACGGGATATATTAACAAAGCATTATCATAAAGAGAAATATATTGAAAATATTTTCAAGGGCATCCAATACATTATTTCATATTCAATGCGAAACAAAAGGCTTATAAAATATTCCAAAATAGAAAAGCGGTCCTTCCTGACAAAAATAAACAAATTATATATATATATATATATATATATATATATATATATATATATATATATATTACATATGAATCATTCATACAAAAACTAGATTAGTAAAGTTAATGATATAAAAAAATAAAAAATTTTTTTTAAACAAATTTTCGAAATTAAAAAACTGAGACTGTTTATTGAACAATTTAGTTCATATGCCATTAAAACTGATAAACTCCTAAAATAAAAAAATTCTCAAATTGCCATATTAGTAAAAAAACGCATATTTAAATTTTCAAAATATTCCAACCTTAAATTTTAATTTATATTTATATATTTAAAAAGTTTTTATCCGTTAACAATAACACATTTAAAAAAAAAAAAACATATTTTGATTCGCATTTAATCTTTCGTCTCTTCTACTACCTGGATTTTACTAAAAACAAAATAATTTCCATGCCTGACGATGACTGAATGTACAGTTGAAAGAACTTGCAGATTTAAAAAAAATACCTTATACATTTATAATTATTAAAAACAAGGATCATAACATTCATCGAGTTTTCGTACGTTAATGCAACTTTAAAAATTTTTGTTTGCGAAAATTTCTTTCGCCATTTTATATCATTAACTTTACTAATCTACTTTTTGTATGAATGATTCATTGTAATATAAATTGATCTGCACCACATATTTGATCTATCTATCTATCTATCTATCTATCTATCTATCTATATCTATCTATTTCTATCTCTCTCTCTTTTCCTTTATATATATATATATATATATATATATATATATTTATAAAAAGTGTTAAACAAATAGAAAACTAAGGTAGGAAACAATTCTTCTGCCCCTATCTATGGGTAAATATCAGGACAGACCATATTCTATAGCTTTGGGTTTATAAACATGTCTTTTAACAGTAACTTTGAATTAAAAACTGTTGTAAATGTTATAAAAATGTTATTATGTAATTATTTAAAACGGATCGTTTGCATTTTTTCTTGATTATTTAGGACTTGAAAATATTTCGGGATGGAATGTTCTTTTCCGTTATTAGAGAGGATCATCTATATACTATGTCGCTTAACATATTAACCGATAAAATGGCAAAACAAAAATGTTTTTGTTTTTTATTGCTATAAAATAACTTTTTTTGGCCTGTACCATAGCTCTTTGCTTTTGTTCAGCCATCCATTCACTGGAACTCGTTAAGTAGGTTACTTACTGTTTTCCTTTGTTTCTCCGGCCTTCAATATGTCCAGTGAGTGTTAAATCTTTCCCCGATATGTATCTCCTTTTTATATGTATATGTATATTCTTTTTTAGTCGTTAACAATCTTTTCTTTGTGGTTCGTGTCCACTTTAAAACTTTATTCTTCTAATCACATTCTCAGCACGAATCGGTAGATTCACATCTTCGGCGCTTCAAGTCTCTTTTTTCATCGGCGAAGAGAATGTTCAGCATTCGCTGTCATATAAAAGAATAGATCATCTGCAGTCCAGCACTCCTTTTCTAGTTTCTAAGGGTATTTCTTATCACTTTATAGTTTGCTTAGTTTATGAAAGGGCATTTTGCAATTGCTATGCGTTTCCGGATTTTTACGCAACATTTTCTGTTCTTTTAGCACATTATCCAGATATGAAAATTTCTCAGAGTTAACCTGTAGAAAAGACAATATTTATAAATATAAATGACAATAGAAACATTGTAGTAGTTGTCGACGCATTTCGTCCAATGTGGACTTTCTCAAGGCAAAAAACGAAATGAATTTATTTAAACAAATTAACTAATAATAGCAAAAATAAAATGTCCTTAGCAACTGGAAGAATTTAGAGAACGCTACTTTCCTACTGTTAACTGACATTACGTAATTTACTGTCACGTGTGGAGATATTGTTATTATTGCTGTGTTGATAGATTCAACCTTTTTCATTTGATTTCACGATATTGTTGTGTACGTTTGCTTAACAGAATTACTACTCCCCCAAACAAACGTACACAACAAAAATTAGTTATTTATTATAACTTATTATTATTTGTGAATTATCCAGATAGTTAAAGTTTTGTTCTTGCATGATTTTCAGGTCCCCAATATATATTTTGCACCTTGGGTTGTCTCCATTTGCAGAAAATCATGCATCCTGTTGTAGCGATAGGGGTTACCATTATTGTTTATTTCCGACGGGATCACCAAATATGTAGCGGTTGTATTACCATTGTTGTTGTGAATGTTGAACGACGAACATCGCGGTTATCATTATTGTAGTGATTGAGTTACTAATATTTAACTTTGGCTAGGAAAGGTGGGATTAAGAAATAATGTGACGCAATGCAATTTATATTTGACGTAAATAGTACATAAATATAAAATTTTTAACTGAACGGAATGATTTCAAAACATAACAGTTGAATTTATTAATGTTTTATATACATGCATGTGAGCTGAAAAGGGTTTATTGACAGAGTCGTGTCCCTTTGATTTGAATATTAGTTGTACCTGAGTTCATATTAAGAAGTTTATTAAACTTAATTTAGAAGAATAAAGTTTGGAATTATGAGTTGTAAAACGTGGGTAAAAGTTCATCACTCTTCAGAGTTCGTATTTGTAATGGATGTTGGTAATTGTCTTTAACGTCTGACCGCAATGGCTAAGACGGGAATTTAAGAAAGTAGACCTCTTGGCACATGGTAGCAAGGAATGAGACGTGCGAGAGAGATGAATGAAAAGAAAACTCGAGGGAAAGGTTTATACGTGTTGGGTTTATATAATGGTTGTGTACTACGTCGGAATCTATTTCAAACGAAGAACGACGGGAAAAACAGATTGGTCGAAAAAGCAGGCGGTTTGATTGGTCAGAACTGATCAATCAGCAAGCTAGATTGGAGGTGATTATAAAATGAATATATTGTTATATTTGTATGAAAATATTATATTGTTACTTACAGATTCGGGAAGAGACTAAAAAATCCTAAAAAAGATAAGGCTTTTTGTTGTGGAAGATCCCACACTGTTTTCTGAGAGTTAGTAGGTAGACATTTCTTATTATCTTTAGTTATTACAATGTTTAATAGTTATTTCAGTTTTCTTTCTGAGATTTCCATCTGCATAGATGACGTTCTTTGATAGCTAGTGATGATACCATATAAATTTAACATGCTTATTCCACAATATGCATACAGGTGTATGTTATATATTATGAATAGCCTATAAAAACCTATCGTTATTATTCGTTCGCTTATCGCCAGAATTTACTATATAATGAGATGAGATTATTAAATATAGAATAATTAAGCATAATAAAATATTTAACGTATTCGTTTAATAAATCCGATATATCACATATGTAATTATTGCAATAAATGGACTATTTGAGGTATTCGTTTAATAGATCCTATCCGTCATATATGTAACTGTTGTAATCTAGAAAGTGTTACTGAATGAGGAATAACCAAAACGCAGGTTGGAAATGGAATGGTAATCTTTATAACATCAAAATAATACAATACTTGGGCCAGCGGCGTTAAATGAGGTAAACCACTGCTAGTGGTGAACCACTTTCCTTTTTCATTACGCCTTCTCCTCCTTTTGGCCCTCACACACTTATCCATAAATCCAACGTATTTATGAGGATTGGGACATATCCATTAGTGTTCATAGGTACGGTATATAACAGTAATCATTACAATGAATGAAATAGTTGAGGTATTTTTTTTATAAATAAATCCTTATCATTATATTTGTAATCGTTAAAGTGAATGAAAGGTCTGACCCATTTGCTTAGTAAATCCTAACGACGGTCAGATTAACAGCTAATAAAGAAATAATCTATCATATATTTTTCCAAGCCTTCTCACCAGTCAGTGAAAAATAAACACATATTCTATAGTCATTTCACCGTCCCGGGTAACACTGTCTCATCTTACTGGTGCATTCTTGAAATGCCGCAAAGTGCTAATGATTGCGTTAAGAGTCTTGATTACTTTGTCGAAGAAAAGCAAAAATAAATAAATAAAAATGCAGGGGAAAAAACAGCTTGAACGGTAAGACGGAATTGCATGAGACTAATTTCGTGAAAAAAAAAGATCTGGAAAACTTCGAAATAACATCTCTCTGAATCTGTATCTGTGTCTTAGATGTTCTGTCTACGATTAGCCCCCCCACTCTTGACTGTCATTGCGAGGAATGTTTGGAATCATTATTTATTGTTTTGTTTTCTTTTTGTTATTTACCTTCGTTCACGCGCGCTTTCTAATATTCCGAGCGCATTCAAAGCGACATTTTGTCGCCTCTTTTCGTTTTATACAGTTTATTTAGTAAGAGTCCTGGGTATGCCGATAAACTGCATCCGGCAGCAAGGTCTGTGTTCGGGAGATTCGAGATTTTGGTGGTATCCTTTCGGCAAGGACCTCCTAACTGTCGACAACGAAAAAAAAATCACTGATCCGGGATGGTCGAGCAGCCGTTAGATCGGTCCCAGGTCTCATATAGAAAGCGATTCCATGAAAAAACACTATGAAAGTATAAAAATACACTTTAAAATTTGTCGTGGGGCTCTCCCCTTTTTACATAAGATGGACTCGTCCAAAGTATACTTATACTGACAGAGAGAATACCTGCTGTTGAGATACGTCGCGATACAGTCTTGACGTCTGTTGAACTCTCTGCTTTGGCAGAGAGGAACCCGGACGAAGCTTTGCTGAAGGGCAAGGTTTCGTCCGGGGAGGTAGACAGGCCCTGAATCCGCCCAGGTGGGTTCAAAGTGTATATTTTTGGCCGAGCCTACGGGCTCGGAGAAACCCACTTTAAACTCTGCCTTGTGCCACATTATATTCCTCGTGGGTGAGATATTAAATACCGAGATACGTGGAGATACGTTGAGATACGTTGAGACAGGTTGAGAGATAGGGAGACAGACACAGGGTGTTCTCAGAGAGTTATACAAGAGTCCAGAGAGAGAGAGATGATTACGGATTTACTTACAGAGACTTGTACATATGCTTTCTACTAACCCGCATTCCTGGACTACTAATCTTCACTTTAAGTCTGTATTCTTATGTTTAATACACTTATTTTCTATCTCAATTACTGGCGTTGTTTATTTATTTGTGCAGAATTCCATTCACAGAATCCACAACAATATTAAAAATACCAGTAATACATTTTTATGTAAAAAGATCAACAATTCTTATATTCAGCAATATATTTTATCGGTAGTTGAAGGCGTTCAATTGCGTTCAAAATATATTTAGTTGAAGTCATAAAATTGTATTCAAATTATTTAGATTTCGGTATTAAATAACCTATAGCCGTGAATATGCCGCTAAACAAAACCAACCAAACAATAAACAAGAAAGAAATACTTCAGGGCATTAATACTTATTATATCCTAGAATGTCAAACTGTATTCCGAAATAAAAAAAAAAAAACTTAAAAAAAACATAACACCTATATCACCACCACTAGTAATTATATCCATACAAACATGTATATGAGCAAAAGCTGAGTATTATCTACCATGTATTTGATTGTGAAAGCAGAATAACATATATATTTTTATTACTACAAAGATCACAAGAAAAATACTTTTCCGCATTAAATGACCTATAAGAAGTTGGTATGCCTTTAAACAACAGAGCTAACTACCTTATTTAATAAGATTTACTTAATCGTATATAAAGACGTTAACAAATAAATATTTGCTCAACTTATCCTTTGCATTTATGGGCGCATAGTCAAATATCTATCGTGTAAGCGTTCTAACCAGGAGATCCGGTTTCGTGTCTCATAATGTAGCTTTCGATACATGACTGAAGAGGCAGATTTTTTTCCCGCTGTAGGATGCCATTTCTTTCTGCGGTAGACCAGTTTCCATCCAACGGTCTGTATTACCCATAGCTGGGCGGAGAATAAGAGGATTCATACCTTTCCCAAGTGTATTAGCACGTAATGGATCTGTCTTGAATTCGAACTCGGCTCTCTCTTTTCTCAATTCGAACTCGGCTCACCGATTTCTCAACTCGAGCCGCTAACCAATACTCCACCGTGTTTCCTATCTCGATTAATAAACAAGTTGACTTTCAGATGATAACGTACTGGGGAGAGGATCTCAGGGTGCGGTGGTGTTAGGAAATGCATTAAAGTCATACCAGAATTTGACCCAATCGTTGTGAGTGAGATTGAGTAGAGGAAAGAGTGAGTTGTGCCAGTGTGCAGATAGAAGTACTTCACCCTTGGTTTTGCAATCTATCTGGAGATCGTGACCCAATAAAAGGAGACACCCATCCCCCGAGCAGCCGAGCTAGTTGTGGAAGTGTATCAGATGAAAGGAAAAAAAACCGAAAAATAAGGAGTGTCTGGCCACATATGGAGAGAAAAGTGAAATCACTGCCCTCTGTGGGATCAGGTTGAAATCAGAGACAAAGAACATCATTGGAAAATTCGTAAACTTAAGGATGATAGTATGAGCTCTGGTAAAAAATGATTGCTGAAGACATTAGGTTTATAATACCCAGAAATTCATACACAGATGTGCTTAAGGACACAGTGGATAAAGGCGTTAGTTAGATCCTGTGACAGGACCCAAAGGGTGTGAGTTCAATACCTGGTTAAGGCGGTGGAGAACTTAGAGAGGGGAATTAACAGGCGATAACTGATAACTGACATCCGTTAGACATGGCACATGGAACTAGAACAGCCTACCCCATCGAAATAAATAATGTCAGTTCGACATTCCAACCACTTGAAGAAGGCCGGAGCATACAACGGCCGAAACGTTGTGATAGATATGGCAACGAAGACTAGGTTGATAGTCCGAGTAATGTAAATAATGTACATAATACCTCACCTCATAAATATAGACAGATACTGAAAAATAACCCAATGACAAGATTTTTTAATAGAACAACGTAAATCACGTGATTTCGTAATATACAAATGTCGATTATCGTGCTAGCAAGGTTGATTGATTAGTGGTTTTACAGTTTACCAACTTTTTACAGGTTATTTAAATCCAGAAAATATATTTGCATTGTAAGAGATGCCAACAAATATAACATTACTAAATTCAGTACATAGGAAAACTTTCTGAAAACATTATACGGCGTTACGTAAACCAAATGGTATCCTCGTGAACTCATAAATTCCTAAAGGAGTGGTAATTGCTGTTTTCTTTATGTCATCCTTTGCTATTGGAATTTGGTACTATGCTGTAACTAGGTCCAGTTTTGTGAAAAAATGTTCCCCGTAAGTCCGTGGCGAAATCATGTAAGAGACGGAACTGTTTTCACCTTGAGATTCCTGAAATCCCCACAAGTTCGCCATCCACCTGTGTCTGGTATTGGAACTATGTGTAGCGGAGAGGAGTATGGGATACTTGAAGGGCATATGTGTTGAAATTCGTCCGTTGCTATTTTGTATCTTTCTTTAATCTGCGTGGGGATGTGTGTAGGGGTCCAAGTGTTGTGATGTAATGTTTGACAGTGTGACGAATTTCGTCTGTATGTTTTAAAGGAGTGGTAATAGTAGTAAATTTTCCTATCAACTCTTGTAGACCATTAGTAGTTGGCATGGCAGAACTAATTCCTGTTGACATGTGTGAGGTGATTCCCTTTGCCGTTAGCTTTGTGTCACTGTCGATGAGAGAGTGAGTAGCCATATTCACTAATAGGTGGAAATGGGATAAAAAAATCTGTTCCAAAAATTAGCGTTTTCATTTGTGCTTGTATGAAAATCCATGGAAAAGGTCGCCGTAAACTCAAGTTGAATGTTTATGATCTCGATTTTCGATCCGTTTGTAGCCTGTAGTGTATATGTAGATAATGTGTATTTTTGTTTAAGCTCCGGCAGAATAACACTGATTTGATAAATATTCAGTATTTTTGTCCCGGATGTAAAACAGACGACATTTCTGTTTTATTCCATGTCTTTACTTGCTACCACAGTAAACGTTTCCCTGGTGTTGTGCAGTAATGTGGGAGTTTTCTTCAATTGTAGATGCATGGTTATTGGTACTTACTCGCCTCTTTTTCCAATTTATAATGGTACAAACAGGTATCGTAAGAAAGCCGCTCTCTGGAGAATGAGTTCCAGCTAACCCGGCTTGTTCTCCGCGGACAGTAGGATCGATTTTTGATTTTTGGTTAAGAACGCTGAATTTGTATGGTGAGGTTCGTTATATTTTTTCCAACTGAGATCATTTTTCTGGCTTGTCCGTTGGTAGTGATGTGTTTATTTTTTAGTATGATGTAGCGTATACGCTTTTGTCTTGGTTTTGTCCGCTATCTACGACACTCTCTGATATGTTCCGCAAAGGGACATATTTGAACGAAGTAGCTAAGTGGTTTTGGCTACTATAACCAAGTAGAATACGGTAGCAGTAATCGAATGGTACGCGTCGTAGTCGTAGTTAAGAAGTGTAAATCAATGGCGTAGTCCAATGCGCGTCGTTATAGACTTTACTCTCAGACTAAGGCTCTTGACTCAGTCGTACCTACACGTCCGTCGGTATTTATGACAGACATCAGCCAATCATATTCCAGTGAGGGGGAACACAGGTGTCCACGCACATTCCATTACATCACTCTTCCTAACTCCAATTCATCGAAAAGTGATAACTGTATCAGTGTTGTGCGTGGTTGTAGTTTGTCCGTCCATATTTTTTTTGAACACTACGTCGGACATAATATTGTCTACTAGTAATGCTCGCATTTTTCTTAGCAGCTGTGAAGGCTTCATGTGTCTCAGGTTCAAATTATTGAATAGGTCGTGTAAACTTCTTTCATCCTATTTTCCGACACGTCACAAAACTACTGGGAGTCAAGCCTATAACAACTACATATAATTCTTGTGCCAAATAGTTAATCGAGACTTTTCACAGACAATATAAGGTAGCACTAACAGCAAATAACTATTTCGGGACATGGTTTGAAAATTTACCTCTGGTTCTTGTCATATAGGAAAAAAATGAGTAACTACCGACACCGAGGTTCGAGTGTATCATTCTGGACTTATGAATATATATTTTCCGCCAAGTGTATAAATAGCGGTGTCAGGCTACTAACTGAAGTGATTATTGAGTGATTACTGAGTTACTATTGAGTGGAACTATCCAGTCGAATTATTGTGTGTCGATCATTTGGGTTTTGATTCAGAACTTACCGAACGTTAAGCCGAGCCGCTCTACTAACAAGGTATTTACTGAAATGATTAATTATCTTTGGTTGTCTTTTAATTCTTTGTCCTTGTTAAGTATTTATTTGCGGTTGTAATTA
The DNA here is from genome assembly GCA_903632075.3 of Acanthosepion pharaonis. NCBI lineage: Eukaryota > Metazoa > Mollusca > Cephalopoda > Sepiida > Sepiidae > Acanthosepion > Acanthosepion pharaonis. Next base: position 264,527 of record CAHIKZ030002779.1, on the reverse strand, counting down.
AATACTGTTTTATTTAACATTAAAATCTTGAGTTATATTTAATCATTAACGGACATTGTACGTCAGTCCCAAGTGTTTTGTTATCCATCAGAAATGTAAACAAGGAAGATTTAGGTTGCACAGCATCGGAATTGGTCTTTGGGACATCATTAGCACTACCAGGACAGTTTTGCGATAAAACCAGTCACCTAGAACCAATCACATTGTGTTTTTTTATAAAGCATCAAACAAAGAATGAGGGATCTAGTTTTCATATCTACAAGATCACAAGAAAAAAAAAACCTTTACACACCAAAGGATCTTCTTAACTATTAATATATTTTCTGATGAAAGGATGCAGTAAAAAATGCCTCTTTGCTCTACTTACTCAGGAACTTTTCAAATGGTTGACAGAAAACCAAAATATTTTACCATAAATAAAAAGGGTAAACAAGATACTGTCTCTATAGACTAAAATCAGCGTACTTGGATTTAAAGAACAGTACAAAGGGACGCTCTATACCCCCACCGAATACTAAGGTGTGTGAACCATTTTCGACACCGGCAAACAAACCTCCAACCGTCACTACAAAATCAGATAGGCAAGTAAAATGGCTTACTTACTTTAAAACACATATTAGATATTAAAAAATATTTTCAATATTTACCAATCTGTGGCGTGGTTTACAGGATACAAACTCCTATATTTTACGGTCAATATGTGAAGCATAAACAAGTAAGAGGCGCCTACAAATAAATCTTATTAAATTCAGTACATACTTACAATTCTGTACAAACAGAGCTTCAAATTAAATGGTTTCTGGAACCTGATTAGGTAGAACAAGTCACGTGATGTCATTTCTCCGACGTCCCCGTGGTTGAACTCTATATGACCTGGAAAATGGTCGGAACTCTGGTTACTGAGTACATTCCCACACAAAACTCAGATAGTGATTCGGAGTCATGGCGATAAAAACGGCTCGCACGAAACGGTGAACGATTAGCTCTGCAAAAAACAGTCAGCGACTAGTGAGCGAACCAGGTCCTGCCTCGATTGACACATAGACACATGTTACCATGACAACGCGCCTGTCAGTAATGCACTGAGAAACATACAAAGTTGTGACGAAAGTAAGTCCTGTCTCTTCCCTGTTTGTTTCACTGCGTTTAAAATTACTGCTATCGCATGCATCAGTCAGCAGTTACACAAGTATTTAATTAGCGTGTGCTTCACACACACATATTGGCGTACCATACCGCTTGTTTTCGTCACTTAGGACAAATCATTTCGAACAATCGACCTTTTGGTCTCTTCATTGCCACAACAAAAAACATTGAATTTTAATATGTAAATACATGTACCTGCCTGTATAAATGTTATTGTTATTAAATATAAAAATAACAATTATACAGGCAAGACTGCGAAGTTGTTTATAATTCTGTGTTGTATCTATGGGTATGATAGTCAGATTTTATTTTGTGTTGGAATGCGTCACGAAAAAATAAATGACTTCGTCTCTTTCTCTCCTGCTGTCGTAGCGACGGACACAGTCTCCTGAGACTCAAAACTGACCTTCTCATTCCAGCCCTTTACATAGAGCTTGGTAACTCACCTATGCAAAACACCAACAAGCCAGCTACCAATCACGGTTCCCGCGCCTGCCCACCTCCATTCGCTTTGGGGGTTTCAAGTTGACCGACCAACTCATTACACGCCTCCCCCCCCCCTGATCTTAAGATCACAAAGCTTCTCAGTTCGAGAGATGGTCGCGTCTGTCTGGTGACTGCGTCCGCATATATACAACTTGCACGCTTGGGATAACCACACATGCGCGAACTCGTTTGCTCCGAGGTGGCAGATTTCCAGATTTATCCCGTGTCTCGCTGTCATGCTCGCACAACGTGCAACTCGGGGCAGGCCTCTTCTGACGGGCACTCCTTCTGAGCGGGATGACAGGGTCCTCACCTCGGATGAACTCTCATCCGTTGAGCTACCATTCGCCTCTGGAGAGCTGGCCACGTTGACGTCCCCAGGTAGAGTACTGATGTTTGAGGTAGAACTCAGTGGATCTGACTTTAAATACACCACTCCCGCACCATCTTCAGAGTCACTTTCATCATCTAATGACGGTTTTAACCCTACAACTGACCGCAACTCTTTAACATGACGAGGCACGCCATCAACCAGCACTGACTGCGGACTGATAATCTCGGTAACATGGCCCATTCTAAGCTTGTCCGTACACTTGCTGTACGGGGTCTTAACCCACACTACGTCACCAATTCTGTATTTAGCTTGCGCGACGCTCGGAGCCATTGTGATGTCAATGCCTCGCAGCCGTAAGTGATAGGCGTGCACCATGTTAGCCGGTGCTGTTGTAGGCGAAACACCGTCTTTAGGCGTTGCATTATACCAATAGACTGCTTCGGGGATCGGACATCGCTTCCTGGCTCCAATCACTTTTATAGACCGGTGGCTCCTTTCTACTATGCCGTTTCCCGCCGGCACGTAGGCGCACCGGAACCGAAGCCGCACACCCCACTTCATTAAGAACTGCGAGAATTGCTCTGAAGAAAACGCCGCACCATTATCTGTCAATATTTCTGCAGGTGGCCCCCGGTCGTAAAAGATGGACTGCAATTGACGTATTATGCTGGCAGTGTCCTGCCGGTGCAGTAGTCTCCAAATGGCGAAGCGAGAGGGTCCACAGTCAATAATAGTCAAATAGTGCTGGCTGCCAACATGCGTAACATCTATCCTCAGCCTGTTCCAAACATGGGTAGTACTCAAATTTCCTTTTTGCCATTGCACCGGTGCCGGGTCAATTGACTGGCACGCGTCGCACCTCTGCACTACTGTCCTAACATCCTTTTTGACTGCCGGGTCGACCATCTTCGAGAAGTAGAGCGTCTGTTTAATCCCAGGATGCCCACACTGTTCATGTATGCTCATGATCCGCTCGAGGTCCATACTGAGCGCAGAAGCCGTACACGGCAGCTGCAGAGGTTCAGACTCTTTCCGAGGAGCAGCCAACCAACGTTGCGGAACGCGAGTCAATGTATCTGCTCTGTTGACTGTCGATTTAACTAACACTACATCCACAGACAGGTTGTACTCTTTGATAATTTCCATCAGCGTGGTGAGCCGCCTTCGTATCAACATCTCGCTCGATGCTTTGGTGGTCAGTCGAGCTCTTCCGCTAAGTGCATCTGATATCCAACGCTGAGTGCATGCTGAGTCCGTGACGATGTGTAGCACTGTTGCTTGCCATTGGAGCGCCAGGTTAACCCCCTTCAGAGTGACGTCTAGTTCAGTCAGGTTTATGTGTCGTGCATCATTTTCAGGTCGTAACCAGCAGGCGTCTTCTATGATGGACCCGTTATCCTCAAGGGCGACACCCATGGCCAACGAGCTGGCATCCACCCAAACTGTGAGCTCGTTCCCCTTAACGCACCAGTCACCTCGTACGGGATCGTCTTGCATCACTCTCTCCATAGTTTCAGTTATCATGCATCTTAGGGTAACGTCGTGCACCTCATCATCCCATCCTGACGAAACAGAAGTTACGCGGCGCTTTATGGCTGCTGCCGCCAATCTGAGCCAACCGCATGCGGGAAAATGGCCTACCAGTTTCCCACACATGGAGAAGGCACTCTGCTATTTTATTTTTCAGTGGCGTGGGCGTTCGTCTACCCTCCCACTTCCACATTGCGGTCCATACGCGCCTGCGCTGGTCGAAAGTTGCACTGAAGTCAGGTTCGTTAATCCTCAATGCAGCACAGATGGGAGGATCAGAAAACTCAACTTCGCCCGCCTCTGTGATGCGTACGCCGCCCAGCTCCTTAATAATGTCCATCCCAAGGAGCAGATCAAAACCTAATAACGCGCTGTCCACGACCAACACGCTGACTGTTACGGGGTTACCGTTGTTGATAGTGAGTTTGATGTTTCCAACTCCCCGGCTTCTGAGAGCTTTTCTGTTCTTTGCTCAGCTGCCTATACACAGCAAGGGCGCCACCTTTCAATCGCAGTGGAAGAATCCGTTCAATCTTCGTGATGTCGCATAATTCGCAGACCAGTTCGACTTTTTCGATCCATTCAACCACAGACTGTCCACTCGTATCACCACTGAATTCGGAGATCAGTTTTATGTCGAACGGTCTTTCCGCCATCTTGCTGGAGACAAAGTAAATGCCGAAATAGCTTGTGTTGGAATGCGTCACGAAAAAATAAATGCCTTTGTCTCTTTCTATTCTGCTGTCGTAGCGACGGACACAGTCTCCACTTCTGAGACTCAAAACTGACCTCCTTCTCATTCCAGCCATTTACATAGAGCTTGGTAACTCACCTATGCAAAACACCAACAAGCCAGCTACCAATCACAGTTCCCACTCGCTTTGGGGGTTTCAAGTTGACCGACCAAATCATTACATATTTTTCCACCTAAAATCCGGGTAGACTGTCCCCACAACAATTATAATTAACTGACACAATTTTTTTTACTAGTTAACCTATAGATGGTGGGAGATGAGTTGGATTCGGGCGTAAGTGAATATAAGAAACCCGACTGGGATTTGAACTCGGCTCTCTGATTTCGAATAACGAGACGTTATCCATTACTCCACCCACTCATGCAAGCTTACAGCACCTGGTATTTCCATGCGCTCACCAATCTAGATACCAACCAGGCTCTACGTTGCTTAACTTTGGTGATCGTAATTTTCATTCAATACAAGGCCGAAGGCTTACGGCCACATCACGTTGAAACACCGGTTCCCGTACGATCACCAAAGTTAAGCAACGTCGAGCTTGAATGGGTAACCCTCTTGGGAATAACAGGTGCTGTAAGCTTGGGTGTGCAGGTGGTGTAATAAATAATGTCTCGGAATTGTTAATCGGTGTTCCAGTTCCAGGTGGGTTAGTTATAAACATTTACACCCAAATACCCATGGAAAAGATATGAATCAATCTCTTCTCCCCAATCTATGGGTTAATTAGTAAAACTTTTATTACTAAAACCATTATTATCTCCTCCCCACAAATAAAATTGCATACAATATATTAATATTTCGGCATTAAATAACTCACAGAGGTTGATATGCCGCTAAACAAAAGCAACCAAACAATATAGAGGGTTTCTAAATGAGGTTGTTGCATGAACGGTAGAAACTAAGAAGTGCAGTTTATAAGGATATGCAAGATAGATAACGGTTAACCAGTGATAGCGCTTTGCCATGGGGCCACGCATTAGATTATGTTGTGGGCCATGCACTGCTTTGTCAAGTGAAATCTCCACAAGACGCGAAATGCACAAGAACAATGTTTTGATGAATGTGACGGTCACACAGTACATCTGTTTACTCAATATTTTATCTTTACCGACTGTATAAAATAGTTGATGAGTGATTTGATTTTTTTACTAATACAATGCCCAAGAGACACTCGAGTTAGAGTGTTACTAAGTGATGTTGTATAAACGTAAAAGGAGTAGATAAGAAGTGCACTTTATGAGGATATGTAGGAAAGGGTTGATCTTGACTTGGAGAAGTTATGACAGTGGAAAAATCCTCCCGACAATCTGTACCTCAAAGCAACGGTTCTTGGGAAAATGCTGCCCGAATGAAGTTTCTTGCCAACTGAAGTATAAACTTATTTCTTTAAGGTAGGATATTATGTTGACGGTTTCAGTATTTTCAAACAGGTGGCTTCGTTAGAGGTGGGGTCTTAATCCTTTGCAGAGGTGCAGTCGGTGCATTCTACAGCCGACAGCCGACAGGGTGGTAGATCTATGAAGACGCTCCCATACATTATTGTATCACTTGTATAGAATATTGTATTGGCGCACTTCCAAAAATCTAAGCTGATCAGGAGCCTGGAAGCTGATCTCTTCTCTGACTTAGCTCTAACAGCTCAGTGTTAAGTCGCCTCCAAGCAACACATCCGGCACTTGAGATATTCGAATTCGGTGGACATTTTCCGGCCGAACCTTGGATATTATCTCCCTTTGACTTGAAATTCAAACATGCTATTTAAAAAAAAAAAAAAATATGTCCCCCACCTGTACAAGGTCCGGGAGTCACTCAAAGTAGAACGTAGTAAGAGGCACAGCTTTTGCGGGTATATAGGGAAGATAATGGCTAATCCTAGACTTGAGCAGGTTAAGATTGTAGTGATCGTGGAAGGATCGTTTTGGGCGTATGTTTCTCAGAGCAGCGACCAATGCTCGACGTTGCTTAACTTCAGTGTTCGGACGAGAACGTTTCAACTTGATATGCCTTTAAGCCCGTAGTATGTCTTAGAAAGAAGCAATTACAATTTCTTCGCTTCAAAGTTCCAACAAAAATGTCTAAGAATTAAAACAAATGGTTGGTAATAGGTGTATGAAATACTCTATATATATATATATATATATATATATATATATATATATATCGGTATGTTTGGGAGATATCGTCCACATGAATATATTTTTGGTTTGATTTGGGTCTTGTCAAAAATAAAACATCTCAGAAAGAATCAACTACTTTCTGTGAAGTGTTTTATGTTGATGTTTACCTTGTACAAGGCCCAAGAGCCATTGAGGTAGTGGGTCACAAAGTAGGAGGCACATTTTATGCGGATATTTTCGGTCTATCACAGTTTGTTCTTTGGATTTTATCAAGAACCTCTAAATATATAGCAGGAACACCAAATCCCCGAACAGTTATTAGGTTGGTGCAAAAATAATGACGTAATGATGTCGTTTTTGACGTAAAAAAATACGTCCAAAAACGACATTATTACGTCATTATTTTTGCACCAACCTAATAGCATGAAAGTATTTATAAAAAATGGTATAGAGAGGCAACGTTACGGCGATGGGTAAGTGACTAGAGCTTTGTCGCTTGATCAGGAACAATAATATCGCTGATTCTTCTTTTGATCTGGTCAACGATCTCAAGGTAAATAGCAGACGTAATGGACCATATATGGCAAGCAGGCATATCGGACCATATGTGGTAGCAATATTCTAACCATAGACGAATGATAGACTTATAAATATTTAAGATAGATTCTGGCGAGAAAAATTGTCTAGCACGATAAAATGAAGCAACTTGTGTCGCAGCAGACCTCGCAATTGATTCAATAAAATTTTTCCATTTCATGGCATTTTTTGTCGGAGCATTGAGAAGAGGGTCTCGTTCTGGAAGCAACTGGGAAAAACCTTGCAAAACAGGTGTTCGACCCGCATGTTGTTTTGAGTAGCATGTGGTTTCTCTTCTCAGCCATTGAAGATTCTTCGGCCTTCTCCAGATTCACGTGAGGAATGGTCCATTACACTGGCGTGCTAGCCCAATGCCTGTTGATAGGGAGGATGTGACACTCTTGGGCGGTCATGTTTTTTTCGATTCATGATTGCCCAAGCATATTTGCGTAAGTGAATGTAACTAACTCGACTGGAATGCGAACTCAGATTGAATCGCCGCACATCCAAGTTTACAGCACCTGGTATTCCCAAGCAATCACCCATTTTCGTACTGACCAGGTTCGACGTTGCTTAACTTTAACTTGATATCCTCGTAAGCCCGTAGCATGTCTTAGATAGAGGCAATTGCAAGTTCTTTGCTTCTCAATTCCAATAAAAATGAATTAAAACAAAAGTTTGGTTAGGTTTTGGTTTGGTTTGTTTTACGGCATCTCAACCCAGTGATGCTAAATTTTAATGTTTTTCTGAATAAAGCTTTGTATTTTTGAATCCACTGCTAAGTCAGCTGCTAAGAAAATCGGTTCATTGTGTCGTGCGAGATAATTTTTCTCTCCAGAATCTATCTTACATATCTATTGGTCTACCATTTGTCCATGCGTAGAATATTGCTGCCACATATGGTCCGGGATGCCTGCTATTTAACTTTAGCTCTTGGATAAGATCCAAAGAAAAATCTGCAGTATAATTGGTCCTGATCTGGCAACTTGGCTTCAATCGCTTACCCACCGCCCTAAGGTTGCCTCTCTATGCATTTTTTATAAATACTTTCATGGTAATTGTTCGGAGGGGCTCTTCACTTTGTTAATACTCACTGGGGCTAGGTTTTTTATATTGCTGTTTTATTCCCCTTCCACCACAGACAATGAATTGTACATATGGAGACTAGTTAGGATTTTTATAGAGACAATGAGGTATTATGGTGGATGTAGTAAGAAAGGTAAGTAAAAATGCGTTGTTTTGGTGATAAGAATATTATATCTTTTGATCAGTGTTTGTGGCAAATTTAATGTTAAGACAAAACAAGACCGTCCTTTCCCCTATTCCCTTTTTTGACCTTGTGCCACATTTTCTGTTTTGGTACCAAGACTTTTTGAATTTAATCGCAGTATTAGAATGGCATCGAGATCTCGTCATTTTACAGTTGAGCTGGATAGATGTAACCGTAAATTATATGCTAACAGTTTCTTTTCTCGCGCTTCTCGCTTGTAGAACTCCTTTCTGGCTGCATCCTTTGCAACTAACTTTAATCTGCAAAAATTTAAATGCAATGACAATCGCTATCTCCCTGATTACTCTTTTCTCTCCCTGCTCATTAATGTTTCTGTTCCCACTTCTTTCACACCCTGATCCCATTGCGTTTTAGTGGCTTTATTGCCTTGCTTGAATTTGTACCCATAAAAAAAACTTACCAATGAAATACGAAGTGAATGAAGGTGGTTCGTTGTAATGTGCGGGGTATAGTTCTTCTTAGTCGTGAAGATTAGAACTGGCTGAACTAAGGAATGTAGTTTATCTGAGCACTTTACATGGAAATAGCGATACAGCAGCCAGAGGCTTGCGATGTTTCGTCTGAGGGAAAGTGGTTGTAGGGTGGAAAATAATTAATCACTCAAAAGGACGAGGGAGACACTTTCGGCCTCTATCAAGACTGGAAAGTGAAGACTGTGTAGCCCCTGTCCATATAAGGCAACATTATAGGAAATAAACCCTATTTATAACACAATTACATATCTACATACATACCATATTAAAACATGACCAAACTTTATTTCCTATCCAATAACAACAATTACAAAAAAGCCTATAAAATTCCACGACACGCCGTTTAAATCAAAGTGTCTATTGGTTAGAAATTAATATCACCATGTGAAATATTTGACCAATCGGAGAAAACTAATATTTTATTTTCCTCGGGCCTACTTTCAGGAAAAATTTCTTATAAAAATCCACGGATTTCAAGGAGAGAGAGGCGACTGTCTGCAAGCCGAACAGAAGACTTTGACTACATAGATTTTTCCTTCCTTCCACAGCACGTACTGAAAGAAACATGTCGGTGAATCCAACAACAGCATGGACGGCCAGTCGGCGACTTCAAACGAATCATCTCCAACAACGGCAAAGTTCAGTGACTCTTTGCCAACGGTAAAAGTCTTTTATCCACAACAGGTTTTTTTTTCTGTTGACCAGCTATTGAAAAGTGTTTTCTAAACCTCATATTTTTTCTGTTAACCGAGTATTCAAAGGCTATAACTTAACTAAAGACTAATTTGACTCCTTTTAAAATCTTTTTTATACATATGTTTGTAAATACTAATCATTTATCTAATAGACATACCCATGTTTACTTTATTTTTTATTTTATTATTGTTTATAATTCGGATGTCGGATTTCTTTTTATATAAAAACCTGGACGACTGAATTTCCTACGGCAATACTCCATTTTCGGCGTGATCTCTCTTTTTGTTAAGGTGGATGGTAGCATGTGTCAGGTACTTTAGTATCAAGGGGATTAGCAAAAGAAAGCCGACGCCTTTTAATACCCGAACCACAGAACTGTGTAATCAGTTATTTTTTTTAGCAACATTTTGGTAGCCATATTGAAAGTTACATTGAACGCCACAAGAACTTAAAGTGTTTTCAGCAACCAATGTTGTGTAATCCAAGACCCTCTTTATATAAACATGGGAATAAAAAAAAACAAACTCAATGGAATATAGCAAGATAGACACACGTGTGTGGCAAAATTATTTCTTTAATTGCTCTCACACATTTCTAAAGTGTAAAAATTATTTAGAAAAATATGAGAAAGCTAGATAATCTAAAAGAAATCAGTATTAAAAAGTTGTTTTACTCTTTTTTTTCCTTTTATAATATCTGCGTCTATTCTCATGGCTAAATCTTGAGATGGAATCCCTTAATAGACGTACACGAGCCAACAGTGATCCAACTGTTCTTGCGTAAATATAAAAGCTACATATTTAAAAATCATTTATAAAATCGAAAGAAGAATCTGAAATATCATTGGTTCTGACCTTGCATTTCGACTTCAGTCACTTCCAATGTAGCTTACCTGTGCCTTTTCTATAAATACATTCATGGTAATTGTCCTGATGAACTTTACTCTTCTTTTCCATCTGACAAATTGTACATATGGGAACTACTTAGGACTTCATAGAGACTTTGGGGTATTATGGTGGCTGTAGTAAGAATGATAAGTAAGAATGTGTTGGTCACTAATTGTGGTTAGCTAAGTTTAAGATAAAACATATTGAAGATCATCCTTCCCTATCCACACTTTTGGCCTTGCACTATGTTTTTGTATTTTTCAAAATAAATATTATTTTCATTTATGGTACCCAGGTACTATGGATTTAAGGGCAGTACTAGATTGGGAAGGTCTTATCAATTCACAGTTCAATTGGCTCGATGTTAAAGTAGGTTCTATGCTAACACTTTGTTCTCTCGCATTTTCCGCTAGTAGTACTCTCTCCTGCCTCCTTGCTTTTCAGCAAAATTTGATTTTCAAAAATTTAAATTCAATATCAGTCATTATATACTGTCTTCTTAATTCTTATTCTTTTGTCGTTCTCGCTCCTTAAAGTTTGTCTTTTTTTTCTTAATCTTTCACACTCAATAACCCTTTCTGTCTTAGTGGCTTTAATGCCTTGCAGAGGGTGATGTGGTTAAAAAAAATTCTGTTTGTTTGCCCAGATTATTGTTAGGAATTCTCGTGCTGAGAACTTTTTAGTACACTTGTAAATATGACGGACGCACCAAAAGTAATGCCTATTTATTGCCACAAATACAGATAGCACCGTTGTATATAGCTAGTGTTCAACTACAAAATTACTCTTTTCACCCCAAAGCCAACACTACTTTCATTTTTCTAACGATGACCAATGGTCTGTGCAAAACACCGCATAACTGTGTTCGCATCCTCTGTTTGGTTTCCACAAATATTCAATACGCATCAATGAATGTAAATAGGTGCATGAAATGATATAACTTTGCTTCCTGCGCATATTCATGTCAAACGCTATTTTGACAGACTGCTGCTGAGATGCTTTCTATAAAAAAGCAAAAAGTGTGGGTTACTGTTGGGAAGGTTCAACCTCAGCAAACATACCATCATCAACTGCCTTCTGGGTTGTCATGAAAAACCCGTGAAAAATTCGCTTTTTCGTATTTTAATATTCTGATGAATCTTAATTCTTAACTTAATGATTGAGCAAGCTCATAGCGAGTTCGACGACAATGAAATATCCGTAGAAGTTACTCCTCGTTAAATATTTGAGCTTAACAAAATATTGGAATAACATTCATAAATATCAATGGAGGTCGTTATTTAATAATTAAAAAATTTTTTTCGTCTTTCCTCTTAATAATAACATAAGGAACTTGACGATAAAACTTTGTTTTTATTAAGTTTGGAGTATTTTTTCATCATGGTATGCTAATTTTTAGTGAATCAGTGGAGGTAACAATATATAAGGAAGGCTGTGGTCCAAGACTATGAAACTATATTATTTTATCCAGCACTTTCAACCATTTCAGCCCTCTTCAGTGTGTCTTTGTTTTCTCCGATTAATTCGTTCTTTTTTTCTGATTAAACTTCTTCTTAATTATTGTTGATGATTGGGTAAGCTGATGGCGAGTTTTACAACAATAAAATATCAGTAGAAAATAATTGAGCTTAACAACTTTAACAAAATATTGCAATAAATATGAAGGCAGGACGTTATTTTAAGAAGTGGGTACAAATGAAAAGATTTGAAATTAACAACTTTTCCCATTTCGCTGAAACGGAAGTTAATCACATCTATCTCGACTTCTTCCTTTCATAATTTCATTCATTAATTTCTCATTGAAACCAAGTAATGTTCTTTCCCCTTTTGACACGCTTTCAGAACGGAATAGTCCATTATTTATGAGGTATTGGCAGGAGACGTTAAACACTTCTTTCTTTCTTTCATTCATTTCTCACTGAAACCAAGTAGTGTCTTTTCCCAACTTTTCACGCGTTCAAAACGGAATAGTCCATTATTTATGAGGTATTGGCAAGAGACTTTACACACTTCTACCTTCTTTCTTTCTTTCTTTCTCTTGCTGAAACCAAGTAGTGTCTTTTCCCTGGTCTCCACGATCAAAGCGGAACTAACGAAGGAAGGGGAAAGCACAATTATAACAGGGTTTTTTTGTCAATTGTGAGTCAATTAATTTTACCAAAACTTTCTGTCGACATAAATCATGAAGCACCATATCTAAACATTCCATCCAGGTGGTCCGCACGAGTATTCATTTGCTAGTTTACACACCAACTGATCACCTTCCACTTTTCGAGAATATTTCTTTTCGGTTTTCCAAGTCTGCAGAATGATAATCATATCTGACAATAAAAAATACCCGACCTGACCCGACCCGACCCCACCGATCAAAACAACTTTCTACCCGCCCTTATTAATTGCTTTCAATTAATTTGTCGTTTAGTTGCTTTTTCCGCCTTTTTTTTTTTTATTTTTTTTGGTGGAGGTGTGCGGGTGGGAAGGAAAAATAAAAAAAAACTTTATTACCAATGCGAGCATCGGGTGCTTATCTGATGAACTGGAGTCATTTTTTTGCTTTTTTTTCCAACTTTTTAGTATATAGGGTCACTCCTACTTGTTCATATGAATGTACATGCAGAGATCTCTTGAACTTTAGCTATTCCCCTCAAGATATATATTTTATTTTTTCATTTTATTTGAATTATTATTATTATTATTATTATTATTATTATTATTATTATTTCTTTTGATTTCTGTTATATACACATTTCCTTCCGGGTCCCATCCAGTGACCTAAGGTCAGAAATGGCTTCATGACATTTTTTTACCGAGCATTTTTCTAACAAAAAAAAAGACAAAATTAAGATTACCCACATTTTACATAGGTAAAGTTCTTCGTAATGTGTGAACTGTACTTATAAGTATAATTTTTTTGTAATTCTTTAAGGCATGGGTTACCAGGAATCCTTTCAATGAGTCTATCGGAATCTTTTCCAATCAAACTGAGGACTCCAACTTCAATTGGAATTATTTGTGTTCTCATATACAACATTTTTAAGATTTCCTCTTCAAGATCCTTGTATTTTTATAATTTTTTTTTTTTTTTGAAGATCTTCAAAAATAAATTGCAATCTACAGGAACTGCCACGTCAATAAGAATTCTGTTTTTGTGATCTTTGATCCCGATATCTGGGGCGATTAGCAGTTATTATTATTATTATTATTATTATTATTATTATTATTATTATTATTATCACCATATTTCTATTTCTGCTATGGTCACACTACCTACCAAGTCTGCAGGAAGACCTAAGGCAGCTAATTGTGTGTTGTTATGTCTACATTTCATGATTTGTTTTTCTAACTCTCATAGCATCACTAGCGTTATATGGACAAAGTTCTTTTTAGTGTATGGGATGTAATTATCAAGACAATTTTTTGTATTTCTCTTAAGCTGGGATTTCCAGGGATATTTTCAGTGTGTTATTGTGCTCCTTTTTTATCATTCCAAGCGCACCTACTATTCTTTTTTGAAATTTCCACATTTTTTCTATTTTGATTTCCAGGTCTTTATACTTTGATAGTTTTTTTTTCAAATTCCTTGGTTGCTACGTTACAGTCCGCTGGACAAGCCATTTCAATTAATAGGCAAGTTTTTTCTTTTCGTTTTTTGACAATTATGTCCGACATATTTGCTTCCTGTCTGTAAAGATGGTGTAATCCCATAAAATTGTGACGTCTTCTGTTTCTGTAATTGCTGCTGAGTGATGTTCATACCAGTGTTTATTAAGATCTTTTCCAAGGTGTTTGCACATCGTCCAGTGTAAGTATAGCCCCAATCTATCGTGACAGTTTTTATATTCATTTGACGCAAGTACAGAACATTCTGAGATTAGATGGTCTATGGTTTCCTGATATTTTTCACAGAGCCTGCGTTTTGGATCCACACTATTATGTATGATATTTGCCTGAAACTTTCCAGTGAAAAGACACTGGTCTTGAAACGCAAGGCCAGAGTCTTTTCACTAGAAACTTTCAAGAGTGGATATTGGAAATATCCAAGAGTGGATATTTCCATTATGTGGAAATAGCTACTTTTGCCTGATGAAGGTCGCGAAACCAGAAACGAGCAAAAATATGGAAAATGAAGCATAATCAAAATAATTAAAAAAATCCCCATTATGACCAACAACGTTTGCGGTTTCTCTCCTCTTTTTAATATATGTATGCATGCCGTATTTTCCGGCCTATTAGACGCGGATTTGTTTTAAAGTGCAACAAAAATTGTATGAGTGGAACATGAAGACCACGAAAAAAAGTGAGGTTCATCAGGAATCAGTGCACCCATAGAGCTATGCTCTAAAACTAGGACTCTTCGAAGTGAACGAAAATGATACCAATAAAAAGTATCCCTAAAAAAATTCACTCAGCAAAAAGAAATGAAGAAATTTATGAAATTGCACGATATTTTACTGCTTGTTTTGTAGGAATGCCATATTTTACAGAAATATTTGCTTTGACTGGTGTATTGCTGCTTTCTTTGTGTGTTTTTGTTGATATATAGGTATTGGAATTTTCTTTGCTGCATGGAGGATATGGGACTTCATTTAACAACAAGTACCATGTTTCTGTTTATTTTTTATTTATTTATTTTTTTTTGCTTATTACTATATGCTGCTCGTTGAAAAACAACTAAAACAAGACAAATTTCTGCATGGCTAATATCCAGAACGTGCTAATAAAGCCGGTATTGCTAAATTCATCGATGATTAGGAAAATCTTGGTTAAAGGCTGAAAGGAAAGCCAAAGCTCTTGAAATATCTCACTTCTTGGACTTCCAAAAAAAAAACAAAAAAACATCTGGATTACTACTATACAAAAAGACAATGGTTAAACATCGAAAAACGTAAGGGAAATTAATTGAAATATCCACTCATTGCCGGATGAACGTCGCGAACCTGGAAACGCGTGTAGCAAAAATATGGAAAATAAAGTATAATATATATTTTAAAAATCCACATTATAAACAAAAAATGTTTGCAGTTTCTCTCTTCTTTTAAAATATATATTTTCTCGTTTTTACAATTATAACCTCTTCCCTATATATATATATATATATATATATATATATATATATATATATATATATATATTATTTTTTTATAAAAAATTTATAACATAAGTATGAGTATATATATATATATATATATATATATATACTCACTGCTTCGAATCTTGCTGCATATGATTCATTGCCCCAGCTATTTACCTTGAGCTCCTTGATAAAATAAAAAGAATCAGCATGAATATTATTGGTCCTCATCTGGCAGCTCGGTTTCAGACACTTACCCACTACCGTAAGGATGCCTCCCTGTATCTTTTCTTTAAATACATTCATGGTTATTCGAATGGGTTCTTCGCTATGTGTTTTAGCATACCTACGGACGATAATGGGAATGCTCCCATTCACATAAATACAGTAGTAAATACTGTAAGTTGGTCTGCAGTTTGAGATTCGTCTCCAGCTGTGCTGGTCAAACTTTCTGTTTCCGGGCAAAGAGGATCCCCAGACGAGGCTATGTCGAAGGGCAGAGACTCGTCTCGGGAAACAGCTATCCGACCTTATTTTAGACGGGGTCTACGGGAAATCTTTGGCCGAGCCCACGGGCTCGGATACCCCACATTAAATCCGGCCTTGAGCCACATCTGACCGCCTGGAGCGGCTGGTAGATTTCCAGCAGAGAAATTCATTGTGGAATTTACTTGATTCACTTCTAGTAGTTGACTACTTCTACGCGCCGCTGGCAAATCTTATATGTGTTGTTTGTGTCCTAAGTATTATCGTTCATTACAAACCTTCGTGTGATTATTCTATTCAGTAACCTTCCTTAGGTTACAACACTATGGTACCTAAACGTTTTGAACTTAGGCGCAGTACTAGAGTGTCGTTGAGATCTCATCAATTTACAGTTGAACTGGCTAGATGCAGTCGTAAATTTTTAAATTCTTTTCTCGCACTTTTCTCTTGTGGAATTCCTTTCTGGCTCCATGCTTTCCAGCCAGCTTTAATCTTCATAAATTTAAATGCAATGTCAATCGCTATATATACTGTCCTCTTGATTACTCATTTTCTTCCCGCTCATTATTAATGCTTCTGTTCCTAATTCTTCCACAAGACTGTAACACTTTGTGTCTTAATGGTTTTACTGTCTTTCATGGGGTGACGCCGATTAAATATATATATATATATATATATATATATATATATATATATATATATATATATATATTTAAATAAGAGAATCATTCATAAAAAAAAAAAACAGATATAGAAATTAATGATATAAATGGCGAGAATACATCTTCGCAAACAAATTTAATAAAAGTATTTTAACACATTTTTTTTATATTTCATTTATAGACATCATCTCTGTTTATAAATTCCTGTTCTTGTAAAAATTTTTTAATTTTTTCTGTATGCACAGATCTGTGCATACAAACATCAAAAAAGACGCTGGAAATAATTTATCTTATATTTTGAATTCCATTCCTTATTGTCTTCGGGGTTAATGTACTTTAAAAATTTGTTTATGAAGATGTATTTATAAATATTTATATCATTAATCTTTTAATATCTGTTTTTTTGTATGAATGATTCATGTTATGTAAATTGAACTGCACCAAAATACTTGAGAGATATATATATATATATATATATATATATATATATATATATATATATATATATATATATATATATATAAAATATGGTTGATAGTGATTTGTACTTCTTCTGCTACTACTACACACGTTTGTACATTACACATATTGTTCTAATCGGAGACTAATTTTACTATATTTCGGTTTTCATATAAGACCGCCTTATTTCGTAGGGAATATGAAAGAAAAAATGTTGCACTGTCATCGAATAATACTGGAACTTCCCCAGTGCTCCATATTTAACTCACCTAAAGGCAATTTCTTTTGTGTATCTATGACAAATTTATGAAATTCTAATATTTGTAGAATAAAGTGAGTCGTATACAAACCAAATGCTGTAATTCTTTTGAAAGGTTCAGATTTAGTAACGGGCTTTTTTTTTCCTGAATTTCTAACACTTCAGAAGTCTCCGTTTTCGTCTGTTTATTTTGAATGAAATAAGAGTTAGGTAGCTGCAGGCATGTTTTCCTCTTTGGAGTCAGGAATGATTTAATGACAATTTATTTTAGACAGCCCCCACCCACACCAAAGAATCATTCCGTGTAAAAGTGCACATTAAAAAAGATGGAGTCGGCTAAATGGAATAAGAATTTCATAAATTCGTGGGAAAATTGTTAACAAAAACAAAAAAAAAAAAAAAGTAATAAAGAAAAGAAACGAAAATAAAAAAAACAAAGAAGAAAGAATGCGAGAAGCGAGTCAAGTTTGAAATTCTTGCGACATTTGATTATGTACAAATGGTTTTAATTTATTGCTTTTCCAGTTTCTTGAAAAATAAACTTAGAATATCATAAAAAAAGACAGCTTTTTTTTTTTTAAATATTTAAGAAATTTAGTGCGACATAAAGGTCTTGACGGTGTCATGAATATTGCTTCGCTTAAAAACAGTATCTGAAATTCAGACATATTACCTGAAATTGAACACAGGCGCGAATGAAGAATACAGGCATTTCCGTTAGAAATCTGGCACAAAGATCTTTTCTAAGTTGAGTTTAGATTGGTGCATGATCAAAGCTATTTATGAAGTTTGTATTGCATTAATCTTCCAAACAGAGAAAGCCTCTATACTTTGAATATCAGATTTCGTATTATTGTCCCTTTATCTGCATAAATATCCCCATCAGATCTAAACTCTCATATTGGTGTTATGCAAGTAACTTCGTTAGAAACGTCTAAACTAGGTACCTCTAAAGAAACGCTGAATTTAAAAACATAATATTAAAGGTATTCAACTTGGCCAGAAACGAGAAAAACTAGGTACCTCTAAAGAAACGCGATACCTAAGGTTTAAAATTAATTTTTTAAAATAATTTTTTTTATTAAAGCTATTATTTTAGTTTTAATTTCAAACTAAGAGATTAAATTTAATATTTCCAATAAGCAAAATACTTTACTGTATTTGAACAAAAAATTTAAATTGATTGGGAGCAGTTTTTTTTTAATCGCAAAAAATCACTGAGTTAACCATTTTAACCATCTGACAGCACAATTTAATTCTCTTTATTAAAACAAAAAAAAATAACTTTCAAAAATAAAATATACTTTTCTGAAACTTTATTTGAGGAATGTTAGCTGATTTGAAGTGTAATTTACCTGATTTGAAACAAATATTACTTACTTTCAAATATAGCAGAAATGAAATAGGTATTTCAAAAAAAAATATGAACATATTCTCGATAATCTAATGTTTTATTGAATTTTAGGTACTTTGGTTTTGAATTTATTATAGTTATCGCTCTTATTTTCTGATAATGTCACGTGTGTGCATCTGTATTTATGAAAAAGAACACGTTTATACACAAAAATATAAAAATTTTTTTTTAAAATTTTTGTGGGTCGATGAAAGCATTTACATTTATTAATAGTAAATATAATTTTACTTGATGACAATATCACCTAACCGGCACACATTAATACAGAAATTTTAAAGATTAAAACTTTATAAATTATTCTAATTAAAATTTTTAAAATATAAAATGAAACCAATTCTTTTAATCCTTGTAATTATTCATCGGAATTTTTTTTCTTATGAGAATAGTGTCCATAATATATCTTATTCATAAAAGTAATTAAAAGCTCTTCTAATTAAATAATGTCTTAGTTTTATAGTATTCTTTATTTTACGATTCAGAATAGACTTTCCGTAAATGGGAGTCCTGTTTAAAAAAAAAAAAAAGAAATTGATGATTTAAATTCTCCAAGGACTTCTGCGTATAACTAATATAAACATTAAACGGGACAAAAAGGAATTTCTCGAAATTTAATAAAATTAAATAAGTGGGAGACAACAGATGTAAAAAAAAAAATGTCAAGATAAAAGTAAGCATTTCTAAAATAATTTCATCCATTTTAGAATAAGTCCTGAAAGTATCATTAAAATCTGACAATTATTTGATTTTTGCAAGAATTTCGTATTAAATGTATTTTTCACCGAAAAAAAAATACACAAAAACGCTAAAATTTGCTATCTTTGGTCTCCCGCTAAAGAAAGAAAAACATTTTTAACTAAAATTTCGAAAATTCTAAAAAGGATCAAAAATATTATTTAATAATTTAAAAATCTTTTGGTCTTTCCTCTTAATAACAGCAGATAGATTTTGATAAAATTTTGTTTTTATTAAGTTTGGGGTATTTTTTCATTATATTTTAGCGTATCTTAGGATGTAACTAGTCGATAATATTAGCTTCATTTTTTCTATTTGCCGTGTCTCTCCAGGACACACTTAACTGTTCCTTGTAATAAATTTTGTCTTTTCTTATCATTTGTAAACCTTGATTCAGCATCCATTTACTCAGGTTCGCTAGGTAGTTTATGTGTTGTTTTCATCTGTTCTGTGAACAATAATTTGGGGACAGACCTCTGCATTTCGAAATATCACTTCGGGCCAGAAGGACTTTCTCTTTCTGAAGGGTTTTATCACATATTATTATTATTATTATTTTTATTTTCTTTTATTTCTGGTGTTTACACATTTCTTTCCGAGCCCCTAAAGTTAGAAATGGCGTCATGACACTTTCCACTGACAAAAAAATAAAATTATTATTATTATTATTATTGTTGTTGTTGTTGTTGTTGTTCTTCTTCTTCTTCTTCTTCTTCTTCTTCTTCTTCTTCTTCTTCTTCTTCGTCAACAACAACAACAAAAAAGAAGTATAAAGAACTGGAAACTGAAATAGAAAAAAATGTGGGAATTGAAAACAAGAATAGTACCAATCCTAGTAGGTGCGCTTGGAATGATAAAAAAGGAACACAACAAGAAATTGAAAAAAAAAAACCCTGAAAATCCCAGCTTAAGAGAAATACAAAAATTGTCTTGATAAGAACAGCCCACACACTAAAAACGCTGGTGAAGTTGTGGGAGAAAAACAAATCATGAAATGCAGCCATAACAACCCACCCCTACCTGCTTTAGGTCTTTCCGTAGACTTGGTAGGTAGTGTGACCATAACAGAAATCGAAATATGATGATGATGATGATGATGATGACGAAATTAGCTTTTAGTTTCCTTAAAATCTATTTTACTGTCTAATGGTAAACTTACGGCTGGCAAATTTTAAATTTTAGGCAATGCTCTCCCTAAAAATTTGATGCCATGCCCTAATTGTTTAAATAATGTAGGCATCTAAGCTTAGTATGAGTTAATTATACGAAAAAGTATGAAAGCAGAGAGTGGTATCAGCGATTAAGAATGGCTTAACCAGGAAGGAAATGAGCATCCAACAGAAATCAAAGGAAATAACAACAACAACAACAACAACAACAATAATAATAATAATAATAATAGCGAAATTACTCATTACTGATTAACTACATCCACTCTCCGTCTACGTTCTCTTCCGCCCGTCCTGCTCCAGCGTCGTCTTCGATGATTCGAGCACGCTGCTCGACGCCCGGAGGGAGAGTTCATCCGCGATGTATTTCTCCCTCCTTCTCTTCCTGGCTGGCGAAAACGTGTCGGTGGGCAGCTGAGGACGTGGGCTAGCACAATTAAGGATGACCTAGCAGTACTATAGGATCCACAAGTAGTTGGTCTTCGACAATGGAATCGCGATTGGCTCGCCATTTCGTGTGACCTAGCTCAGGATCGGCGAGCGTGGGCAGCGATGGTCCGTGATGCTGTACTTGCTCGGGAGGAAGCCGGTTCAACCCAACCAGGGTGAAAACCGATACAAGACAAATCAAATCAACTAAATCTTCCTATAAGCAGGCAGAAGATTTTATTTGCCCGGAAGATTCTGCTTGTATGCGTTTTATTGTTTATCTAAAATATTCTATTAGAAAGAAGCAACATTTCTCAGAGGTTATTTTCTACGAGATATTTTATTCATATACGCCGCATTATTGTTCAGTTATTAAATCATTTTTCCTTTATTACTTATCACATTATACCATCAAACAATTGAATCCATGAGATTTTTACTTTTTTTCCGATATTTTGAAATGGTCGGAACCAGTGTTGCGTTAAATAGAAATCGATAGGTTTAAGGTGACAAGTTTGGAGGAGATAGAACACGTGGAAGAACTTTTTGTCACAATCGCTGCATCGCACAAATTCTATTGAAAAATTATTTTTCGAACATATGATGAAATAATGAGTATTTTCACAAACTGTGTCGAAAAAAGGATCTTTGTCCGTAATCTGTTGAAATAGAGAATTTCTTAAAGATTCTGTTGAAGTTATCTGAAATACCACGAAAAATGAGCATTTACACAGAAAATTATGTGAAAAAAATCATATTTACGGAAAGTCTGCTGAAAAAAGGACATTTCTGTAGACTTAGTTGAAAAAAGTATTTTACCCAAATATGATGCAAAAAGAGCATTTTTGATATAAATCACATGAAAGAATACAATTTTCTGTACATACACTTTTCAAAGTATTTATGTTTGAGATCTGATGAATAAAGGGCATTTCTGCATATACTCTTTTAGAAAAAGCTTTTCTAACTGAAATGTCTTGAAGAAAAATAGGATTTCATTAAGACCCGTATAAAATAGTTAATCATGAAGTCTGATGAATAAAAGCTAATTTCACTACAGAATTTATTGAAAGAAATAATTTTTCAAAAATCTGACTGAAAAAGTGCATTTCCCTACAAATTCCATTGAAAAAAAAAAACATTTTTCCCAACATTTGTTAAAAAATGTGTTATTTGCACAGGCAGTGTGAAAATAGGCGTTGTTTAATCCTTAGTCAAAGTTCTTGTCAAGAAAAACATTGTTTTTATTCCAGTAGGTCATTTAAAAAATTACAACTATAGTTTTATATTGTAGGCCTGATTAGTCCACTCTCCCCGTCAGTTATGGGTTAAATAGGGGAATAGAATGACCCAGTCAGTCTAAGAGAAGAAAAACTTTTAATTCCAAAACGTTGAGAAAGCAACGCCAAATCCCTTACAAAAATTCTTGGCAATTTGAAGATTAAAAAGAAACTGAATCTGCGGAGAGCCATTACCACCTTAGACCTGAAAGGACATAGTATTATAAAAAGTAGAGGACAAAGGAATTTACCTCATGAGGTTCGTTTAGTTTGAGATAATGAAATCACTCTTTGAGCAAGTGAGAATGACTTTAGTTTTGGATTCACATAGTCCATAATCATCGGAACTATTTTTCTTTTTCGAAAGTGACTTTTTTTCTACTTGTCTGTGTTAAATTCTCTAGCCCCTAATTCATCATAAAATGTTAAAAAAAATGTTGCTTTCTGATTATAGCTCCATGTGTTCTCGTGACTATTTTCCTTTTCAACTTCCACGTAGCTCACATGTTCTGCCCATGATATTCTCAACATACGTCTATCGAACCAATTTTCTCTCTCTTCAGCCCTCTTCCCTACGATATAGGAGCTTAGATATTACACCAGAGTTCAGTATTCTGACACGCCCCATTCTTTCGTTCCATGTCACGTTTACGGAGTCGAGACCACCTCGATCACTTCATATTCAAATTGTAACGAGAAAGTTCCACTCAGACAGTTTTCCCCCCAAGAACCATTGTTTTGTTGAACAGGGTCCCGCGTGGATATTTCTCCGAACTCTATAATCTTAATCTTTTCAAGTCAAGGGTCAATGGTTATTTA
This sequence comes from Acanthosepion pharaonis, assembly GCA_903632075.3. Lineage (NCBI taxonomy): Eukaryota > Metazoa > Mollusca > Cephalopoda > Sepiida > Sepiidae > Acanthosepion > Acanthosepion pharaonis. The sequence goes on along the minus strand of CAHIKZ030002779.1, from coordinate 241,456 downwards.
TCATCCATATCCATATAGTCCTCATTTCTGTCGTTCTATTCTTACTTTCATACCAAAGATCTCATTTAGTAATAATCTACCTTGAACGGCTCTTGAATATTGTATTGGGGGAACATTAGTAAAAAAAAAAAAAAAAAAAAATTAGCTAAACATTACTAGATTGGCGAAAAGATCTCATCATTTTACAACTGAGATGGCTAGATGTAACCGTAAGTTCTATGCTAACAGTTTCTTCTCTCGCTGTTCTCGCTTGTGGAACATTATTCCGACGTCTTGCTTTCGAATCAAGTTTGATCCTCAAAAATTTAAATGTAATGTCAATCAGTATCTTCTGTCTTCTTAAATTACATTCTTTTATGGTTCTGGCTTCTTAATAATGTTTTTCTTATATTCATTCACACTCAGTAACCTTCTGCGTGTTAGTGGCTTTGTTTCCTTGCTTGAGGTGAAATGATAAAAAAAAAGTTTCTGAAAAGCAACCTTCTCTATTCCTTTCAGATTTCTGTCTTTTCCATCGTTTGTTATTAAACTAATGAGATAATTGAATTTCTGGACGTGCTTGATTATGAAGACCCCCCCCCCATTATGCTGTTTGGACCTTTGTTTGCCTCTTTTGTTGACAACCATGTATTATGTCTTCTTATAGTTAATAATTAAACTAAAGTTTTTTAAATTAAAGTTGATTTCTTTTACCACCTGAAATTTTGTCGCTTTGTATTTGAACTGGAAATGAAACGTCTTAGACGATCAGAAAACTGCTCAAAGTCGTTGGGATGGACTAGAAGTAGATATCTGACTGATATCAAATCAGTTGGGTTTCGATCCCGGCTTGAAGCAACACTGAGGAGCTGTGACACAGCGAAACAGTCTGTCTGTGGATGACTATATATATGCTCCCTGAAATCCGGTTGAGTTCTTTAAGGAAAGGGGTTTTTACAAAATCAGCGGCTCCTACTCTTATTAAGCATTACTCTTCAAGTAAATTGAATTGAGTTCGCCGAGCCGCTGGCGTATTTCGTATAGAGAAAAACGTTAAATCTCCCTTCTTTTCTGCGATGGCCTAGAGGTAAGATATCTGACTGAAATCGTCCAGCCCCAATGAGGAGATTTGATACAGATGACTATATATATTTCTTGCGGCAAATTTCAAGTGAGAATCAATTGTTTCCATTAGACGGTTTGAAGGACAGATATCACGTAACATTTCAGTACTCTTTTCAGTACTCTTTTCTTTGTTTCTAACGCAGTTTTTTTCTGTTTCTAAGTACTTTATTTATTATTGCAATGCATCTTTTACTATCCTAAAGCACCTTCGGATTTCAGTGTCGCATTTTAAGTCCTCTATTAGAACACTTCTTCCCAGATGTATTTAAATTTTTGTACTTCTTTGTTTTTGATACATTCGACGTGTAATTTCCATTCTTGGCTCATCTCTTTGCTAACAACCATGCACTTCTGTATTCTTGCAGTTGATATTTAATCATTAGAATATTATAGCCTGATATTTGAAAGAAGCCATTCTCTCTGTCATTAACGTTGGACACTTCGACGTGTTGCAATGGTTTGATAACTTGTCTTGATAGATCAATTATGGTTGAGTAGTCAGTAGTTATTCTCACTGGATGCTCAATACCTTTGGCCTTGTGCTACATCTAAGCTACGCATTGTAAATATCTATATATCATTGACGTAAACATTTTCTTTCTAGTGCCCAGTCGTCCTAGGTAAGACTTTAAACTACATCCGCGTCCTGAGTAAGACGTTAAACTACGTCCAGCAGCAAGACCTCTGATCAGGAGGTTTTGAGAAGCGTGGGAACCACCTCTTAATTACTGGTGTTCCCAGGTCCATCCTGACCCGGGTGGTAGCACCTGTTAGGGTCCCAGCTATAGGCAATTAGTTAACTATTACCAGCAATACTTTTTTGAAACAAATTATTACCAGCGATGCAATTTTGAAGGAAAGATGTTACCAGAAACAGATTTTTGACAAAACAAGATATTATCAGCAATAAAAATTTTTGTCGTCATTGAGTAGCCCACTGAGGTTGATGTGCCGTAAAACAAAATAAACCAAACCAATCTAAACCAAAGAATACATATTCTATTCATACGAATCTATCCTAAAAATGTTGTCGGCATTAAATAACCTATTGAGGTTGATATGCCGTAAAACAAAATAAACCAAACCAATCTAAACAAAGAATACATATTCTATTCATACGAATGTATCCTAAAAATATTGTCGGCATTAAATAACCCATTGAGTTGGATAAGCCGTTAAACAAAATAAACCAAAACAAACCAAACCTCGTGGTCAGTACTTTTGTCTATCTTAATAATGTGACACTACTTAGGTTGCTAGAAAGAAAGAAGAAAAAAGGCGAGAATTAAATTTAGGTGATAAGAAGCAATCACGAAAAGGACACTAAGTGATGTTATTTTTCTAACAAAGAAAAATGCTAAAGGTTTTATTCTCATTAGCGAGAAAAGTAAAGTCGCGGATGTGTCGGATTTAATTTAATTTATGGCGACGCGCCGAATAAGATATATCCAATCTGCCCATGGCAATGGTAAAAATTTCAAGTTGGACAAGCGACATCCCGTAGAATTCTAAAGAGATAAAAATTAAATAGTTCATGCGCTGACCGAAAAACAAAATGTCCGCTGGACCACCATGAAGGAAAAAAACATTAAACCTTTGACTATCTGCAGAATATCATTGAGAAAGCATCTGTTTTGTTGTCGGAGGCTGGCTATGATAATAAAAAATTAATTTTATTGTCAGAAGATGAAACCAATAAAGCAAAAAACTGGCCATTGGCTGAGAGATGCCACTGTGAGAGAGAGGGGAAACCTGTTGACACCCTCTGAGGGTATGGTGAGAGATACCAATATGAGAACAGAAGAAGGTGGGAGGACGAAAGACTTCCAAAAATGGAAAATAATAAATTTTCCTGACCGAAAACAAAGAAAAACCCTTATTGTGGATTTAGAATTATCAAGGAACCTCAAACCCCGACAAGCCCACCCCGGTTTTTGGTCGGCGTCCATATAAGCAGAGTCGCAGCGAGTGAAAAGCAGTTCCAGTTAAGTTCCAGTTGAGTTGTCAGTTCGAGTTGGTTCGCAGCTGAGTTGAGAGTTCTGAGACCCGCCTCGCAGAAGCTGACTGAAAGATTCCACGCAAATCACGACCTCAACTTCTAACCAAGAACAATTTATTTTTGAAGAACGACTTAGACTCACACCACCAAAACAAGTTTTACGAATATCGCCTGAAGATACACCAAGAACCAGTTTCTTAAAGAACAAACAACTAAAGATGTTAAGACTCGCCTAACAAATACAAAGTGTCACGAATCCATATAGCGGTTTGGGAAGAAAGACGCAGTCCTGTATTCAGCAACCAGATATGAAATATTGTTATCCTTTTTTTAACACATTTGAACTTTTCGAGTTATTTCTTTATTTTCTTTTACATATACTTGTGCGGTGTTGCTCTTGTCCGGACTCGACTTGCATTACGGCCCGGCGACTGATTGATTTCGTCTACCTAAGATCAAATCACAACGTGGGTATGTTAGACTAGAAATCAAAGCAGTTACTTCGGTAACCAGACGATGGAGGCGAGCTGGGAACGACAAAGCTGATACCGAATTTAACCAGAATCCTATCCGAATCAGCAAAAGGTTAGAACGTCACATTTGGTGCCGCGACCAATACCAAGTCACATTGGTCGACACAGGACAGGATAGGACGGCGACGGCGCGGAGACAGACGGGGTGACGTCACAATTGGCGCCGCAACTAGGACAGCACGGCGGGCGCGGCCAGGCAGACGTCACGATTTGCGCGCAGCGACACCGGGGACGTCACCATATTTCACTTAAATTTTTATTTTGAACATTCATTTTTTTATGAATCAATTTCATCTTTTATTCATATTTATGAAATTATAAATATTTTTTGCTTATTAAAGTAAATTTACTAAATAAATGATAGCTTTTTTTTATATTTTTAATAAAATTAAAGATACAATAAATAAACCTAAATTTAAAACATAAAAAATTTTTGAAATTTTTAACATTTGGACATAACTGCTGTTTTTATAAAAATATTTGTAATATATATAAATATATTTTACATAATATTTATTTATATATATTATAAAATTATATAAAAATAAATTATATTTATATATTTATATATAATGATGTTTTTAGCTATCAGTATTTTTTAAAAAATTTATCTTTTATATTAAGAAAAGATAAATATTTTTAAAGCATTTTAAGTTCTAATATTTTTTTTATACAAGAATTTATTCTGAATATAACTAACATTTTTTACAATAAAAATTTATTTTATATAAATATAAATGAAAAAAATATTCTTAGCTTTATCAGGAAGAAGGAAATTGTTAAAAGATTTAAATATAGTTATAATTTTTCAAGGTTTGGATTTTAAATATTGATTCTCTAAAAAATTTTTTTATTGGGAAAAATTGAAAATTCTTCTCCATAATTAACATTAATGTATAAAAAATATTAAAATTAAAAATTTTTATGACATTTTTTTTTTTTTAATAAATAATTTTAAACAAAAAATTTTTTTTTATTAATTTTAAAAGAATATTGATATTTTTTTTTACATTATTTTTTTTTAAAGTTTTTCAAAATTATTTTAAAAAAAAAGAAAAATTTTTCTGTTTAAAAAAAAATTAGTGGAACTATAAATTTCAAAACTTCAGAATAAATCAATATAAAAAAATATTTCCTGCATTATTTTAAAGAAAAAAATTTAAATATTTTGAATAAAATTTTTATGATCAGCCTTAATTTAAAATTTAATTATCATTTCAATTTATTTTATTTTATAATATTTAACAAAAAAAATCCTTTAATAATATTGGGTGTGTTTATAAATTTATTTCAAATCCCCAAAAAATTAAAACTTTTATGGCATATGGTTTTAAAAAAATATTTTTCATAGAAAAAAAATTATAAACTTATATTTTTACTATTTTTATAATGTCACTTTTCTTGTTTAAAATGCTTTTTAACAAAATTTATTTTTTGAATGACTCAATTATTTTTATTTTATTTTTTTTTTATTATTATTGAATATTTTTATTTTTTTTTTATTTTAATAATTGTTTAAAATTTTAAATTTTTAATTTTTTAAAATGAAGATGGAATTGATTTTTTTTTTTTTGCCTCAAAATATTTTAATTTTTCAGCTATTTAAATTTTTGGATTGAATTTAAGAATCAAAAATTATGATTTTTTTATTTCAAAAAATTTTAAAAAATTATAAATTGAGATTTTTTCTTCATTTTTAAAAATTATTATTTAAATTTTTTTTTCCTTAGAAGATTATATATTATTAAAAAAACAAAATAATAATTATATATTCTTTTTTCAAAAATGAATTATAAAAATTTTAAAATTTTTTTTAAAAAAAAAATAAATATTTATCTTTTTCATAATTTAATTTTTAATACTTTTTTGAATTACGATTCATTTATTAAACATTTTAGAATTTTTTAAATGTTATTTTGATGAAAATATACAAATAATTTTTTTTTTAAAAAAAAAAAAACCTATTTTTTTATATTTTTTTTTTAAAAAAATTCTTTTTTTTTTATTTTTAATTAAATATTTTTAAAAAAAAAATATAAAAAAAATTTTTATTTATTTATGCCATTAAAAATTGATATAATATATTTTCTATTAAAAATTTTTTTTTACTTTTAAAAACTCTTCTAATTTATTTGTTAATATTATATTTTTCGAATTTTAAAAGATTTTATTATTAAAAAAAAAATTTTTAATTTCAATAAATATATATTTTTACTTAATTTTTTCCAATATTTTAATTTAAAACAAAATAAAAAAATTATTTATTTATTTAAAAATGATTTTGAATATTTTAATTAAATTTATTTTCCCATTAATTTTATTTATAAAAAATTCATAAATTTAATTTTAAAATATTAAATTTTTTTAAATATGTTTCGAATTTTGTATGTATAAAATTTCAAAATAAAATAAACATAATAAAAATTATTAATTATAAATAATGAACAATTTTTTAAAAATCAAAATATGAAAAAATGAAAATATCTTTTTTTGTTTTTATTTTTGGAAAAATAAAAAAAACAAAAAAAAAAAAAAAAAAAAAAAAAAAAATTTTCTATTGATAATTCATATTTTTTTGTATAATAATATTTATTGTGGTTTAAATTAAAAATAAAATTGAATTCTTTTTCATTTTCAGATATTTGTTTTTATTATTTAAAAATTAATTTTCATTTTTTTATTCATTTTTAATTTTTATTTTATTTTGTTTTATATGTTTATACCATTTATATAAATTAATTTTTAGAAATGATTTTAACCTTTGAGAATATTTTTAAATATTTTTTTTTTTCGAGAAGAATTATTATTTTATTTTCACTTTCTGTGTTTAATTTTAATTAAGTTTTGTTATTTAAATTAAATTTATTTAATGGTGTGATTTTAAACGGTTACAATTATTTCAAAACATTTTTTCGAAAGATTTTATATTTTCTCTTTTAGAAATTTAAAAAAAAAAAATTTTTTTTTGTAAAATTAAAGTCACTTTTAATGGTTTCTTTTATTTCCAATTTTTTCTATACAAAAAAGTTCAAAAACTTTTTCTTCCGCTTTTTTTTCAAAAAATTATATATATTTCATTTAAATAATATATAGATTGTCAGTTTTTTTAAAATTGCACATGTTTTTTATATCATTTTAAGATATATTTTTTTTGGTGATATGATCATTTTTTTTTTTTTTTAAACAAAAATTTACATTTGAATCATATATATTCAATATATATTATATATTTATATATATATATATATATATATATATATATATATATATAAATGTATTTTTTTTAAATAAATATATTTATTATTTATATTTATTCTTTTAAATTTCTTATTTTAAAAATATATGGTTTTATGATTTTATATTTATTTTTTAAAATTGTTTAATTTTTATCAAAATTTATTTGTAACTTTTTTTTGAAATTTATAAAAAAAAAAAAAATATATATATATATATATATTTTTATATATATATATATATATATATATATATTTTATATTCATATAGATTTGTTTTTGTGTGTTTTTTTTAATTTTAACATATTTCAAAAAAAAATTATTTTTATTTTATAAAATTAGAAGAAAAATTTTTTTTTGAACAAAAAGAAGATTTTAAAAAAAAAAAGAATTTTCTAATACAAAAAATTTTTTTTATCATTTTTTAAAATTATTGAATAATATTGATTTTTTAAAAAAATTTAAATTCATTTGATGATAAAATTTATTCATATATTAGACATTTAAAAAAAATCCGATTTGTAAATTTTTAATTTTTTATGAATTTCAAAATTCAAATTTGATTTTTTCTTATAAAAAAAATATAATCTATTAATATAATTTAATTATATATTTTCTTTTATTCCTTCTAATAAAAAAAATTTTTTTTTTAATGGGATTATCATTTAAATTATCTGGCCTCAAAAATTTTTTTGCATTAATATATTATATATATATATATATATATATATATATATATATATATATATATATATATATTTATTTAAGATTTGATTTTAAAAATAAATAATTTTTTTGACCCTTTGATTTGCTTTGTTTTTTTTTTTTGTCTTTTTTATTTTTTTAATATATTATATATATAATATATATATATATATATATATATATTTATAAAGACAAAATGAAGATAAAATTATATTCAAAGTTTTTATAAATATTTATTATAAAAAAAAAAATATTATCTTTAAAATTTTTTTCAAAAAATATATTTGAAGAAATACCTTTAATAATTTCATATATTTTTATATATAAAAAATACTTTCAGTTTAAAACAGTTTTTTTTTGATTTGTTTTCATTATATATATTTTTATTTATTTACATAGAAAGCTTTTCAGTTTGGTAGAATTTCCTTATTTTAAAAAAACATTGAATTTTTAGAATAAATTTGAAAGCCCTTTGAATGGAATTTTATATTTTTTTTTAAATTGTCATAATAAATTTTCTGTAAAATTTATTAGATTATTATTTTTAAAAAACAGTATAGGAAATTTTGAAATTGTAAATATATTTGGGACTTCTATTAATTGACCATTTGTTTTAATTTATATAATAAAAATAAAAAAAAATAAATAATCTAAAAAAAAAATTTTTTATGAAATTTTTATGAATAATCTTTATAAAAAAATGACAAATGTGTTTTATTGTTATATAAATATATATATTTATATATATATATATATATATATATATATATATATATATATATATATATATATAACAAAAATTGTCCAAATGTGTAACAGCAAAATTGTCCAATTTGTTAGATTAAGCTTTGAACCGTTGTATCTTAGAAATGATTAAAGATATCTTACTGGAATTCTCCGAGGTTTTTTATAACACTATTGGACTCTACTTTGAGCAATAAGAATGTATAATTACTCTCCAAGCTTAACAGAAGAATCGTGATGAAATCGATCATAAACGAAAATGACATGTTCATCATTAATTAATCATAGCTAAGGATCGGAAGCTCAATGAAGGATTGAATATAAATAAATATATATATATATATATATATATATATATATATATATATATATATATATATATATATTCCATCATTTTCATTTTCCAATTTTTCAAGATGATCTTCGCCCTCTCTAACCTTCTAACTTTCTGTCCTGGAGTAACAAGGTGCCTCACAGTTTTCACGTACGATTTCATTTTCAAGTCTTTTTTTTACTGCTCTTTGGACTGTCATAGCTGAAACTCCTCTCTCACGTGCCAAACGTCTTATGGATTGAGTTGGATCTTTTCTAATTGATCTCTTTAGCTCTAAGTTGAAATGATGATCCCTCTTCCTGTTGTGACCTCCTGATCCAGTTTTCCTCTCTACTGTTTTCCTCTTTTTTTAAACTTATTCACCATTCTCTTGATGGTTCTTGAATGGACTTTGAAGATGGAAGCCAGAGTATGAATGTTGGTACCATTACTGAAGGCCTGAATGATCTTTTTTCTCTCACCATTGCTCATTGGGAAGAGACAGTGGGTCTGACACAAAACAATTTTTAACCTGTTCTCTTTCTAGCTGAAATAACTCAAAGGGTTTTTCAGTGATTCTTACGACAAATGGTATCAAGACGACTAAACGTCTTATCTGAAAACCTGGAAAAAAGAAACTCAATTAGTTTAGTGTTTTTTTTTTTTTTTATTAAACATTTTGGATGGACAATTATGCTGTTACACGATTTATCCCATTTTGATATATTACTGTTATATATATATATATATATATATATATATATATATATATATATATATATATTATATATATATTATAAGATAATCATATTATATATTATGTTTTTATTTAAAGAAAGATAAAAATAAAAACTTTTTGTTCAGTAACGATATGAGTTTGAGAACTTGATTTTAATTGTATTTTTAGGTGATGATTTTTTTTTATGTCATGTATATATTTTGAACATTCGAAACATTTCAAATCAATTTTTTATTTTCGTATTCAAATCCATTTCTTTTCTTCTGTTAACTGTTTCCATTCATTTTGTTTCACCAAAATTTTTAAAAATCAAAAGACCCGCCATTTTTGATTCAATTTATTTAAAAAAAAAAATCTTTATTCTTATTTTTTGGTAGGCATAATTTATGTCATTAAATTTCATAATTAAAAAAAAAAAAACTGACAAAGCCTCAAACTTTTAAAATTTTCACTATAATCTTAACCTGATCAAAAAAATGTTATACACATTTTGTTTTCTTTTATTTATATATATATATAAAAACTGAACATATTCTTTTATATATAACCTATATATACTTTTTTTAAAATCTCATTTTTAAAAATTACATTTTATTTGATCTTTCTCTCGATGTTTGCTCAAAAAATCAAATTTCATTTTTTTTAACATTTTCAATTTCTTTCCAACAACCTCTTTTTTTTTTTCATCTCATTATAAATACATTTAATTCGAAATTAAAAATGTTCTTTTAACTCTTAGATAAGTGACTTTGACATCAATCACTTTTGAAATTTAAATTGCTAAATAAAAAATTCATCTATATTTTGACGAATAAATTTTTTTTATAAATTATAACAAAAAAAAATATTTATTTTATTTTTTATATATATATATATATATATATATATATATATATATATATATATATATCCATGTTTTAGTTTTTGAATGCAAATCTAGCAAAAATTAAAGGTTTCAAGTTTGAGGAAAAAAAAATCCATTCTTGAAAAGGTTTAATTTTATTAAATTGAATTTACTGTTGATTATAACTGAAAATATTTTTAAATTTATTTTATTTAAAAAAAAAATTTAAAATTTTTATGAAAAATATTAAAAATTTTTGAAACAATTCAAATAATTATATTTTTACATATTTTATTCATATATATAAATATATATATATATATAAATATATAAAATTGAAATAAAAAAATTATAAAACTTGCTAATTTTCTTCTGATCATTTCAAATTTTCATTTTTCATATTATTTTTTTTTTTAATTATTCAAAACATCTTTTAAACACAGCCATTAAACAAAATAAATTTTGTCTGTTTTTAGTCTTAATTCATTTTTAAATTACCTGATTGTAATTAAATCCAGTGCATTTTAGAATTTTTCGCCAAAAAATTTATTATTTTTTTTTTCTACCTAGTTTTTTTTAATGTTTTCTGGATATTTTTCATTTTTATATAAATTAAACAAATTTATTAATAGTTTGGTGAAAATTGTTGCATTTTTTGAAAATATTTTGGGGTTTTTTTTTAATTCCAAGTTTAATTTTTAAACCCCTGGTTTTCAATATAAATCAAATAAATGAATGAATAAAATTCATTAAATTTTTTTCCATAATTTTAAATTTTTTAAAATATTAAACCTTTTAACATTTTAAATTCAAAATTAAAGTTGTTTCTGAAAAAAAATTGCAGAAATTTTACATTGTTTGATTTATCTAACTGAATTTTTTTCTTATAAAAAAGATTTTTTTAACCCATGTTTTTTCATAAAAACAATTTTCTGAATTCAGCCAATAATTTTGTTAACAAAATTTTTTTAAAATTAAGAAAAAATTTCAAAAGAATTTTTTGAAAATTATGAATTCTTATGAATTTCTTGTTATTTCTTTAATTTGACAAATAATTCTTTTTGTTTATTTTTTTATGTTCTTAGTTGAATTGTTCTTTCATTTGTTTTTTTTTCTGTAAAAATTTGGACCAAACAGATTATGTACTACGTTAAATAAAAGATAAAATCGGCTTGATCTGAGTTATTTTCCACACAAGTAGAAAAACAATTAATTTTTCAAAAAACTTTGAATAAATAAATCCGTCGTATCTAATTTATTTTAATTGAATATTTAAAATTGGGAATTGATTTTATATATATATTATTTTTACTGTTAGCCATTTCGAAAAAATTTACTGAAATACCTAAAAAAAAAACAAGAAATGATCAATTAAAATTCTTCATTTATCTTGTCAAATTATTGAAAATTAACCTAAAAAACATTTTTAACATTACCGTTATTTTCATTTATTAGATTTTTATACCACTTATAAAATCTTATAATTTAAATTAGGTTATTTTTAAATTTTGTTTTTATAAAATGAAAATTTTGACTCTTTTATAAATATTAAAAATTCAAATGTAATTTTTTTTTTCTTTTTTTTAAAAATCATAGATTTTGACAATCTAATTCAAAAAAAAAAATAGTTATCCTTTTTAATTATTTAAAATTGAATATAAAATGATTTACAAAAATTTTTATTAAAAATATAAGATACTTTAAATCTAAAATAATTAATCAACGTAATATTAATCTTATATTTTTATTTTGATATATATATATATATGATTTGTGTGTGGATGTGTATATATTTAGTTTTTTAATTGGGTCCAATTTTTCAAATGGCCAATTTATCTTTAATTTGTTTTAAAACAAATTAAATTTGATTTAAATTTTAAATTTTTTATTTACTCAATTTTTTTTTTTTAAATTTCATTTTTTATTCTTGTAAAAAATAAAATATCCCATTTTATATGAAATATGGACACCGATTTTTTTCAGGATTTACCATAAAAATTTTTCATAATTATAAAATTTAATTTTATTATTTTTTTAAACCAATAATTTTATAAATTATAAGAAATATTTTTTGAATTTTTTTTTTCAATTTGTTTTCTTTTTTTTTATTTAATTGAAAAACCTTCCACAAATTTTATTATTATCATGGGTTTTGTATATATAAAAGATCCATATTCCTTGTGTATAATAAACAATATTTGTTTCCTTTTTTAAAATGAAAACCAAAATCTTTCATAAATGAATGAAATTTCAAAAAATTTTTAAAAATATTTTTTTTTCTTTTTTTTATTTCCTTTATTTTAAAATTTATTTGTCAGATTTGGTTTTTAAATTTTTATTTTTACGTGTCCCCAAAATTTCAATTTCTTTTCCATTATTAAATAAAAAGTTCCGCTTTAATTCTTTTATATAATTCAAAACCTCATTGTTGCTCAAATGTTTTTATCTGCTATTTATTTCATAAACTCTGTAGAACCATATTTCCGTTTGTTTCGAGTTTTCTTCATTTTTGAGAAGACCGTCCAAATTCTCTGCTATAAATATGGCATAAATTAAATAATTCTTTTTTTTTTACCATTTTTAATAATATTCTTCTCTTAATATATTTTTAGTTTTTGGAATGCGTCTTTTCATCCCAAAAAACGTTTTCGGATCTCATTTCGCAAATAAAATTAATTTTCATTAAAAACTTTCCATTTTTAAATTTTAATTTTGATTTTAGTATCCGCGACCTGATAATTTTATTTCAAAAATAAATTTGTTTACATAATGACCATTCATTCTAAAAAAAAAAGTTTATTTTTTAATAAATTTAAAGTTTTTCTGACTATAAAATTCTGTTTGAGGTTTTATAATTTCCTTTCCGTGTTTTTTATATAATCTTCTATAAAATTTTAAGATTAAATATGTTGTATAGATTGTTATATATTCCATGAATATTTTCTAATTAGTACTTAAAATGGTATAAAAAAAGAGCTCAAATTCATTTTAATTTATTGTTTTTATATCTAACAAATTTCCGTAGAATAAAATTAGATCGGTCAACATGTCAATAGATCTACTGTCGGTTTTAAAATGTATTGATGCGATATTTTCAACTTAAAGTAAATAACATTTGTTTCAAATGATTGATTATACTTTAAATTAGTTACTATTCCTTAGATAAAGTTTCAGAAAAGTATATTTTATTTTTGGAAAATTTTTTAACAAAGAGAATTACATGATGATGACAGACGACTAGAAAATGGCGCAAATCATCTACTTTAAATATAAAAAAAAAAAATAAAATTAATATTCCAAATTAAATTTAAATTTAAATTTTGAAGCAAAGTATTTTTACTCATTGTTGATATTATTATTTTAATCTATTAGGTTTTTTTAATTAAAGCTAAAATAAAGGCTTTGGAAGATTTTTTTAAATTGTTAAAATTTTAAAGCTTAGCTATCGCGTTTTTTTTTGTTATTTAATATTTACATACATACATATGTACATAATGCAAACATACATACATTTATACACACACACACACATTTAAAAAAAAAATTTTTGAAACATTAAGGTAAATAATCCGAAATAAACATAGTATTTTTCTACTATTTAAAAAAAAACAGTTTCAATACACATAAGGAATGTAGTATGATATTCACACACACACACACACACACACATATATATATATATATATATATATATATATATATATATATATATATATATATATATATATATATATATTATATTCCTTTATTTCAATGAGCAATTTAACCATTACGACTCAGACTTTTGTCATTCACGCACATTTGTAAGTTTTATTTAAAAAACTTTTTTGGAGAAACCGCTTTAATTGTGGAATCGGCTCCCAAGAGAATGCTTTCCCGATCACTACAATCTTAGCTTGTTCAAGTCTACGGTCAAGCGTTATTTTCCTGACATATTTTCATAAATTGTGCCCCTTACTCTGTAACCCTCTATCTCGAATGGCTCTTGGGCCTTGCTCTGGGCGATCATCATTGTAAAAAGTAAAGTATATGCAAAAGAGTATGTTAATAATTACTCCTCTCACTTAAAACGCTTTCTCTAAAAATTATCATGTTTTGTCATTTAGTTAGCATTCGGGCAATTAGTTGCGTCGAGAATTTTTGGCAGACCCTCGTGTGTGTGTGTGTGTGTGTGTGTGTGTGTGTGTGTCTGTGTGTGTGTGTGTGTGTGTGTGTGTGTGTGTGTGTGTGTGTGTGTGTGTGTGTGTGTGTTCTGACTGTCTCTTCAACTCATTTCTGGCTAGTTTAAACTAATGGAAATGTCTTGCTAATGCTTTACACGAAAATCCAACAGGTAGATCTTGAAAGGATGCGTTAGCAATTGTTGCAAATTACACATTTTGTAAAATTAGTCATATTTGCGTATTTTTGTGCTTAAGTTAAAAAGTTAGCCGTTGTTACAAAATCTAAACAGTAAACATTTTTCCTGGTTACACTAGATTCAAAAAGGTAGCTGTATGTCTGACTTTAGATTGTAAAAGTTAACTGTTATAGCTTACACTAAAGTCAATATGGCACCCATAGTTCCAGCTTGCAGTCGAGTCAATACGTTGGATACAGTTGCCATTTATTTTCCTTTCCATGTTTGCAAAAGATAAACAGTTTCGTATAACACTAGCGTTGCATAGGTGGTCGTAGTTCCGACTATGCACATATATATATTGTATGTATTTAGGCAGCATTTTTTCCTTGATTCATCAAATAATATAGACAAGATTTGTCTATTTATTTTATGCAAATTCCTTTCATATCGTCTGATAAGCTTAATAACATTATCAATGAAGGACGAAAGAAAATCACCATATTGATACATGTTTTTTAATACTATCTAAGCTTTCGGCTTACATAAGCCATCATCAAAGATGACAATAACATTACAATATATTAAACAATACACGGACATGGCAATAAAGTCTGTTTTTGTTTTTGGAACAGTTCCAAGCAACGACAAAATCGTGCATGCGAGACGCTGGAAGCGAAAATCGCACCGCGGCTCATGACATCACACATGATCACGCGTGAGTGAAAAAGAGAAGTATCAAGTATGGGAAGCCGTTTGTATAAACCAATGGCTTTTGTTATCAATTATAGGCATTTGAATATATTTCTGGAGTTTTCATAGTTTATTTTGTTCAGGTTAGGTTTCAACTGTTTTATGCATAGCTTCAAGAATATTTAGTTTTTGTTTATTGTTTTCAAATAAAGTTGTGTTTTCCACAAGAATTTTCCTGAATTGTGTATGCGGCCACGCACGTTGTTTTAATTGCCTAAAAATGTTAGAGTTATTATTCAAATGATTAAATAATATTTATGTTGGTCACACCACAAACTCCTTTTCACGATGCTTGACTCTAAATTTGAAGTGATGTCTATCTTGATGCGATTACGCATGTGCATGAAGGAATGAGGATGCTGATATTTTAAATTTAAATATTTAAACTTTATTTTTAAAAAAATACAGGCTTTGGGTATATATAATCTTCCAGGAACAGTGAAATGATATAAGAATATTGACGTACATTTACTGAGGATCATCATTTTGATTTTAAAAAAATATTTTAAAAAAATTAACTAAAAAATGTGCCTTTAATTAAAGGAGAAAACAATTTGCTAAGATGTAAGTCTATTGGAAGTGCTTTAATCGCTGGATTATCCACAGCAAACCATAAATAATTCGCTTAATGGTAAATAACAAAAAATGTTTTTTTTATGTATGTCTCTTTTCTCTTTCTTTCTCTCTCTCTCTCTCTCTCTATCTATCTATCTATCTATCTATCTATCTATATATATATATATATGGTAATACTCGTTTGGAAAGCCTCGGTTAGCTCAACCTGTAATATAACAAATTGATGTCCGAGTAAAAAATTGGAATAAAAAAAGAAAGAACCAAGAACATAACACTGTACGAATCCTCTCGTCAAGTGCTAAAGCTCCAAGTCCCCCCCCAAAAAAAAACAAGACAAAATGAGTAAAAGACTAATCGTAAAGTCCTCAATACACTAAGTAGAGCAAAAACTAAAATAATCCTAAAGAGCCAGGCAAAGTTTCATCTAAATGGATCTTCTGGTTAGTGTTACCCTGAAGATCCGTTTAGGTGAAACGTAGGTAGGAGACCCTGGCTCCTGTTATTATTTTAGTTTATCTATCTATATATATATATATATATATATATATATATATATATATATATATATATATAT
>CAHIKZ030002779.1:0-220000 GCA_903632075.3 Acanthosepion pharaonis | reverse complement strand
AAGACAAGATTGCTAACCATTACAACACGTCGAGGCGCTTCTTCTTAACTAAAACAAGAATTCAATCAGGTAAATGTGTATAAAAAAAGACTTCAGGTGTTTAGCTGTTGAAATTTGTTAATCACTTCGCCCCCAAGCAAGGCAATAAAGTCACTAAGACACAAGTGGTTACTGAGTGCAACCACTCCCACTGCTGTTATTGTTGGTTCATGTTGACATTCAAGGTAAAATAGTGCAATGGCTCGCTTGTTCCTTTTGTACCGGAGATGTTGCAGTCACTCCGTCCCTCTTCTCAGAATTTCTTCCTGTTAACTCCGTTGATCTCTGAGGCTGGCGACTGACCGATAGATAGTTAGCTCAGATTGGTTGGAGGAGAGGCGTTCTCCTTCACCGGTCGAGAAACCCGATTACCTTCAAACACTTTAGTCGACAGGTCGATGCCGTTGACCGTGGTGTGGCCGTTGAAGTATCCATGCGACTTCTTCGAGCCATGTGTGAGGGTTGGATGTAGCCCGTGAACCAGTGCAGTTCCGCATACCAATTCATCTGAGTAAAGCAGGATCGGCCGTTTTCAAATGTACTAATACTGACGATAGAACCCATACAACCCATGGATGATCATAGTACTGCTAAAATAATCAAGGAGGTATTAGCGCACTAGATTCCCCCTGGCTAATGTCTCGTGGAATCATTTTAATAGCATTTTGGTCATGGGCCGCAATCAGCGATCGTTTGGAAACCTCATCGGATTCATTTAAAAGAAAGCAACAGGTGAGAGTGAAGCAAGAAAAATGAAGATTGGCAGCCTTGGAAGTTTTGGTTTCCTTCATACTAGAAGATGGGTTTGTCATTGGTAACTCTCCAATGTAAGTGCTACAAGTTTAATATTTGCTTGTCTCTTTCGGTTTACTTTCGTACGTAGCTGGTAATGAAAGTCGTGTATGCGCAGTCTGGTTTTAATTTTGCTTCTGATGCGCATAATTCACTAAAACATACTTATCACCTGTCGCAGAAGTGGTGCGCTGATCACACTGTAGCATCAATTAAAACCATAACGTTTTTACGCTATAAGTGTCAATTTTTCTCCAGTAAAAAGATCCTTTAATTAGTTTAGTGATTTTTAAAAATATTAATCATTTTGTTGGATGAATAATTATGCCATTACACGATTTGGACAATTTTGATGGTACACCTGTAAAAGATCTCTCTCTCTCTCTCTCTCTCTCTCTCTCTCTCTTCTCTCTCTATCCTATCTATCTATCTATCTATATATATATATATATATATATATATATATATATATCGTCCTCTAGGCCGAAGGAGTGCCGTTTAGCTCGGTACGCCTTACCGACCTGGCCAGGGATTTCGTGAAGAGAATTTCCTATCGTCATAGATCTCTCTTCGAGTTTTCATATCTGCACAATTTCGTATCCAAACTTAAACAATTTGAATTTTAGAATGGATTTTTAACTAATCCAACATGTTTTTATCACTTTAAACATTATTTTTATTGGATAATTATATTTGAATTGGCGTCTGAATTTTCGAAGAAATCTTATTAAAGAAAATTTGCCCTCTCAGAATTTTTAAACAAAGAGAATTGTTAAACAAAAGAGAATTTTTTCTTTCATAGGATTACTCGAATATTCTTTTACACTTACTGGATAGATCTTTTCATCAACCCAGTCGGTTAGTTGAGTGCCTTACGTGATACACGCTTGGGCGATCATGTACCCCTCGATACATGACTGACGATGCAGATTTTTTCCGCACTAGTTTGCCATTTCTTTCTGCGGTAGAATGGATGTCAACCCATGCTGTCCTGCTATTCAACCTATAGCTGGAGGAGAAAAGATGGATTCATACCTTTTCCAAATGTATCGTGTATAAGTGCCTACTATGTCTAACTTTTTTACTGTTCCTTGTGAATGTACTATCAGTGCAGATGGCGAATTAACCGCATTTAAAAATAAATGAATTCATGTATGATGTTCTTAACCCCACTCAGAAGATCTTGGAGAAACAAGACAGTTTTTTCATTATTTTCAGTATAATCCCTCTTGTTATCAATGCACTTCGTCCAATGATGCTTAAGCATTGAAATCCCATAACGGAAGAAGGTAATAAAAACACCTTCATCTCCTTGTTTCCAAAATGTCGACCACGCAAGCGGGATTTGAGTTTACGAAACAGCAAGAAGTCAGATGGAGCTATGTCTGGTGAGTAGAGGACATGGGGTTACAATTTAAAGCCACAGTTTGCTGCTTCTGCTACTGTAACCTGAGCAATGTGAACTGGCGCGTTATCCTGGAGCAAAATCACATCTGCGCTCAGGTTCCCTCTTCATTTTGACTTGATCCTTTCTTCTAGTTGTCTGAATTCGGATGCTTATTACTGTCCATTAATAATTTTACGATTTTCTAAGTAGTCTATCATGATTACGGCTTCAGAATCCCCCAAAACAGAAGCCATCACTTTGCCAACAGACATTGAACTTTTTCGTGGTTAGAGAATCAGAGTGTTTCTACTGTTTGCTTTGAATCTTAGCTAATCTGCGGTGGAAATTCTCAGAGTCAGGCTGGAAGCGAGTCAGAAGTATCCTGGAAATGTCAGCCCTTTTCAGCTTTTGTACCGGTGTCAGCATTCTTTGGACCCATTTTGCAAATAGTGTGTTCATCCCCAAGATCAAAATAGAAACAGTATGAACTGAACCAGAACTAATGCCTATGGACTTATCTATCTGTCGAACAGTAAAACGTCTGTCATCCAAAATCATACGGTTAACGACATCAACTTGTTCATCAGTGATCGAAGTTTTTAGGCATTTTCTGTGCTGTCCCTGCCACGTTTGAATTCCGCAGCCCACAGTTGGGAGTCCCCAGCAAGTGTCTGTACGATGTCCTCATGGATTTCCTTGGGTGTCATATCATTCTTTTTAAGATACTTTATGCCGCTGGTTTGTTCATTTTTAGATTTGCCGCACACTTCTCACCTTTTTATGGGCCTCGCCTTCACACAAATTAAGACAGAAATCTGAATTAGTATTTCTAGTTTTATAAAAATTGGTAATGTGTTGTCACAACTATGGGCAAAAAGTTAACTATGAAAATGAGGTAAAAATCACTATGAAAGTGTAAGAAATAGGTTTTAATATCAGAAATACTTTGTTAAAAAATTATTACCAGAAATAAATTTTTGGAAGAAAAAAAACTATTACTAGAAATATATATTTTATGATCCCTTTACATTAAGAGGTGGTTCCACGCTCCTCAAAACCTCCTGATCAGAGGCCTTGCTGTTGGACGTAGTTTATCGTCTTACCCTGGACGCGGGTGTAGTCTATCGTCATACCCAGGACGCGCTGTTGGACGTAGTTTATCGTCTTACCCTGGACGTGGATGGAGTTTATCATCATACCCAGGACGGAAGACTTTTTGTTTTATCAACTCTTCTATATAAATAAAGTGTTGTGTATATTTGTCTGTCCATCTGTCTGTCTGTTTTTTTGATCTTGGTGAATCATAAACAAATCGTAAATATCAAACAGAGTGAATTCTTTATTAAAGGTTTAAATTTAATTTTGCTTTTTGTCGCAATTGCAATTGATATCATTTAATTAAACCGTAATCAAAACTGAATTGGGGTACGCTACGTTGTTCATATACTTTTTTTCTTTTTCTAGCATCCATACTGTGACGTATTCAAAATATTACATAGTCTGTGTAAAGCATGTAACGTTTTGAACAACCGTCGTAAATTGTATTCTTCTCCACAACTTAATATTCATTGTAGTTCTTAGTAACGTTTGTCTTTTTATCATGCCTCTTACCCACCCACGTTCTACCATTAATTTACATAAGCCCCTCAGGTAGATGACCCGCTGCCCTCACTTTGTACTTTTGCCTCCGATTTCTTTAAGCTTTTCTTCCTCCTTATGTCCAAGAAGTTTCAGCTTTCTGCTTGTTCCCATTTTCTTAAGACTTTTCCGTTGCAAAAGTGTTGCCGTTCATGTTATTCTCAGTATCTTTCTGTAGAACTACATTTATACTGTCTCAGGTCCTCTCTCTTTAGCTGGAAGAGATCTGTCCAGCATTCTCTGCCATATAGAAGGACTGGCATGACATAACAATTCAGTATTCTTTGCATTTTTTCTAACGGAATTCTCCTGTTTCTTAATATTTTGCTTATCTTTTGGATTGCACAAAGAAAAAATTAAACGAGAAAAACTGAACTTTTTCTGCTCTATTTGAAAAATAATTCTTATTAGATACAAGGCTCAAAAAGCCACTCAAAGTTGAGGGTTGTTGAATGATGTGAAATATAAATGTAATAGCAGGAACTGCGCTGGTAAATTAGTAAGTTCTCTAATTTGATGTTCGATGACTTAGTTTGGGGGGGGATAGAAATTTTATTGCGGGGAGTCTATCAAAAAATCTGAGAAGCCATTATCTACACGTAGGCTTGATGCAGCAGCCCACATTAACTACTTCTACAATATACCCGGATATAATTTAGTCTCGTTCAGAATAACCTCAGGGGATTGATTCATACCTCGGGGTATAAAATAGCCGAGTCTAAAACCATAGACCCGACCTAGGCCAGTTTATACTCGCTTTTACTATTACTACCAGCAACCACTTTTCTTTTTTTAAGCGTAGATTAGATGTTGCACAAGGCCTAAATTATGGATTACCCAGTGAGGATCGAACTCACTACACAGTTGTAAAAGACAAGATTGCTAACCATTACAACACGTCGAGGCGCTTCTTCTTAACTAAAATAAGAATTCAATCAGGTAAATGTGTATAAAAAAAATACTTCAGGTGTTTAGCTGTTGAAATTTTTTTTTCACTTCGCCTCAAGCAAGGCAATAAAGTCACTAAGACACAAACATCATTACTGAGTGCAACCACTCCCACTGCTGTTATTGTTGGTTCATGTTGACATTCAAAGTAAAATATTGCAATTGCTTGCCTGTTCCTTTTTACCGGAGATGTTGTAGTCACTCCGTCCCTCCTCTCAAAATTTCTTCCTGTTAAAATGTTGATCTCTCTGAGGCTGGCGACAGACCGATAGATAGTTAAAAAAGGTTGGTTGGAGGAGAGGAGTTCTCCTTCACCGGTCGAAAACCGATTACCTTCAAACACTTTAGTCGACAGGTCGATGCCGTTGACCGTGGTGTAGCCGTTGCAGTACCCATACGACTTCTTCGAGCCATGTGTGAGGGTTGGATGTAGCCCGTGAACCAGTGCAGTTCCGCATACCAATTCATCTGAGTAAAGCAGGATCGGCCGCTTTCAAATGTACTACTACTGATGATAGAACCCATTAAACCCATGGATGATCATAGTACTGCTAAAATAATCAAGGAGGTATTAGCGCACTAGATTCCCCTTTCTAATGTCTCGTGGAATCATTTTAATAGCATTTTGGTCATGGGCCGCAATCAGCAATCGTTTGAAACCTCATCATGTTCATTTAAAAGAAAGCAACAGGTGAGAGTGAAGCAAGAAAATGAAGATTATTTTTTTGGAAGTTTGTTCTTTGTTTTGGTTTCCTTCATACTAGAAGATGGGTTTGTCATTGGTAACTCTCCAATGTAAGTGCTACAAGTTTAATATTTGCTTGTCTCTTTCGGTTTACTTTCATTTTAAAGCTGGTAATGAAAGTCGTGTATGCGCAGTCTGGTTTCAATTTGGCTTTTGATGCGCATAATTCACAAAACATACTTATCACCTGTCGCAGAAAAGAAAAAAATGCGATACCTGTGAAAACCAAGACACTATTATATATATACATATGTGTGTGTGTGTGTGTGTGTGTGTGTGTGTGTGTGTGTGTGTGTGTGTGTGTGTAGAAAAGAGAGAGAGAGAGAGCTTGTAATTTATGTGTAAAGCTTATAAACGTACATAAAATATACATTACATTGTTTACATCGTCGTTACCAGCGACATATACCAATACATTTACATATATTACATACGTACATTCCTAAGATTTTTTGGGAATCTCCCTTCGGCTTCTCTTGAGTTCGGCTTCTCTTGAGTTCGGCTTCTCTTGAGTTCGGCTTCTCTTGACTCCGGCTTTGAGCTCGCAGTAAACTCAATGAACTTCAAATGTACCGTAAAAACTGAAACTATATTTAAGGAGTGAAAAATATCTTGAAATGTCCTCCCGCCAAAGTTGAGCTCATTAACACCCCATTTAATATCTTTGATAAACTGATCCCCGCACTTAAAAAAATAACAACAACAAAAAAAAAAGATGACAGTCTCATTAATTATTCTAAATTTTTGTGGGTTTCTGACTGGATGTTTTCCAAATACCGATATTTTTATTTGGGGATAACAGTTTGTTTAGTACATTAAAAAAACTCTTAAAATGACAAAAAAAAAAAATAGATGTTTTATTTTTTACTACTTTTTTAGTAGCAATTTGCAAATTGGAGATACCAAAATAAAAAAGTACAACAATTTAAATATCTATTTTCATTATTTATTGTTCGAACTTTCTCGACCTTTCGGCCGTTGTACGCCCCGTTCTTCTTCAGGTGATTGGAATTTCGGACTGAACCCTAAATTTCGTCCACCGAGGTAGAATGTTCTAGTTCCACGTGCCATGCCTCTTTCGGATGTCTTTGTTATCTCCCTTTAATTGAACTCTCCAAAGTTCTTGTTCACAACTGCAGTAGCCAGGGTTTGAACTCAATACTTTGGGTCAAGTCACTGGATCCAAGCAGCGATCCACTGAGCCATGTGTCCTTGAGGACATCAGTGTATGAATTTGGGGGACTTATAAAATTAATGTCTCAGTAACCATTATTTTTTTACCAGAGCTAAATAAAGACTTCAGTTCGAAATTCCAATCACTTGAAGAAGGCCAGAACGTACAACGGCCGAAACGTCGTGAATGAGGACACCATTCCGAACAATGTAAATAATGTAAATAATTGCAATACCTCATCTCAGAAAGAAATTTAAGAAATTTAAATACCTGGGAAGTATTTGAACAGAGGACAATGAGAAATACGAAGCTGCCTTGGGGTAGCAAAATATGCCTTCCAAAAGCTAAGCAAAGTATTAAGAAACAGGAAAAGCTCGTTAGAAACAAAGAAAAGGGTAGTGACTATTATGTATTATAAGTCATCCTATAGGGCATTGAATCTTGGACAATCTTCTTATAGATTCTTGAAGTAACAGAAATGTGGTTCTACAGCAGGATGCTGAGAATACCATGGAACGAACATTTTAACAACGACGAAGTTTTGGAGAAAACGGAAGCAAAACGAACACTTATATTTAATATCAGACAGAGACAGCTGAAGTTTCTGAGGTACATAATGAGGAAAATGGGCTTGCAAAAGCTCTGTTGCTTAACATTGAGCACTGTTTTTTCTTACACTATAGAGTATTTATATGTATATTTATATATGTATATTTATACGATCGATCGATCGCTTGTATACCTACCAATATTTACCCATTCGTGTATATTTAATATATATATATATATATATATATATATATATTAACTTTGTATCATAATTATCCAGCATTCATTGTCATGTAAGAGTCCAGAATTCTTTTCTGATCATTTCTCGGTTTCTTGGATGCCGGGGCTGTAGCTGTTCTTGTGCATCTAAATATGTAACTCATTGCGTTATCTGTTATTACGCTACCCAGATGAATGAATCTCCGCACATTCATGATTTTGATGTTTCCGTTATGTAACAAATGTCATGGACTGTCCCTTTTGCTAACAACTATGGATACGTATCTTACAATATTATTATTCTTACAATTTATGGTTAACTATTATTGCTTTCATTGAGTATATCGCTAGATGTTTTTTCAGCTTTCTTTCTGAATCTGCTAAATTTACATTCCAGGTTATATAAGTAAGTTTCGTCTGACGATAATATATACTGGTAGATCACTTACAAATTCCAAAATTACATATAGAATGTTAATGCTAAAATAGTGTGTCGAAGAAACAACCCCATGACGTTTTTAAGCGAATTTCCATGACTGAAAACAACCGTTTTCACAATGGTTAAAAATGGCTTTGAGCGAATGGAAGCTGCAATTTTAGTGAGGACAATCTTTTTTCGAGCATTAGCGCTACAGAATCACAAAGAACTGTACCAAATAACAGAAACCACATCACTTGAGGACTGCCAACAGCAGTAATAACTAAAATGGTTAGCATATGCAACTCGAAGAGAAAATAATAACATAATCAAGATGCTGCTATTTCACACTACCAAAAAACACAAGTTTAAGAAAGAGCTATAACAATTTGTGGACTCGAGGAACTTATTTTTCTGAAAAATTGTTTTAAGAGAAAAAATTTATAAAGTTGTTTTTTTTAGTAATATTCACCCAATACAAGGCCTAAGAGCTACTCAAGCTGGCGGGTTACTATGTGGACTTATATCAGCGTAGAAAAAGACAAACGTTAGGAATATAGAGCTGAAGTCGACTTGAGAAAGAACCGAATCCTAAACGGAAAACAAACATTTACTGCTGTTTAAAAGACCGCGGAGGAGTGTGAACCAGGTGATAGGCAAACTTATCTACTCTTTTAAACAGCAATCATTCTGATTGCTCAATGAATGTCTGATGTTTTCTTCAAAGGAAACTGTTAATATTGCCATTACATATGTGGCATTTTCAGCACTTTTTGCCATTTTTGAGGCAAATTTATGATTCCATCCTCTCGGGATTAGGCCTCTTTCTGGTTGAAAGGGAGATTTATAGTGATCAAAATAAGTGATAATCCGAATTTGTGGTGTCAGGTGAGTACGGTGTGTGTTGTAGGATATCCCAGACAAGCTGTACCAATTTCTTTCGTATCTGTTCGTCCTTGGCATGACGATAAACTACATCTGGCAGCAGTATCTATGATCGGGAGATTGGAAGTTTTAAGGAGCGTGGAACCACCTCTTAATTGCTGTTGTTCCCAGGTCCACCCTTATCCAGGACGAATAACGCTTGTTAGGGTCCCATCTATGGACAAACAGTGAATTCCCAAACAACAATCAACACTAGATTTTTATAATAAAATTATCAACAATGCATTTTTATAGTAAAGTGACAACCAATACAACTAAAAAGTATAAAAATACAATACTTTTTATGATCTACAAACTATATATCTAAAAAACATACATTTATTCTCAAAGTATAGAATTATGAGGTATTGTAATTATTGACTCATATTCGTTGCCATATTCATGGCGTTTCGGCCGTTGTACACTCCGGCCTTCTTCAGGTGATTGGAATTTAGAACCGAACCCTTTATTTCTTCTACCAGGGTAGATTGCTCTAGTTCCACGTGCCATTCTTCTCTCTTTATCGCCCTTTAACTCACCACTCTAATTTTTTTGTTCACATATGCTGTAGCCAGGTATTGAACTCAAAACTATTTGAGTCAAGTGGATTCTACCCCTGTGGACGAAATAAAGGGTTCAGTTCGAAATTTCAATCACCTGACGAAGGCCGGAGCGTACAACGACACCGTGAATTTGTCAACGATGCTGAGGACAACAGTCCGAACAATGTAAGTCGTGTATAAAATGATGTACAAAATTTCTGTAGTTTAAAGTATAAAATTACGTACAAAATATTTAGATTTCAACATTAAATAACCCATAGAGGTTGATATACCACAAAACAAAATCAAACGACCAACATGGAAGAACTTTTTCATGACAGTCGTCCATACAACATCCAACAATTTATTAAATCAAATATTATTACAAAATATAACTTGAATAAAACTACAGCATAAAACACACCACCGCCTCTAGTAATCATATCTACACAAACATGGCTAAAAACTTTTCTTAGGCCACTGTATATCTAAACATATATTTACTCTGAAAGTATAAAATTATGTACAAAATATTTAGATTTCGGCATTAATTAACATATAGAAGTTGATATGCCGCTAAACCAAATCAGCCAATCAACTCCAGCGTCTATCATAAATTTAAGTCGCAAGTGAAAGGAAGTGACATATTCTAACGCCGCTTATTGGATAATATTACGAAAATTTGTCCCAAAAGCCAATTTCTCATATTTTTCAAGATGGAATGTGTGTGCTTTTCCTAGTGTTTTATCGGACTGAC
The DNA here is from genome assembly GCA_903632075.3 of Acanthosepion pharaonis. NCBI lineage: Eukaryota > Metazoa > Mollusca > Cephalopoda > Sepiida > Sepiidae > Acanthosepion > Acanthosepion pharaonis. The sequence continues at coordinate 209,868 of CAHIKZ030002779.1, read as the reverse complement.
CTCGGGACCATCGCGTGAAATTCTTAACGTTTTAAGCAAATGAACCTTGCCATCACGATTTCATCAAAATGTGTTTTCTTTTCCCGATCGATCGCGTCAAAACTAACATCCTTTCATGTAGTTTGACTGAGTGTATCATGATATATACTGGTGTTGATATAGACAAATCTATATTATTGTCTGTAATATGTCTCGCTGCGTTCACTTGTTCTGCTCAGACGTTGGAGTTGTTCGTCAACTTAGCCGACGCGTCTTTCCTTATCTCGTCTGGAAGTCGCCATCTTGCACATCGAAGTTGGCGACAGCAAGGTTGTTGAATCGGCAGGTATAACACGTAAAAAGAGAAATTGGTAAAGAAAGTAAACAATGTAAAATGCAAAGATTTTTTTCTTCTTCTTCTTCTTCTTCTTCTTCTTCTTCTTCTTCTTCTTATTATTATTATTATTATTATTATTATTATTATTATTATATTTTTTCTGGTGTATACTCATCTCTTTCCGGGTCCCGACCAGAGACCTAAGGTCAGAAATGGCATCATGACATTTTCCACTGAGCAGTTTTTAAAAAAATATCAGACATATTTTACATAGATAAAAACCTTCATGAGGCTTCGTAGGCTGTATTTGTGAGTATATTTTTTTTTTGTATTTATTTAAGGCATGGTCTACAATTAGAAGCTTTTCCAGTCAATCTGAGGGATCCCATTACAATTGAGATTGTCAATGTCCTCATGAGCCACATTCTTTGATTTCAAGGTCCTTGTATTTTGATAGTTTTTGAAGATTTTCAAAGATACATTGCAGTCTGCAGAGACTGCCATGTCAATAAGGAAGCACATTTTGTCTTTGCGGTTTCTAATCACCATGTCAGGGCGATTAGCTTTGATTGTTCTGTCTGTGTGTAAAATTGTTAAAGGTCCTAACCGGGTCAGATTAGTGTTCATACTAATTTCTTGCAGTGTTCTTTCCGTAGGCGTTGCAGATTTTCCAGTGCAGATATTGGACCACTCTTATTATTATTATTATTATTATTATTATTATTCATAGCATATAATGTTGGTTGCTTGAGAGACGTTTATTGGATCTTTTCTGTTAATTCATCCCAAAATAAAACTAGTTTATACTAACTAAAATTTACACCAAAATTAAGAAATGTGCTTTAGAATTTGTTCAAAAATGCATTCTTTGTTATTTTTAGCCTTACGTTTTCAAAGAAACTTACACCAAATAAAAGTCTCTCATGGACTTATTCTTCATTTTGGCGTTCCACATGGTACATTTGATTGTTTGCGTGTGAGCTGATTTTTCTGGGTCAACAAAATTCATACTGTGATTTACAGTCAGATGAATATAATTGGGATCATCCTTCAAAGATGTATATTCTTTCCAACTATCCGACATAATGGTAGTCCCATGTAGAATACTGCTTCGGTTTATATCCAATAATGTGGAGGCTATTCTATCTGGCACAAAAGTACATGAAACATTCTTTTAGGGCTCCAGCTACGGGAAAATAGTGAACCTCAAACCTTACGAAAGTATAAAATACATTTTTATAGTAAAAATACCAACAATACATTTCTATATAAAAAAAAAACCAACGATACATATTTATAATAAAATTACCAATACATTTTATAGCAAAATGACCAACAATACATTTTATCTGCAGTTGAAGCCATAAAACTATGTTCAAAATTTTTAGATTTGGCATTGAATAACTCATGGGGGTGTTGATATGCCGCTAAAAGAAAATCAACCAATGCAAAAAACGCATTCGATTGTTTTTTTTGGTTTTTTTTCATTCTGCGCCATGAATGACAGACTTTATTTTGCGGTAACGTGCCTTTAATTCAAACAAATATTGACTAAAACCCAAAGCTCCTTGTAACCATTTGACAGTGATATTCAGAAATAGTAATGGCAACGGTAATATTAGCTGTTTCCTTATAAGGAAACATTTGGCATTCACTGACCGAGCTGCCAGTGATGCTGTCATTGACATTTATAAAATCTTTCTTTAAAATTTATTTTTTTCAGGAAAATATGTTTCTTAGTATTCAGTAGCCGTTATCGTTCTTTTCAATATTGATGGGAGTTTCTTTCCTAACCTTTTATTTGAGGTAGTGTGGAACGTCTACACCATGGTTATATTTTATATTCGAGTTATATGTGACATCTATATTAGCTGCTGTTGAAAGTTCTTAAGTAATGTGGTTTCCGTTATTTGGTACAGTTTCTTGTTTGTGATGATGTATCGCCAGTCCATAATGTTCGAAGAAGGATGCCATTTGCCAAGAGCCACGATTTCACTCGCCATTTTTAACCATTGATCTTAGAAAGCGGTTGAATATAGCTGATAGTGTATTTATTTTGGAACGGGATTTAGCCATGCATGGTATCCATCTAAAAGTCTCGATCTGACGAGGCTATTTAAAAACATACCTCGAGTTTTCTGGTTAATGCTTAGCTTTTGCAGCAGTGTTAGGTAAAGCTAACAATTGCGCAGGTTATGCTATGCCCATTTTCTTTTCTCTCCTTAATTAAATTTGTCATAACTAATCCATACACCGACGCATTTATGTTTAGTATTTACTAATTCCACAATCTGAATTTTACAATCTACTAGAAGCATGGCCCGGCGTTGCCCGTGCTTGATTCAAAAATCGTACTACTCATACAGCAATCGCTATCACTTGACTTAAAATATTTTTGCCCTTCCTTGCCTTTAAAGGAGTGCCCTTTGCCGTGCTAATGTTGCTACATGCCTTACTTCTTGCCTATTTCACACTGCGAATTTTTTCGAAGCTCTATACTAAACATTAAATCTGTTGCGAAAAAAGAACTAAACAAAATCAACACAAAACTATCAGCTTTAAAAATGGACTCGTAAGTCGAAAAACTGAATGAAAAAAGAATGTTAACAACAAATACTTTTTCACACCCAACACAGTTTTGCGGAATCAGAATCAACGTTGAGTTTAAGAAAGCGAATGAACCATTTGGAGTAAAGTGCCATGCAAATTTTAATTTTTCCCACTTTTGACGAATGCAATTATCGATTTTTTTTTTTTTGCATGCTAGCATGCTAGTTAACATTCGTGTCAGTCAGCTGTTGGCTCTCACGCTGACCAATAGAATATCCCTGCCTATTCGTGGCAGCCAGCTATTGGCTCTCACACTGCCCAGTACAAAATGGCCGCAAACTACATGAAAACTGCCGTAGAAGCCTGAAAAAATCGATTATTTCCACTATCGATGTGAGTTGGGAAATGCAATGTCGATCTTGGCCTTGGAGTATGTGCATGTAAATTTTGGTGCAAATCCGTCGAAAATTGCGGCCGTGCATTCGTTACAAACACATCCTACCTTTTATAGATAGAGATTCAGGATACGTGACACCGGTGCTTTCATTCCTGACAGTAGTTTCTCTTTTGGAAAGGTTTATCTTGAGTCCGCTTCTTGGAATACTTAGTAAAGGATATTCTGATTTTTTGTTCAAGATCATTCTTATCCTAACTCGTTGACCTTGGAATAGACATCAGGATCGGTATCTTGTCTTAATCGATTCTTTTGGGATGTAGTATGGAAGGCGTAAATGGTTAGTGCCTATTCCTTCACATCTGTGCTTGTAAGTGCGCAGGGCATAGTCTAGGTGTGCAGGGCATAGTCTAGATGTGCAGGGCATAGTCTAGAAAGCTACTTGACCAATCGTAAAAAATTGACTTGTTACTTGCTGAATATCAAGAACATTTTTGTGGGTTGTTCAAAAATCCCACAGAACTTTTTTTTTTCAGCATTTCACCCCAAGCAAGGTTGGAAGCCACTAGCACGCAAGGGGTTACAGAGGATTTGGAGCGAGAGCAGATAAGAGTGATAGAGGAAAGGATGAGGAGAAGGATAGTGGATAAGGCAACTGGAGATGTCGATTGACATTACATTTGAATAGTTGAAGGTTATAGCTATCAGGGAAACAGGAGAAGGGAAGGGAGTTCCACAGGCGAGAGGTGCGAGATATGAAGCTATTGGAGTAAAAGGGGCGGCTACATAACAGCTTCAACAGTGAAAGGGTGAGAGCGGGGTGCCAGCCTCGTAGGACGTTTGAATTCATGAAGTCTGGGAACCAGCGAAAGCAGCTCATCGGAGCAATTACCATGAAAGTATTTGTAAAAAAGACAGAGAGAAGTGACGGCACGTCTGTGAGAGAGCGACTGCAGACGAGATGCCAGATCAGGGCCAATTGCATTACATATCCGTCTCTAGATCTTCTCAAGAACACCGAGGCAAACAGAAGGGGCTCCAGATCATATATGGCAGGAAGACTCCATGCAAGGGCTAACGGAGGTTTTAAATACCATGTTGATATTTTCATGTTTTATAACTTTCTTTAACAAAACCTAATCAATAAATAATAAAGCAAGGAGCTGTATTCTACAAGTTTTGCATTTTCGCCTCAGATCCTTAGTTGAAAATGAATGCCTTAGTCAAGATTTCTTTCAATTATTTAAGCGTTAAACAAATTGCTCTGGCCAGACTTCTTATATCACATGACCTTACTTTAAAGCGAATCCGATTAACTAATTCTTAGCTTTATTTTTGTTGTTGTTGTTTTGTACAGAATATCTAAATTGAGAACATTCTAAATCAACTGTTGTTTATACAAATGATTCGTGTCTCGCATAGTGAAATTACCGATGTTTTCTGGGCTCAATATAAAGAGACGGATTTGGGCATCTCGACGTGGCGTAATGGTTAGCAAGCTTGTCTCTCTAGAACAATTACGAGTGAGTTCGATCCTCACTGGGTGCCCCATACTTTCGGCCTTGCGCCACATCTAAGCTATGTTTAGAAAACCATTTGGGCACCTCGAGGCGATGTAATGGTTAGTCAAGCTTGTCTCTCTGGAACAATTACGACTGAGTAGTGAGTTTGACCCTTTTTCAATCAATCCGAAGGCTTCAGCTACAATTGGAATTGTTAAAGTCCTCATGTGTCACACTTTTTCAATTTCGATTTCAAGGTCTTTGTATTTTGATACTTTTTTTTTTGAAGATTTTCAAAGATACATTGCAATCTGTGGAGACTGCCATGTCAGTAAGGAGGTACATTTTTTTCTTTACAGTCTCTGGTCACGATGTAAAGGCGATTAGCTTTGATTGTTCTGTGCGTATTGTCCCATGAAATTGTTGCAGGTCCTATGTCTTTAACCGGGTCTGGGTGGTGTTCATATTATTTTCTTGCAGTTTCCTTTCCATAAGCGTTGCAGATTTTCCAGTGTAGATATTGGCCCACTCTCTCGTGCCGAAATTTTTATATTCAGTGGGTGCCAATACCTCGCAACACGATACAAAGATGGTCAATTGTTTCTCGATATTTATCACAGAATCTACATTTTGGAATAACACAATTTTTCAGTGCGTATGCTTGGTAATTTCCAGTTAGCAAGCATTGGTCCTGTGCAGCAAGAATAAAACTTTCAGTTTCAGCTTTTAACCCTGCACTACGTATGGGTACGTTATTATTATTATTATTTGTATATAAAAGACACCGTTTTAAATACCTTCTCCGGTGGAGAAAAATATTTTATTTAATGTTGCTTGTTTCTTTTGTATTATAAAGTCTTCTAGAAGTGTGAATGTTTTTCTGTTTTATAGAATTTTCGTATTATCTACAAATATTTTCTCTTAAGTGTAAACAGTTGTATTTTGGTTGTTTTGATATGATAATTGATATGTCTACGAAGTTTCGAGAAGCAAGTGTAGTGCATGAGTGTCCAATGTAAGGATTTATTGTTTTATTTTCAGTGCTAATATTGAAGATTCGATCTCTTAAAGGACACAAGATTCATAAACAATATTATTTCTACATAGAAGGGATTTCTGAGTTCCCAAGTGATTAGTAATAAATGCGTTAGATACAATACAAAATTCAATAGATAGAGATTGTCGGTTGAATTAACATGTTGGTGTAAAAGTAATGTCCGAGTCAAGGTCTATATTAAAAATGAAAAAAATCCCATGATTATGAAAATATTTATTCGTTAACGTAACCTCCTTTGCTTTCTGGAATATCATTCCATCTATCAACAAATTTATAAATGCCAAGTCTGTAAAATTCCTTAGGTTTTGAAGCAAAATAGGAATTCAACTCATTTACAACCACTTCTCTTGATGTCAACCTAAGACCATTCCAAATTATTCTGTAGTCCCCGAATCAAGCGATAATCATAAAGAGCAAGGTCATGAGAATATGGTGGATGAAGCAATATTTCCCAACCAAGCTCTTCCAAAAGATCTTTAATCAGCCGAGATGCGTAAAGACGAGCATTATCGTGGTAGATGATGACACGCTTTCTGTTCACTAAAGAAGGTCGCGTTTGCTCCAAAGCTGTTTTCAAACGACAAAGTTGATCACAGTACAGATTAGCTATAGTTGTTTGATTGTTGTTTAACAGTTCATAATGGACAATTCCTTCAATATATCACCATACACTCAATACGATCTTCTTTGGATGAAGTCGTCCTCTTGGTGGTTGAACTGATATTCCTCTTCGACTGGCGGCGTTTAACGTTAGGGTAAAGGATCCACTTCTCATCACATGTAACAAGTCTACATAAAAATGGTAAAAATAGTTAGGTTTGCCAATTCTGTCCCCAGTTTGTTCATTAATAATTGTAATATCGCAGTGTCCAACTGATATCTCACCGTAACGTTATTCATTTGCACTGTCACGAATTTTCTATTATTTGAAATTTACAGTTTTTTAGCTGGTAGCACTACTTTCAGCAAGTTAATTTGTGTATTTCTTTTACTTTTCGAATTGCAGTAGCTTCGTTTGTTAACTGTTTTTCCACAATTAAAACATTTTTGGTTTTAAATGGACAGTCCTCTCTAAAATGAAGCAAACTACAGCCATAGTATATTTAAGTCTTGCAGTATTTTAATTCTGGATTTTTCTTTTGGTACTACTGTTTTTTAGTGAACTACTACTGTTTTTGACGTGCCATTTTGCTCGATTTTCGCTGTATCGTAGCTTAAATTGACAATTTTTGGCACTCTTCCGCAATAGTCTGTATTGTTAACTTCGAATCCTGTTAAAGGTTTGTACAGATTAGAGGGTGTATTTTCACATCGTTGCTTGATGTCAGAACTCTACGAAAATTTGACATTTAAATCCGTCTGGGGATAAGTCACCTAGTTTAAATTTCTCACACTCACGGTTGAATTTACCGGCATATGAAACAAAATCTTCATTTTCGTCCTTAGGTTCATGCACCTGTTACGGTTTTTTGGGTATATACGCTTATAACTAGTGAGCGAGTCAGAATGACTTATTCCCCTTTATATTCGTCGTGTATAAAGGCGGCCATCTTGTTTCCTCCTACCGGATGGACCAAAGGCGACCAGGAGAAGGATGAACTACACTCTGCTGTGATATCCACTGCGAACCTAAAGTACGCTTTCCTACTGTCTCCGAAATATTCACTGCCAACCTCTGGATTCAATACTCAAGGACGACCGTCATGGAAATGTCTAACATAGGTTATGAGCCCAGATCACGATTTATTTTGACGGGAATGAATCTGGATATGAATTACGGGAGACGAAGTTTTTTTTAGGCTACCTAAGAATATGAAAACTCCATGACATCATCTTTTGCAAGTCGACCAGGAGGGGGGCATGATGATTTTATGAAGAAATGCGACCGTTTTCGCGGAGTAAATTCAATTCCTGGATGATTGGAGTTTGTCTTTAATAATGAGGGAGGCCAAGGACAATGGAAGCCGAGCCCTACACAAATTTAAACGAATACTATTTGTTAAAAGGTAAGCCTAAAATTATTGCTTCATATATTTGAACTAACCGCGAATCAGTAACCAATTATTTTAGCAGAGAATGTCACAAATGCTTTAAAATTGCAGGTGAGACTATCTGGGATGGGCTGCAAATAGCCATGGTCTTGAAGGGTTTGCCACCTTCATTCAAACTATTTCCCGACAGTTATAACTCAAAAAGATAAATAAGTAATTTTCACTGAGTTTAAAATTGCGTTACGTAATTATGAAGCAATATGATAAATATGTACCCCCCAAAATCGAGGCAAAAAAAATGTTGTTTTCGTTGTGGTAATAATGTCGGCCATGTCCGTGCGGAAATGTCAATTTTATACACGGAATGACTTTTTGTAAACAAAAAAACAAACTTTTTCGAATGGACGTGCATATGCCTTTTTTGTTTGGATTGAGTACTGTGGCCAGTACTTGTGATTCGGTCAATTCGGGTGCGACAAATCATGTAATTGGAGATGTAACAAAATTTATTAATTTTGACCCGAATTTTGAGCTCGACTGACATTTCATCGAGTTACTGGACGGCACCAGAGCTAATAATTTAGCGTCAAAGAGAGGTAGTGCCTGTACTTATCTGCGAAATACTAGAGGAAATATATAGAATGTTTATTTAAAAAAAAAAGAAAGAAAAAAGGCTTTATATATTTTAAATTCAAGATATCCAGACAGAACTGGATTTAATATACAGCAATATGGACGTTTGTATTATTTGAAAAGTGTTAAGTCTGCGAAGATGGCCACGCATGACTTAAGAACTTGGCATAAGATATTAGACCACTGTAAGAATTCTGATGTTAAGAGATTGCAAGAACATGTCACTGGAATAAAAATTACACTTCCAAATGATTTAAAATATTATGACACGTATATTAAAGAAAAAATGACTTAAACTTTGTTGCCGAATACTCAGGGCTTATGATTTACTTTCTGAAAGTAAATTTGTTAATCTGCAATCTACGAAAATCTATTTTATCCGAGAACTCCCCCGCATGGAAAATTAAAAATAATTCAAACAGATAATGGTGGAGAATTTACTTCTGATGCTTACAAAACCTCCTAATAAATTAAATAAATGAAGGCATTAAAACATGTGAAAACCTGTTCTTATTCTCCGCATAAGAACGGAGTCGCTGAACGCAGTTGGAGGACACTTTTTGCAATGGCTAGATGTTTGTTAATAGAATTTAAATTACCCAAGAAACTGTGGTTTTATGCATTGAGAAAGAAACTAAAAACTCAATGAGAGCCCAATGTGAGTGATATGCATATTTTTGATAATTTGCTGTATATATGTTGACCACAGGGCGGAATTAGATCCAAAAATGAAAGGGACATATTTATGGGTAGAATAAGCCAAGTCCAGACTATATGATTTAAAAGAAAAATGATGAGGAAGATCAGATGCGTCAGATTGATAAATTCCTTTGAGCGAGGGAAGGAACCTTAAAAAAAAAACAAAAGAAAAAAAGGAATATTAATTACGAGGAACTAGTCCAACCCGAATTAAGTATGGTCTAATTATGGGTAGAAAACCCGTTCAGAGTCCACAAGCAGAGGAAGGTACTATACCAGATGGGGTATACGAGAAGAAGAAAATCAGGTGCAAATTCCGACCAAAATGGAGAAAAGCCAGACTATTGTGAAATGAATTAATGTAATATTAACTGTTGTTATGCAGTACAAATGTATCTCAAGGAACTACCAAGAAGCCATACATTCTGTTAAGATCAGAGCGGCCATGCCTTCAAAAGAAAAAAAAATAAGCCTTGAAAAGAAAAAAAATGAAGAAATTCAATCTTTAGTATTGGGGGACACTTTTTGAATCAAAACACCCTGGATGATGATGATAATCATCGGCAGCCGTACTGTGGGGCGAACTGAGGATAGATCGTCAGTCTACAAGGTTCGTTTTATAGTTAACGGATTTTCATAGATATAATGGGGGGCGGGGACGACTTATGTAGAAATCTTAAGTCTTAATTAATTGATGGTAGAAATATCATTGGCAGCCGTTGGGTTTACACTGTAAAGCGATCGCCAGTATGCGATGTTCGTTTTTGTAGCTAACGGATTTATTTTTATAGATATATGGGGCGGATGACTTATGTAGTCACATTAAGTCTTAATTAGGGTTTTGATGCAAATGGATGCCCATTGTAGTAAAGATCTACATCATATGGATGTTAAAAAAAAAAAGGCTTATTTCAGAATGCACCATCGACTATGAAATGTATATGGAACCACCAGAAGGTTTAAAAAAAAAAAAAAAAAAAAAAAAAAACAAAGTGATGATTATGTATGGAAACTTTAAGGAAAAAAACTTAAAAAAGTCACTATATGGACTCAAAATGAGTGAAAAAAAAACATGGAATAATTTAATCCGTTGTTATTTAATGAGATAATAATTCCAATCTCCTCAAGCTGGCCCATGTCTGTACACAGACATTTAATGAAATATCAGTAATTCTAGTTATTTGGGTCGAAAATATGTTAATTGTATCAAAGAGTGAGGCCGCGCTATTAAAAATCAAGAGTTCTCTAGAAATGAGTTTTAAAATGACCAATTTGGGTCGAACTATCATGTTTTTCTTGGTATACAGTACAAATTTAAAGGCAACACGATTTCAATGAATTAATCGAGATACATGGAAAGGCTTTTATCGAAATTTAACATGCAAAATGGCAAAACAAAGAACTACTCCATGTGAAATGGATTGAAGCACAATTAGGAATAAAGAAGATGGTATAGCGGAGTGTGAAAATGAATACAGAATATTGGTCGGAAGTATTATTTGCATGATGATATGAACTAGGCAAAATAATCTGCTATACGGTTACTAAGTTATCCCAAAACTTAAATAAACCGTGGACTGTACATTTGAACAATTTTTAAGCAAGTATTACGTTATCTGAAGTGGACTAACAGTCGATGCCTAGTATTTTTAACAATCCAATAAATTATTAAAAATTGGAAGAATTTTGTGATGCTGATTGGGCTAATTCACCAGACCATAAGAATATAACAGGCTATTGCTTTAAGCTAGCGGATGGTAACCCAATAATCAGCAGGAATTAAGAAACAGCGAAAGATTTCACTTTTTACTTGTGAAGCTGGATGTATTGCATTGTGAAAAAGAACACAAGAGGTTATTTTTCTTAAATTGCTAATGAAAAGCAATTATAATACTGGCAATAACTAAGCCAATTATTATTTACTCGGCGATCAGAGCAGTATTGCTTTGTCTAGAAATTCAAACATTAAAGATCAAAGCATATCAATATGAAATATCAGTTTGTTAAGGGACCAACTACAGAAGAAAACAGTACAAATTGAATATGTTTAATCGGGAGATAATATGGCGGATTTATTTGTAAAAAAAAACGATTATGAAATGGAAACTACAGGCTTTTTGCTTCTGTAATGTTTGGTGCTGACTTCTTAGACCCTTATTATGGTCCTGGGCAAGACGTAAAACTGCATCCATTAAGGCCCTTATCTAGGTCCTGGGCAAGACGTAAAACTGCATCCATTAAGGCCCCTATATTAGGTCCTGGGTAGGACGTAAAACTGCATCCGTTAAGTCCCTGTAAGGTCCTTATTAGGTCCTGGGTAGGACGTAAAACTGCATCCGTTAGTTACTGTCCTAAGAAGCGTCAATTCAGTTTTTGGTATGAATGTAAGTCCTTAGTTTCGGGGTATAAAGGTAAATGGTCCTACCTTGAGCCCAATCCTCTCCTAAATGATTCTCTGGATCACTCTGACCCGGAGTGGTAGTAACTGTTTTAATGGGTCCCAGCTATGGATAAAATAATAAATGATTTTTCTGGATCACTCTGACCCGGAGTGATAGTAACTGTTTTAATGGGTCCCAACTATGGGTAAAGTAACAATTCTTTCCACTGTGATCGCAATCTAAACTTATAATATTGTTGTTCATGTTCTATTAACCCGAAGAATTTAACTGTGAACAAAGTGATATGACTAATTTTTGTGAATATTAATTTTCAAGAAAATATAAAAAAAAAACATAAAAATAAAATTTGGAATACTAAAGTATTTGTTACATATTAATATTACCTTTTTAAAAAAAAAGAAAAGAAAAAATTATTTTTGGAATTAAAGTATTTATTAACTTTACTAACATTTTGAACGAAGATTCCATATATACCCAAAATAAGGGGGGCTGTTACGGTTTTTTGGGTATATACGCTTATAACTAGTGAGCGAGTCAGAATGACTTATTCCCCTTTATAGTCGACCAATGGAAGGTTGACCAATCAGAAGCCGCCCAACACTGTATTCGTCGTGTATAAAGGCGGCCATCTTGTTTCCTCCTACCGGAAGGACCAAAGGCGACCAGGAGAAGGATGAACTACACTCTGCTGTGATATCCACTGCGAACCTAAAGTACGCTTTCCTACTGTCTCCGAAATATTCACTGCCAACCTCTGGATTCAATACTCAAGGACGACCGTCATGGAAATGTCTAACAGCACCCCCAAGGTTTATAAAACAGTGAATTCTTTTTACCAAAGATTTTTGATAATATCAACACCATTTCGTTAAATGAAACTTTTTCTGGAGTATTCAGGTATTTTTCATGTTTAGCGGGACACAATATCCATAACAGAATATTACTTTCTTTTCATCCGACCATCCTTGCCATTCTTATCTGAAAATGGCCTCTAAAGTCCGATAGGAATATAATGGTTTCTTTTGCGATGTAATTAAATACACTAATTAAGTTAGCAACTGAGTCTGGCGGAAATGAAATTGACGGATTGTCTGTTCAATGCTTTTCTAGGATTGCTTTTATCTGTTCTTGATATTCAATCCGCTCCCTTTGCATTTGTTGTAATAGTTGCTGAATAATTATCTCCACTTCTTTTATAGTGTATTATGTTCCTACAAGTATCCTTAACTAGGAAGAAAAAGGTTTTTTTTAATAGCCATATATAAAATCTATTTTTATACTTTCATAGAGTTTTGGCCCCGGTTCAATACAGCCTTGAAGTTTATCGACTTCTACGTCGCGCTATGAATATGTACGAACTCCATGAAATTTTTTCCCCGTGAATTCTGAACTTTCTTCAACAGCTATTTATGCTAGGCGAGAGGAAAATCGTGTGAATACGAAACCTTGTAACCAGTTATATTTAAAATTACCATTGCTTTTTTCTAAGCTGGAGCAGAGGTCCCTTTAGTTTTGAGCCGAGGTTCAATTAGATCTCCGCAGGAAACAGCTTAAAATTCCACAGGGAGTGCGATTTTTAACCTTTTGAGCCCTGCGTTCCTGAACAATTTGAACCCTTTCTGCCGGAGCTCCTGAGTCAAAATTCGCAAATAATTGATATGTAATGTTTCGCGGTAGAGATAAAAATTGTTACTAGTGCTTACCCACTGTTCAACCGGTGGCTGAACATTTAAGTCATTCTTCTCTACCACCGTTCAATCGGTGGCTGGGCAATACGTCATTTTTCTCTACCACCGGTAAAGCGGTGGTCGGGGCTCAAAGGGTTAAGCTAGTGTTTAATAAGTTAAGCTTCATTTCATACAAGGAGAAAAAAGAATTTGATACCTTGTAGCACCGATGTTTAGCGTGCAAAAGAGCTTCCAGTTTTTATTTATATGGACTCTAACACTGGCCTCTTGCATTGGTTTATTTATTTTGGTTTATTTTGTTTCAGGGAAAATCAACCTCAATGTGTCGACAATTTTTTAAGGATAGGTTTGTATGAATAGACTATGTATTTATTTATTTTTTTTCGAAAAATGTATCGCTGGTATTTTTACTATAAAAATCTATTTTTATACTTTCATAGTGTTTTGACCCCAGTTTTGGGGTTCACTATTTGCCCATAGCTGGGACCCTAACAGGTGCTACCACCCTGGGTCAGGTTGGACCTGCGAACAACTGCAATTAAGAGGTGGTTCCACGCTCTTCAAAACCTCCAATCTCCCGATCAGAGGCCTTGCTGCCGGATGAAGTTTATCATCATACCCAGGACAGGTTTTGCATTGGTAAGAAATACATGAGTATTTGTTACGAAGTAGGGCCTAACACATGTCTTTATTGTTTAAAAATGATTCAATTTATAATTTTAAAGAGTCTACAAAGATGAAATATAATTCACGATTTTTTAGAAAAGAAATTTCCTGATTTTTTTTTCTTACAAAGAAAATTCTTTACTTTGGAAATACGTTTTTTTTTTTTTGTGGGAAAACCAACGCCATTTTGGGCTCAGTGAAATTACTATTGATAATATTAAGAATTAAGCGACGAGATGAATTCAAAGAGACGTTTGGCAGGGGCATAGTAATTGATTCAGATTTATAATGTGGATTTGTTTGTGTCGTAATATTCTAAAAGCTTTTGTGGTTATTTTATTTATTTGTTTCTTATTTATCATTTCTCATTTATTTTCATTTTATGCGAGAGCTGTTAGCGAGAAGAAACTAAAAAAAAGAAGAAAAAAATTGAAAGAAATTAGTCTGAATACCATGTGTGAAAATGTTTCTCATGGATTTCCCGTCCTATAAAAACAGATAGTTTTAGCAACAAAGGGTACAACAGAAAATTAAATAAACATGTTTTTCATTCAGCACTCTGGCGAAAGAAATGAAAATGACAGGAGTATATATATATATATATATATATATATATATATATATATATATATTCGGAAATTATAACAGAAATATGTTATAAATTCACTACAAAAATAGCCATTTTGTTTCAACACTACTGGTGTCTTATCAAGTGATGGTGTTGAAAGTTGAATAAAGGCTCTATTTTTGGCTATTTTTGTAGTGATTTTATGACATATTTATGTGATAATTTCCGAATAAATTATATTTGCTCTACTCTGTATTGAGCACTCTTTTAAGAATAGTATTTTTTGGTTATTGGAATTTATTCCGTATACACCAATCCTATACTAGGATATATATATATCACGCACGCTCCAAAAAAATTTCTTACATTTAACAGTAACACATTTCTAAAAATATATTTCGGATTACATCTATATTTTCGTTGTCCTGTTATTACCGAGAAGTAAAAAACAAATCTATTTCCATACCTGATGATATCTGTATGACCAGATGAAAGCTTGTAAAAACATAAAAAAAGACCTTATGCAACTGGAATTTATACAGGGATCATATCATTCATATACAGGTTCGAGGTTAATGTACTTTATTAAATTTGTTTGCGAGATGTATTCTCGCCATTTATATCATTAACTTCTATATCTGTTTTTTTTTTATGAATGATTCATGTAATATATTATATATATATATATATATATATATATATATATATATATATATATATATATATATATATATATATATATATATATATATATATTCATATATATTTAAATAAGAAAAATCGCATTACAGATATGGAATAATGTTCTCTGTCTGTCTGTCTGTCTCTTAAAGACTCTCTCTCTCTCTCTCTCACACACACTATATATATATATATATATATATATATATATAAATGCGTTAGATATAGGCATTTTGAACGAGAAACTGAAATAAAATGGACATTTAAATGACAAACGCTTAACTAAAATTGCCATTATGGAATTATGCAGCTGAAACACTGCACGAAATTTTTGACGGCATATTCGCATTTCTTTTTCGATGGATTAAGAGGACAAAGGTTTATTTTGTTTAGGTAGGTATGAGAGATGATGCGATTATGAAATATGGTTCATCTTCAGACGGTTGAAATGTAAACAAAATATAAACATGATGTTTTTTTTTTTTAAACATTTTCCCATGCATACGTTCGCAAACAAGATAACAGTTGTAAATGAAATTTGAGGAATTTTTAGAAAGGGACGTGACACAATGCTTTTTATTCTTATAGTACAAAGCATTCCAGTATCTGTCTTCGTATCGTAGCCTCAAAGCATTTGATCGCGTACGTCTGAAAAATTAAATCCCTGGATGCGAAAAATTAATCACTGGATATTTCTTATCTGACAATTAACTTTCTATGATTATGAGTTGTTATTTAAAAAGAGTTTGTCGCACGCCACGAGACGAAACAAGCTTTTTCAAAATAGGCGTTTGAAAATCTTAGCCAATTGAACCATGACACTGGCGGGAAATACGCCATTATGTACGACAACAACCTCATCTTATCTGTCACATTATCTACTTGGTGGCTGGAATGGTTGTTATATTACATTCAATGTTCTTAAATGGTAATGTTGCTGACAATACAGGACCTGTTAAGAAATAGTTCTACATAATGTTCTCACATAAGGATGATAAGTTTGGACCTTTTTAAAAAGTAAGAATATATTTAGGTACTATCTAACTCATTCTGTTCATTATCTATCTATCTATCTATCTATCTATCTATCTATCTATCTATCTCAATCTTTTCATATCTATCTATCTATCTAAATTTCTTTCTGATCTATCTATATATCTATCTATCTATCTATCTCAGACTGTTCTGTCTATCTATCTATCTATCTATCTATCTCAGACTGTTCTATCTATCTATTTCTTTCTGATCTATCTATCTATCTATCTATCTCAATTTCTTTCTGATCTATCTATCTCAATTTATTCATTATGTATTTATTTATCTCAGTCTGTTCATTCTTTATTTATCTATTTTCTTCAACTATTCATTTTTTATCTATCTCTCTCTCTCTCTCTCTCTCTCTCTCTCTCTTAACAAAAATTCTGTTCTTTTAAATTGATTCATGATCTTCTCTGTGTTCTGTTCTGATCTATGTGTTGTAAATTTGTTCCTATCATATCTATCTATCTATTTTTTTTTTTTAAATTATTATTTTCCCCAATACAAGGTCCAATGAAGAGGATGTAAAAAAGTATATCTTCTTAAGGATATGAAGATAGCAGTTGTATATATGGATAACGATTGATCCTAGACTTGAATAGATTAAAATTAAATCTATAAGGAAGCATCCTCTTGGGAGTCTTTTCCACATAGTAATGTTTGAAACGATTGTTTCATCGAATGGAAACTTATAATCTATCTATCTATTTATCTATCTATCTATCTATCTATCTATCTATCTCATCACACTGCAAACACCAGTGCTAGTTCGATTACCGAAGATAAGTAGCGTCGTGCCTGGTCAGTACCTCCGGTTGTACTGTAAGCAACCTCTTATGATCCAAAATAATTTCCGGCTTTAAAAAAAATCCATCGAACATTATATATATATATATATATTGATAATATTAGTGGTCATTTTTCCGATTTCTTCTTGAATTTGTAGGTCTGATGAATTGGATCGTGATTACAATTCCAATGTAATAAATTATAACCATGGAATATTAGTGTTTGAGCATTTTATATTATATATTTTTATTTGAATAAAAAATAAACCATTTTAATTCCATAAGCATAAAATACCCTTAAATTTTTTAATTTTTATATATTTTTATATATTTATATTGAGTTTTCCGGATATCATCCTCCTTATTAAAAAATATCCATACGGATTACCTAATTTTATAAAACTATATATATATATATATATATATATATATATAGAAGATAAATTCAAGAGTTTGTTGTGTGTGTGTGTGTGTGTGTGTGTGTGTGTGTGTGTGTGTGTGTTAGATTATATATATATATATATAGATAATCTATATATATATATATATATCATAAAAAAAGAAAAACAGTAAGATATATAATCCGGTGTTCTTGTAGATATTTTTATTTTTACATAATAGTGCTGCCAAATGTAAATTTACATATATTAATATTATATATTGATTTATTTAAAATATGTTTTTTTTCGCTAAACAATTTTCTAACCATGTTTCAAAAATGGATTCTAAAACCTATTTAAAAAATTTTGTAATTAAATTAAAGACATTAGTTCCATTTCATCCTCAAGCGAATTTTGGAGTAATCTATTTAAATTTTACTGGGTTTTAAAGACACAGCTAAAATCATAATTCACGTTTCCAAGGTTACAGATAAATCTACTTCAACTGGACAAGGGGGTGTCTGGGTGTTCATTATGTCTGTATTATTGTATCCGTGATTATTTTATTTTGGTAAAACATTAGGGATGTATTTTTCAATGAAATTGACATCCGTTGAATGCATGTCGTCTGGATTTTTTTAATTTAAATTAACGGCAAAAAAAATTCTTAAATTTTTTTTGCTTTTTTTTGTTTTTTAAATTTTTTTTGGAATGTTTAGGTTAGAATACGTTTTATTTAACTACGATTTTAAATATTTTAATTTTTAATTTTTATTATAATATATCTTTTAAAACAATTGTCACAAATTTTCTTTAAATAATATTTAAAAAAAAAAAAATTGTAACCTAATTTCATACTTATAACTGATGTAAAAATAATTCTACATACTATAAATTCATCTAATACATTTAATTATTTTTTTAAAAAAAAGTATAAAAAAAAAAATCTTAATTGTTCAATTATTTTTAAAGCCAATATTGCTCTTTTCGCCTTTTGAATCTTGGTTAAGATTAGAAAAATGCTTGAAATGAGATCATCTATTGTAAATTACTAAATTACAGATTGAATGAATATTCACCTCTCCATCGGGATCCACAGTCATTTTGAAACACCAATCGACAAAAAATCAATATCAAAAAAACTATCCTGATAACTGATCACCATATAAATGAACTCGCATATTGATGGTGAGATTTAATGTTTGTACTAAAGGTTCAAAGGGGAGATGACTTAAGACTGGCCTTGTATATATGCAGAGAATCTGAGTGGTCGATACTGAGTGCATGAGTTTTGGGGAGACTTCTGGGAGCCGATTCTCCCAAATGTGCACAAAATCTACAATATGAAAATATAGCGATTTTAATATTGTCGCTTCATATAGCAGCGTTGCTTCCTGTCCAATGATTGAATGCTGTTGAAGATTTGAATTTGTAACGGTGTATGTGTGCGTGGTGAGGATCGTCATAAGACCTATCTGTATTCGCCCTTCATACAATAAAACGCTGAACATTGAGTTACCAATGTGTTATATACAACCACGCAATAAAATATTGAACCAGTTCTACCACCAACAATAATGCGTGTGCGTTAGCATGATGTCATCTGTTCTTGCAGTGTTACCATCTTGTTACACAGTTCATGCAGTAAAATGTTGAAAATTTTTAGCACCTTGTTATATATTTCCATGCCATAAATCTTTGAACCTGTGTTACCACCCTGCTATATCTCTATATCCAATAACAATTTGGATCAGTGTGACCACTATGTTATATTTCTTCATGCAGTAAAATATTGAACTGATCTTACCACACTGCTTCATACAGAAAAAAAAAAATGAAGCAGCGTTACTACCCTGTTATATATGTTCTTGCAGTGAAACTTTTAATCATTGCTGCAAAACTGTTATAAAAGTTCATGCACTAAAATGTTGGGACAGTTTTAATACCCAGTTATCTCCCTTCATACGATAAAACTTTGAATAAATGTTACCACGATGTTATCTCGCTTCATACAAAATACTGTTGGGTTTGTAAAATTCGTCTACTCCTATATATAGAGATTGGTCAAATGATATGTTATGGGACCTTACCCATAATAACATAATGGACTATCCCATACGTAATAAATACTGCGCCTCAAGAGGAAGCGGGAAGTTCAGTCTGAAGTCGGGCGACCGTCTGATCGGCTGATCGGTTGAACTCTCTGCCTTCGGGCGGGGATGAACCCAAACGAGGCTACGCCGAAAGGCCGAGGCTCTTTCGGGTAGGTAAACTGACCCTGAACCCGTTTATGTGGGTTCAAATCCCTAGGCATATTTTTGGCCGAGCCCACGGGCTCGGAGATCCCACGTTAAACCCGCCTTGTGCCACATGATGCCCTCGTGGGGGGGGGACTGACTAAATTCAGTCTGAAGTCTGAAGTCCGTTAGTCCGTCAGTTAGTCAGTGAAGTCCGTCCGAAACAGAGTCGCGTTCAGACAATTGTTACTAAACCTGATTGTTCGTACTAACACTTTTCTACGTCTGTATATATTCCTGTTTTGTAATATATCTGTGTTAATCCATATCCGTATTCGAGTTCTTCTTTATTGTTCTACCTTGACTATCAACGTGGTACAAGGAATCGAACCATAACAGACAATTCTCATTGGTTAATAAAACATTGGTTAATAAACCTGATTGTTCGTAAAACTTTTTCACCACTTCTCTTGTAGGCATTCTCTCCAGTACCTGTTTGAGGGTTTTAAAGGTATAAACTATCTGTTTTATTCCACCAGATGGGAAGACCATATTCTATTCTATATATAGGAAAGGACATTCTGTTAATGTTGTATTCATGTTTAGGTGTAAAAATATCTTTATTACATGTTGATAAAGTATTATTCTTATTCTTGCCAGTCCCAAAGTAAAGTGTGGCTTACTAGCACAATAATACGTTGAAGCAGTATGATAAGCCTGTTTCATATAACATTGGAAAACTCGAAACAAATAACAAATAGATCTTTCAAAAGGGAACTAGAGAAATACATTACGTTTCAAATGCACAAACAAGGGAAGTCTTTGAATTCGAGAAGAATTTCAGATTTACAGACATCTATCAAAGAGATAAAATTTAAATTTTTATTATTGCGTTATTCCAAAATTTTAACTCATTACCAGATAGCTATTAATGTCAACAACTGGGAAAAAATAGTTATCAATTAAAAAAATTAACTTGTTATATTCCGTACCTATGAACACTAATGGGTATGTCCCAATCCTCATGAATACCTTGGACACTTGTAACTGGGGGTAATATGATGTCTAAGTAGTCCACCACTAGCAGTGGTTTACCTACTTCACGCCGCTGGCGAGTATTGTATTTGTTTGATGTTATAAAGATTACCATTTCCATTTCCAACCTCCGTTTTGGTTATTCCTCATTCAGTAAACAGAATAACCTTTCAGAAAAAGCTGACCTGAAGTAGCATGATGTCATCTGTTCTTGCAGTAAAACTATGAACCAGTGTTACCATCTTGTTACACAGTTCATGCCGTAAATTGTTGAAATTTTTATCCCCTTGTTACATATTTCCATGCCATAAATCTTTGAACCTGTGTTACCACCCTGCTATATCTCTACATGCAGTAACAATTTGGATCAGTGGGATCACTATGTTATGTTACCATTTTGTTACACAATTCATTAGTTGTTAATTAAAAAAAATTAACTTGTTATATTCCGTACTTATGAACACTAATGGGTATGTCCCAATCCTCATAAATACTTTGGGCACTATTCTAACTGGGGCTAATATGATGTCTAAGTAGTCCACTACTAGCAGTGGTTTACCTACTTTACGCCGCTGGCGAGTATTGTATTTGTTTGATATTATAAAGATTACCATTTCCATTTCCAACCTCCGTTTTGGTTATTCCTCATTCAGTAACCTTTTAATAATTAATGTATAATTTTAAATTTATTAATTAATAGAAAATAAAACGAGTTCATATTCCTAACCTACATGCAACCACACACACGCAGGTAAATTCACTTATTTTCCACAATATAAATACTTGTGCTATGCTATAATGTTTATTACCTAAACAATAATAATACTGAATACATGTTTTTAAACATTAAAGTATATCTTCCTAATAGCTGTTGCTATAAGGAGCAGATCTTTATCTTGTTGCCTGTAGACCAGCAGTAGCTAAGCGAGAAAAACACATAGTTTTCCCTTTATTTCAAAGGGACACAGAACTCGCAGAAAATAACAGGTTAAGCAGGCTGGCAACAAAGTCACTATACACTGTTATTATTATTGTTATTATTATTATTACTTATAATTAAAAAAAAGTATTGAAGCAAGTGACTTGAAATTCAAACAGTATCGGTAATTAATTTATTATTGTTTTACTATATTTATTGTTATTAATCAGAATTAACCAGAACTATTTTAATAATAAATTTCTGGACTGTTGAGTAATTGCTTTGTCTTAATTGTTATTATAACTGTATAATGACTTTATTGACATCCTGTATGCTATAAATGTCTGTTTTTATATTTTACGAGATATTAAAAGTTATTACTATAATTTTAACGCTATTACTACTGGTATTACCAAATTAACAAGGTGTCTAAGCCTGGTAACTTATATACTTTCGGCAATCGTTACGATGTATTTTTACAACTGATAGTCCCATCTTGAGTTCCTTTACGATCTTGTCTAGGAATTCCTGATATCTCTGTAAAATGAATTCATTTTGTTTAACCTAATTCTCCTCATGCCGATCCGGGCATTGTTTGCTCAAGATTGTCAACACTTGGCCTGTTCGCACAAACCAAGCATTGCTTTCAGCCGGTCATCTGGTCTATTGTATAAATCTCGATTCTCTATGAACCAGTTATTATCAATCTATTGTTCTTGATACGTTTTAACCCTTTTCATGCGTGTTTATTCATCATTATCTCGTTTTCGTTGATATTTCAAGCCGTTATCGTTATTATTATTATTATTATTATTAATTACCAGCAACCCAAATAGTGTTACACCAGAACTGACTCTCATCTTATAAAATACGTATTTTTATTCAGGGATTCATTTGTTCATCTAGTTGAGTCGGTAGGTAAGACTTGAGACAAGTTCTGCTATGCCAAAACCTTCTGATTACCGATTCCACGTCCATCTACACGTATGGCTTTCAATACGAATGGACGGCATTAGAATCAGGTAACGGAGTTGCGAAGCAGACTGACACCCATATTATGTTCCTGTTCCGGATAGTAGTAGTAGTAGTAGTAGTAGTAGAATCAAGAGTAGCGGTACTTAGATGTTAGAATGGCGGTATTTCGCTTCTTCGCCCTCATCTTTAGCAACACACAGCGGACGCTTCCTTTTCAAAATATGACGTCTCTCTACTCAGCTCGACTGCATTCGAAGACGAACCCCAAAACTCCTTCCTCCGGTTAGCTCGCTTTTTATCATTGACATACATAAATATAAATATTGTTTGTTATAAAAACAGTTTTTCCTGTTGTTGCTCTTGTGTGTTTTTCGTTTGCTTACACATTTGTAAAGTAAAAAAAATGTACGGATTGATTTAGGCCGACAATACCGCTATACATTAAAAGTTATTCTCATAATTTTCATGGTATTACTACTGGTACTACACTACTACAAATTAGTAAGGTCTCTAAGCCTCGTGACTCATATACTTTCGGCAATCGTTACGATGTCTTTTTACAACTGATGGTTCTTTCCTGTTTTCCTTTACGATCTTGTGTAGGAATTCCTGAAGTTTTGCTTCTTTGTCTGCCTTCAACACATTGTCAATTTGTGCATCTTATGTTGTTAAGATTGTGACCCCGAAAAATAAATCCTGGTAGGACTTCTAGTTCTCTTAGGGCGACTTAACTGTAAAAGTGAAATAACTCCGGTAAGAGGACACATTCTTTTCGTATGCCAGTTTCTGTTCTTGTGTACTTAATATTTTCTCTCTCTCTCTCTTTCTCTCTCTTTCTCTCTCTCTCCCTCTCTCTCTCTCTCTCTCTCTCTCTCTATATATATATATATATATATATATATATATATAAACAGGAGGTTTTCCCCAATATTGGATTATTCAAACGATTTCCCAAATGGTGTCAGGTCTTCCTAGCAACTCAAATAGATCTTTGGACTAAGCCTTATTAAATGTTTTGTGTAGTCTATCAAATATAGCAATACAAATTCAAGAAGAAATACGCCTATCTCCCTCTCTCTGTTTCTCTATCTATCCCTGATATCATCTATCTTCATTCCGAATAAAAAAATTGCATTGCTTGTTACAGTATCTGTTCTTTAGTGTTTGCGCTGTAATCCTGCTGCATGCTTTATTCATCAGAATCCCGTTATTCTGTGATTCATTAAGACGGTTGTCCAATGGATCTCATATTCATTAGCACCTGGTTTTTTAGGCAGTATCTATGAAGATGGACATGACAAGGTTTTCCAGTATGTCCCCACTATCATATTTCATCTTTTATTTCTGTAATCTTGTTGATGCTGAAATGCTCTAATGTTGTTAGCATCTCGATTATAATCACACCTGGTCTAGTCCCTTCATCTTGGCCAGTGCTGATTTACCAGTGTTTGTGAGATCATCTTCTAATGTGTTGTGTCCCCTAAGGCGACCATGATGCTACTTATTCTGTACTTTGTAGCTCTTAATAAAGTTTCTCTTTTTGTTATCTCCCTTAAACCTTGTTCCATCATCCATTTACCCAAGCTCACTAAGTATGTCATGCATTGTTTTCTTCTGTCCCTCTTGCCTTCAGTCTGTCCTGTGAGTATTAGACTTTCTAAGCCCCCTTTCCTTATTATGTAACCTAGAATTTTCAAACTATCTCTACCTGATGTTAAGTTTCTTTTTTTTCATTTTCACTAAAACTTTGTCGCTGCTCACATGTTCAGTTCATGGTGTCCTCAGCATCCTTTTGTATAAGCATATTTCTGCTGTTTCAAGACTCTTCTTCATCTTTGAGGAGATTATCCAGTATACACTGGCATATAGGAGGGCATATATCACATCACAATTCAGTACTCTTTTCTTTGTTTCATTAATTTCCACTCACTTTATTTTTTTTTTATCTTTAGGAAGAAACAACTGTTTTGTTGATCACATTTATCATCAAATTTCCGAATGACTTAAAACTGTTTTGTTCTAAAATACTAACCACCTCAGCACTTAGATCACAGTTTTGAGATTTAAAAAGACATATAAAAGGGATTTAGACAATGCTAACTTTTGAATAACATCTTTTGAAAATGGTGCCCAGATAGGTAATTACTATTTTAGAACAAAAATTGTTTTAATCATTTCGGTAATTTAATGATAAATGCCATCAACAAAATTGCTTATTCATAAATATAAAAGAAACAGAGTGGAAATTAAAAATGGTTATATTAAAATGAAATTATTTTTAAAGCTGAATTAACCTTATTATTCAATGGAGATATTCAAATTGGCTAAAATATCATGCACACTAGTCGATCTGCACTGGCCAAGATGAACAGGGACACAAAGGCAAGACCAGATGAGATGGTAATCGAGATCCTGTCAACCTTATAGCATTTCGGCCTCAATAAGATTATAGAAATAATAAATGAAACATTGATAGTGTCAACATACTGGAAGAGCTTAGCAGATCCATCTTCGTAGATACTGCCTGAGAAACCAGGTGAAAATAAATGCGATCTCCATTGGACAATCGTCTTAACATAACTAAGCTTATCATCCATATTCTGATGAATAGAGTAAGTAGCAGGATTACACTGCAAACAAGAAAAGAACAGCATATTTTCATTAAAGACACTGTAACAATAAAGGCAAATTTTATGATTGGAATGAAGATGTATGATATCAGTGAGTGAGAGAGAGAGAGAGGAGAGCAATATAAATTCAGAAAGACATAAACCTATGTTACATAGTGTTATGGTGTGGAACCATAGAAAGATAAGACGGACTCGGATTTTCAATATTGTTTTTAAAACATAATAAAATAAGTAACTCGATCTGTTTCATGGAATAATTGATTTATTTGCTTATTGGTTTTATTTACAAAAAAAGCAAGCATTTTGATAAGAAAAAAGGAGTAAACAAGGAGAAGAAAAAAGGAGTAAGCAAGTGTCTATTTTATTTTCTAGGTTTAAAACACACATCACTACTCACTGCAGTGTAATGCCAACAAGTTTCACAATAATGCTACAATTTGTCACTACCTTTTGCCTCGCTAGAGGAATACAAAAAAAAACATTCAAAAAGTGTCATAAGTTTAACTACCTTGTCAGGTATGACAGAAAGTGGTGACTTGCCCTTCTAATAACGAGTCTGTTTTTCAGTCCAAAACGTACAGTCACCAGCATAAAAAAAATCCTATATTGATGATCTACATAAATGGTACCCAGACTAAATTCCGAGATTACAAATGTATTAGGGAAAATATTCTCGCCAGGATAGATGACAACATGTGTTGCAAACAGGAACTTAAAAAAAAACCCCAAAAACTCGATAATTAATAAGAGGAGATAGGTTCTCCTGTCATCTGGTTTACACTCCTACCTGGTCTTTTGACCAGGAGTATAGGTTCATCCCTTGTTTTCTGTTTAGGATTGGGTTTCTAGTTCTTTCTAATATTTACTTCAACTCTATACTCCTAATGTCTCCATGTAAACTCTGAAATTTTATTTACTATTTATTTATTTTTCTCCTTAATAGGAGTAGATAGGTTTGTCAATTGCCCTGTTCACACTCTTCCCTGATCTTCTGAACAGGAGTAGTAATTTATCCCTTATTTTCTGTTCAGCACTGGTTTTTTGCTTTCTTTTAAAGTTTTCTCATTCTCCTTCACTCCCAATAGCTTCTTGTGTCTGTGTGGCATTATTACCTTGCATGTAGTAAATTAATTTTAAAAAAAACCTGATAAAATGCATATAGATTCACATGAACACTTCACATTCATGAATTCTTCAAAGGATGCATCCAGTTTGAAGATGATAGAACAAAATTAACAAAATACATTGTTGGTTGAATTAGGTTTTGTGGAAAATATTATTGTAAAAGTAGGTTCAGTGACACTAGAGTATGTATGAAATTTTAAAAAAACCCTTATTCCATCAGATTATTTGATTAGCTACATACTTTTTAGTACAAAACAAATGGTTGGCATTTTTTGTGTCTTTTAAGAATTTTTCACACCCTCCCCAAACTTATTAAAACCATCCCTTTCATTAAGTTCACACTTTCTGGACTTTTAATTGATTTTTTAATCCCTTTTCTAAGCCAGACATTTACTTCATAGTAAGACAAATTCTGATTCTTAAGGAGCCAGATAGATAGATAGATAGATAGATAGATGGATGCATGCATACAATTTATCGTTTAATGATTCATTGGTTCCAATCAGTTCTGTTCATAGACACAATTTTTAATTTTCTGCTTGAGCTCATCAAATTTGCCATCTTTTGTACTGTAGAAGAAAATTGTGGGTACAGCAAATGCCGCGGAGAACATTGCATCTATCTGTATACAAAAAGAAAAATGATAACATTCATTGCTTAATTGATAAAATCATGTCAAGGAAGGGGGGTACAGAATGAAGAATGAAGAATGAAGAATAAAGAATAAACTATGTTTTTGAAGAATTAACTCTCTCTCTTTCCTCTCTCCATATATATTAGAAAGAGAGAGAGAGAGAGAGAGAGAGAGAGAAAATAGAGAGAGAGAAATTTGCATGTTTAATTTTTATTTTCTGAACCATGAAAGAAGGACTTGAAAATAAGCTTATATATATATATATATATATATATATATATATATATATATTCCAGAGAGACAAACAGACAGATAGACAATACTCTAAACACAGTTAGCCTTTTTTTCCAATCCTTTTTTCATGGTTCAGAAAATTCAAAAACAAACATGTACACGCTCTAATTATAACATTTACTGTAATAATAATTATTATTATTATTATATATGTGTGTGTGTGTGTGTGTAGTGGAGGCAAAGATATTCATTCTTCATATATTAAGAAAAATATATAAAAATTATTATTATTATTATTTCCCTTGATTTCTGGGTCCCAGACAGAGAACTAAGATCAGAAATGTTTTCATGACATCTTCTATTGATCGTTTTTGTTTGCCTCCACCTCCACCCCACGATCACACACATTCTACTTAAATAAAACTCTTCATAATATCTGAGCTGTATTTGAGTACGATTTTTTGTATTTCTTTAAGGCATGGGCTACCAGGAATCCCTTCAATGTGTCTATCAGAATATTTTCCAATCAAACCAAGTGCTCCAACTACAACTAAAATTATTGATGTTCTCATGCGCTACATTTTTGAGAATTCCACTTCAAGTTCCTTGTATTTTGATAGTTTTTTAAGATCTTCAAAAATACATTACAATCTGCAGGAATGTTGATCTCAATAAGAAAACACATTCAATTTTTGTGGTCTTTTGATCACAATGTCTGCACAATTAACTTTGATTGTATGTTATAAAGTCTATGTAACCGGCGCTGAGTGATGTTCATACCAGTTTCTTGCAGCTCCCTTCCTGTAAAAGTTGCAAATTTTCCAGTGCAGATATTGGCCCACTTTATCATGGGTAGTTTTATATTCAGTGGGTGCTAACACCGTGAAACCTGATAAAAGATAGTCAATTGTTTCTGGATATTTATTACAGAATCAGCATTTAGGTTCAACACAACTTTCAGTATGTCTGCTTGGTAATTTCTAGCACGCAAGCATTGTTCCTGTGTAGCAAGAATAAAACCTTCAATCTCAGCTTTTAACCCTGCACTAGACAACCATTAATGAGTATGGGATTTTATCTACATCAGCTTGTCTGGTACAAGCAGAGTATTGATCATGAAGAGGGCTTATCTTGCCATCATTTCTGCATTTGGTACATTGCATTTGCTTTCTTTTTTAGGTTCTTTGCTGTTGCAGTAGATGCATTATGTTTTATTTTCACTTCTTCATTCACCTGAAATTCCTTTTTAAATTTGTTGACTTTCTTTATTACTGAATAAATTTTCTTATTTCTTTCAAAATTCTTTCATACAGATCATCTTTGAAGACCGACTGTTGTAGTTTTGTAAAACAGTTCTAGTTGAACTAATCCTCTGCCTCCTTCAGATCTCCTTCAGGGGGATGAAGGACAGACAGAACAGAAGGGGCAAAAGGGAGTCTCCTTGAAAGATTCCTCGTTGGATATTCAAAATTGGAAGTGGCGGTACCTTTGATGTGATTTAAGTATAATGTGGTTTTCAACAGTTTTATGCTATATTTAAGGAAATTTATTATCACCAACGAGACTTTGTTCATTTCCAAAGCCTTAAGGATCCAAGAGTGTGGCACAGTACAAAAAGGCTTTACGGTAATCTATCCAAGCTGCACTAAGATTTCTACCTTTTCCCTGCAATTTTCCAGGATCATTTCATTTATTAGTTGTTGATCATTGCAAACATATGAACCTCTTCGATATCCCTTCTGTTCCAGATGAAGAATGTTGTTTTCATCGAGAAAAGAGTAAGTACAGTTCATCAGGACAGACGGTATCAATTAATATTTTATTGGCCAATAATTTTTTGGATCATCTGTTTTTGGTAGGAGATATGAAATAGCTTCAGTGATCTATTCTGAAATTTCATTGGGGTTATGAATTAGTATTAATAATGTTTGTGCAAGAGTTTTATGAATTGATGACAGATGATAGAGCCAAAGGTTGGGTACCTTGTCGATTCCTGGGGATTTTTATTTTGGGGTTTTTGTCAGATCTTGTATATCTTGGTTCTATTTTTCCATTCTTGAACTGGTTTATTCTTCATTCTTTCTTGGTCTTGTTTGATCAACTCTGCATTGGAATTATATTCCTTTAGGTTGCTCTAAATATTCTTCCAAAATCTTTTCACTTTTTCAATAGATGGTGACTTTTAGACTTCTATTTCTGCTTTACCAATTTCCCTGTATAACCTCTTGAGGTCCATTTGGAAAAACTTATTTTGTCGATAGAACTGAGAACACTTTTTAGATGATCTTGTTCTTTGTGACTTTAATTGCAGTTTCTGTTTAAGTATTTCCTTGATTGGTGGAATTTTATTTACTTTTTAAATTTTATATTTCAACTTGATTTTCTTGCTTTTTGTGTTGAAGTAAAAGGATATTTTGTAGATTCCACAAAACTTTATTGTGTGCCTATAAGTCAACTAAATAAAAGCAAAAATTATATTTCTGATCACTTTGTATAAAACAAGCATTAATCTGACGCGTTTCAATTTAATCATTAATTTACAGGAAGGAAACCGCAAGAAACTGGTACGAGCATCACCCAGAACCGATTCCAAAGATAGGACCTGTAACAATTTTATAAGACTTTACAATATAAGCAGACAGAATAATCAAAAACCATAAAAACAGAATGTGTTTTTGTATTGAGATAGAAGTTCATGCAGATTGTAATGTATCTTTGAAGACCTTAAAAAACTATAAAAATACAAGGAACTTTAAATGGAAATCTCAAAAATATGGCACATGATGACATCAATAATTACAGTTGTAGTTGGAGCCCTCAGTTTGATTGGAAATGCTTTCTATAGACTAATTGAAGTGATTCTTGGTCGCCCATGCCTTAAAGAAATATGAAAAACTGTACTCACAAGTACATCTCAAACCTTACAAAGCATTTTATCTATGTAAAATCTGTGACATCTTAGTGTTTGATCAGTGGTAAATGTTATGATGCCATTTCTGAACTTAGGTCTCTGGTTGGGACCCAGAAGGAAATTAGTATAAAACAGAAATCAATAAAACAATAATAATAATGTAATTTACGTAACTCCAATATTTTTCAACACTTAGTGAAGTGTGCAATTTGAGAAAAGAAAAGACACAGTTTTTGACAATGTTCACCAATATCTCGACAGTATGTTTGTCTTCATTTTATGTTTAAAAATTTGTATACAAGTATAAAAATGTAAAAAATCTGCAAAATTATAAGTCTTCGTACAAACATCACTTGCCTTGAGAAAACAGTTGTAGTGATAGTCAACATATCAAAATGAATGAAATGCAGCCATTGTGAAAGAAATGCAATTGAAACGTACGTAATATAATGGTGATCATGATTATCTTGGAATTTTCCCTTAGTTGATTAGCTACTAAGAGGAATTAATCAAACTAATGAACTAATGTGGTGCATCCTCAGTAGTAATACATTTGTAACAAAGCAGTCTACCCTGCTTTACTCAGAAAAAGGGACCGGCAAGCCATTGCAATATTTTGACTTGAACATCAACTTGAACCACAATTAGATTGCAGGGAGTGGTGACTACAGTGGGACAAAATGTACTAACTGAATGATGAATCAATGAATCAACTAATAAAATAATTATAAGGTTTGAAATATATTTTATAAATAGCCAGAAAATATACTTACTTCTGCTGCTGGTAAGGCTCTTGCATCGTTTGGGTTATCCTTTGCATAAAAATAAATTTTTTGAAAATAGCGCTTTGCTGTTTCACCATACTTGTAATAATGTTGCTGCCAAAAGGAACAATAAATTGAAAATAAAGTATTCAACAAAATGAAATTTCACAGATAAAACAGATTTTTTAAAAATTCAGCAAGAATACTTTTCACTGGGCAGGCATAAAAAAAAAAAACAGTAACCTTTAATTAGCAGCTAATAAGGGATTTTTTCTTTTCTTTTTTTAAAAATCTTATTTACCTCAAGCAAAGTAGTAAAGTCACTAAGATATAAGGGTGTGAAAGAATTATTAAACAGAAACCTTATAAACGAGCAAAAATAACAAAAGAGTAATCAAGAAGAGAGTAGATAAAGATTGATAGTGAATTTAAATTTTTGAAGATCAAAATTGGTCATAAAGCATGGAGCCAGAAGAGATTTCAACAAGCGAGAGGTAAAAGAGAAGAAACTGTTAACATAGAACTTATGGTTATATCTAGCCAATTTTTATGGTAATTTACCCACACAGGCATGGACTCTCCTAGCTATAAATAAGAGCTGGTACTGCCTTTTGGTGGAGGGAAGTTTCTAGGAGTCAGCTTTGAGAGTTGGATCAAGCATTCTTGCTGTCACACTCTCATTTTTATATGTTTGTATTATTGGTTCTGTTAATATATTTGTTTAACTCGGTTCCTCTCTTGTGTCTTTATTTCTGGCCTTAAGAAGGCCACAAGACAATTAAACTTGACTCTGGGTTAGAACCTATAATACTGCTGATTCTTCTTTGGATTTTATCAAGAATCTCTAAAATATGTGAGAGCAATATTCTAAGGATGGGCTAATAGTAGACATGCCAAAACAAACAAAAACAACTAAAGTATACTATGTCTTTCAGCAGCAGCTGTTGACAGCTAGCCCACTGCTCCAGTCATCAGAAGCAGTTCCAGCTAGCCAGCCATCATCATCTCCACCTTACCATTGACTGTTGCTTCAACCAGCTTTTACCATTCTACTCCAGCCATCTTCCCCAGCAACAATGATTATGTAATAAACTGCACTTTACAGGACAACGCACTTCACCGATTACAAAGCTGTCATTTTCTGGACACAACTCTTCAGCACAAAACTGTCCTTCTAAGGACAATCCTATTCTCACCCTCTACATGAGCTATTTGATTATTGCTATTAATTTTATTATTTTTTTTGCTTAATGCACTTTAACATTAAGAAAACAGAATGCATGTTTATTAGCAAAAGGAACAACCCAAAATGAAAATTACAAATTGGAGATACAAAAATCAAACAAGTACAACAATATAAATATTTGGGAAGTGACTTAACAGAGGACGGAAAGTGTAACAAAACATAAGCACACTATAAGGAAGCATAAAAATATTGTTTAGAAACAAAGAAAAGAGTACTGACCTGTTACATGATCTGTTTAACGTGAGGTACCCAAGCACGTACACTCGGGTCACTGGTCAAAATATTGGTCATTTTTTCTCATCACCACCTTACGTTTGATTGGGCACAAATCGTGTCTTAGCTTGTCATGATCTACACTTTCATTGCAGCCCAATGGTTAGGAAATAAAGAAAGGCCTAACTCAAGTAGCACTTTCTTTATAGCCAATGTTTCTTTATAGTAAGCTTATATGTGGCACAAGGTCGAAAAAAATTCCCAAAGATATTCGTGCGTAAGGGAATAATACGCATCCCATGGGAATTGGAACTCAGCTTTCCGATTAACAATTCTGAACCACTATCCATTACATCACCCACACATCCATGCTTACAGAACCTGATGTTCCCAAATGGTTACCTATCTACATACCGACCAGGCTCCACATTGCTTAACTTTGGTGATCATACAGAAACTAGTGTTTCAATGTCATGTGACCGTGAGTGTTGTTTTTGATACAATAATATCAAAGATAACAATATCAGAAAAATTAATATTTTGCAGATGAATGTTAAAATAAACCAAGTCATTTATTTAAGATTTAAAATTTGTTCAAATTTGTATAAAAAAAGTAATATTTATCCATGATTTTCTATATTCAAGAATCAATTTAAGAAAACATTAATATCTGACAATGGGGTTATATTTAAATATTTTTCATGTAGCAGAGTTCAAAATCTTAAAAGGTGCCAAAACTGTAAATCAAATTTGATGTTTAAATTGAAATGTCTACTGTATAAGGCCAGCTGCGGTATAAGAAAGACAAAACAGCAAGTCCTGAGAGAGCTAATTTCATCATACAAAGAGAACATAACACAGACATTATATCAAAAGAAAGAAAAGTGCCTAATGACCAATTAAGACCCAGAATTTAAGAAGAAGATGTCATGATGGAAGAAGACATTGACAGAGAAGAAAGGAAGTGTTCTTCAGATCAGGATGATGCAATAGAAAACAAGCATATGGATGACAGTGAAAGTGACTCAAATATGGAAGATGAAATGGGATCAAGATCTCCATTAAAAAGACCAGGATATAAACTACAAGATGTAGAATTTTGAGAACAACCAAAGGCATTAAACCTCCTCGGTTCAGGGAGGTTTAGTGGATTGGTAAATAGTATTGTACCTATTTGCATATGTTAAGTAGAAGATATATAAAGTGTATAGTAAACTAAGAGACGAGCAAGAAATTGACAACTGATCACGTGTCTTAGAACAACCTAATACAGCATCAACATTATATCTTTCAAAAATATATCACTTAATTTTTATATTTGAAAAGGATACTGTTTGCAATTTACAAAAGATTCTTTTAGATATATATTCTCTTCTTTTTCTAATTTAAAAGAATGCTTGTTGTTATTTTTAAAATTGTTTCTTTAATCAAATGTAAAGGTTTTTTGTTTTTGCATATTTTTTGATTTAAGCTATATATCTACATATTTTCTAAATAAAAATACTTACACGAACTCTTAGTTCTTTGTAAGTGGGCATATCCTTGACATCCTGAAAAAGACATAAAGATACTCAGTTGGCAATTCAATATTTCCTTCAAGCCCCATTTATATACTCATTGGGGCAACTGTAATGCCAAAAACAAATACAAAAGTTGTCCATTATGAGTTGCGTCCAGAATTATTTGCAGGTGTCCAATTCCATTCTTTAAGTGACGTTCTTTTTTTACAGCATTACAGAGGCTTTTTGCTATTCTTTATCGCCATGCAACAATTAATAAAAGGCCCTTTTATATGACATGAATAAGAAAACCTTCAGAGCTGTTTGAATTGGATGAGCGCAATAATTTAAGTTTGTTTGTTTCTATTCAGTTCATCATGAAGTTTGGCAAGTTTTTGCATGAAGTTTTGTGTTTGTATTTGGATGGAGGATTGTGGTTTCAAACCTGACTTTTGTCATCCAGATGACAGTTGTTGGTCATAAAACAAATACAATGTTCACCAATTGTTATTGAAACCTCACAGAAGAGGAAAGATTCTGTCTAAATATGACTGAAACTGCAAATGGCAGGAAGGGTAAGAAGGTATTATGTGCACAAGATAGATATTGGTTGGCCCTGGACTAAAACTGAGAATATTGTAGTTGTCAGGGAAGCATCTGAGGCCAGGAGTGAGCTTTAGCCCTAGCAAGTGTCCGAAGCAAGTAGCCTCTTAGAATGTATGACCATTCATCAGGACTGGTGCAGGTTTCGGATATGCTCATTGGTGATGAAATCTTACATGTTTAGTTTTAGATGCAATGAATGCTATCAGTCATTGTTTTACCCAATGAACCTTGAGTTGTGTCAGAGGAGAACAGAATTACTTGTTCACACAATAAGTCAGGGACAGATTTGATGTTGGTTTTATGAGGAAATCTGCATCGATTTACGGATATTTTCATATTGAACTCATTTTAAGAATACGTATATTTAAGATGTAGATTGTAGATTGAGGTAGATGTAGATTGAAATTATTTCTGAAAATAATGTCAATTCTGGAAAAAAAGATTTACTTGGATCTTTTTTTCAACAACTTGAATGTATCATCAATTTCTTTACACACAAAACCTGTTGTCATTTTGACGAGTGAAAGATTTTTAACCGTCCATCAAGTCAAGACAAATGCCCACCCAGAGGAAAGAATCATAAAAACAATCTAAACTCTTTACATGTGGGATTATTTTTAGAGAACAAAAAATTAACTTCTTGGGCAACTACATCTGTTAATGACTTCACTTCTCTACACAAATGAAATATTGCTTACTCAGTCATGGACAGATTGACTTCATATGGAAATCTGAACTGATGTAAAATATTTTCATGATTAACTTATTTAAAACTTATTTTTAAAAAAAAACGGTATTAAATAAAACTTGAAATGCAGATGAAGTTAGTAATACTAAAAAATGCTAATTTCAGAGAAACCTTCACTACAGATCTTTTTGATAACAACTTGGATCACATCATCAGTTTCATGACCTGAAAACTGTTTTACCTTTGGTGAATAAAACATTTTTATCCTCCATCAAAACAAATACAAGTTCCTATCCAGAGAATATGAAGATAGGGAAAAAAGTCCTTAGATTTGAAAGATATTTTCCCATCCTCAGCACATTCCATTTACAATTTGTTTTATTATTAGATTATTTTATTAATGCCAGTATGTTAAGAAATAAGAAAATAAAAATTCAAATATCTCAGCCATGTTATTTTAAAAAAATCAGATCTTCCTATCGGTAGAGAACAAAAAATTAACAACTGGCTGAGTGACTGTAATTGTTAATGGAAGCAATTTTGTTTCAGGCACATAAAATTAAATTTTATCGTATTGACATCATTTCAAAAAATGTCAAACTACTTTTACAGCAACTTAATAAATTCAGTTAATGAGTTGAAATTTTCACTTGGTAAAAATTCTTTAAAAATGAAAAAAAACAAGCTCTGATATACTTACACGAAATTTTTTCAGAAAGGAGCGTTTGATTTCATCGTCCGACTGTGAAAGAAAATAAGCCACAAAATGAAGTCTAGGTAAAGTTATGAATTTATTTGGAATTTAAACCAAATAAATATTCGTTTTAATCATTTTTTCCCTTTCACCTGAACAAAGGAGAAAGGAACTTTTATGCATCACAAAAGTTAATAACTGTGTTGGGAATCAGTATTTATAGAGATTTGTCATCAGTTTTAAAGAGCCTAGTTTGGCACAAGGCTATAGGTGTTGAGCTCTCAGAGATGACTATATTTGATCCTAATTTATATTACTTATTTCAATAAAAGTCAATGATTGTGTTGGGAATCAGAATTATTGTGTTTAGTTTGGCACAAGGTGATAATATCTGAGTTCTGATTGCATCATAATGATTTTTATCAGTCAGCAAAAAGATTGAGGCTGATTAGTTCAAAATACTGAACAAAATACTTGAGGTGTTCCCTTACATAAAGACTTCTTGATAATTTTAATATATATGTGATTCGTCAAATGTCTTTATTTTTTCTGTTTCTTATTCAAACATTTTTATTTAGAAAGAGTTTTACATAATGCTGACAGTGGAGTAACAAACATTTTGCAAATGGTCTAAAATCTAACCCAAAAGATTGTTCTCAAAATAATTACCGATTTCCACCTGAAAACATATTTTTATTTAATTATTCAACTTAAATTTTTAAAATTGATTTAAGCCATTTTGTTGGGATATCCTAGTTTTGTTCATAATTTATCTACAGAGACTATATTTTCTGTTTTATCCTTTTCAAAATGATAGAAATATTTATTTAATATTGATCTCTTCACTGAGGTTTGCTTGTTTTTTTTTTTGGCGAGTGCATATGACTACATCGATAAAAAAATATTTCCAAAGATTATTTAAAGCCAGAAAATAATTTCTAGATCAAAGAATTTTATTTTCAGATAATAATGGTTTAATGATACAAGCTTTACTAATTAACCAATAGCTGGGAAGAAGAGATGGATTCATACCTTCCCAAGGGTATTTGCGTGTAAGGGAAGATAATCAGAACTCGTCTAAGTGATTAACAATTCCTAGCCATTATCCATTACATCACCCGGACATCTAAGTTTATAGTACCTGCTATTCCATAAAGGTCATCCATTGTGGTACTGACCAAGCTCAATGTTGCTTAACTTCAGTGATCATTCGGTAACTATTGTTTCAACGTGATATGACCATAAGCCTAATGATTTAGTGATACAAATCTTACTAATTAACCTATAACTGGTGGGGTGGAGAAGAGGTTGATTCATACATTTACCAAGGGTATTTGTGCAGGAAGTGGAACTCAGGTAATCGATTAAAACTTCTCAGCCATTATCAATTAAACCAGCTGCACATGTAAGCTTACGGTACCTGGTATTCCCTAGCAAACACCCATCGCGGTACTGACCAGGCTCAATGTTCCTTAACTTCTGTGATCATTCAGGAACTAATGTTTCAAAGTAATGTGGCCGTAAGCCTCAGAATATAGTGTAAACAACATGAATGTATAGATTGCCCCAGCTTTGTATCAATGGTTCAGATGTAATGGTCTGGAAATTATTTTCTTGCCATGTATCAGGACACTTGGTATCTATATATGATAGTTCAGATGCCATAACCTAGCTAGCTATTGTGGCTTACAATGTGCCTCAATTTATGATTACGGTCCATTCATCCACTGGGGATCATTTCAGCAAGACAATAATGGCAAACTGGTTCATGAAATGTAACAATGCACTTTTTACATTAAAGTGGTCTTCATAGTCAACGGATTTCAATCCCAGTGGGCAATTTCGGAATGTATTGGAAAGGGAGATAGTAATCCTAGAAGAATTGCAAGATGTCATAAAAACATAGATACATGTCTTTGAAACACAAACTATTATCGTGTCATTTTTTTTTATATTTCTCAATGTTCTCACTTACTTTTTTTGAATTGGCATCTGGGAACTGTAAAGAAAAACATAAAAAGGTATAATTACAAAGTGGTAATTAAAATTGTTAAAATAAAGTCAACAATCCGAATGGAAATGATTTGGAGTTGATGACAATTGAATAACGTGAGGAAGAAGCAGAGAAATACACTCAAATAATAGTCAGTATTAAAATATTTTAAAATGTTAAAATAAAAGCAACAATCTGAATGGAAATGCAGTGGATTCAGTGACAATTGAATAATGCAAAGAAGAATCAGAGAAATAGGCACAAATAATAATCTGTACAATATTTAAAAGACCCAACCTAATGGATAATACACAATAGGTGGGGTGTAATGGATAACAGCTTGAAATGAGTACTCAGCTCTTCAAGTTTTCATTCCACTTGGGTTCGTTATATTCCCGAGCACAAATAATTTTTTAGAAAGGTTTGTATCCATTACTATGTGTTGATTAGCAGGACACACGGGGTTTTATAGCATTGATTGGCAAACAGTCTACCACAGAAAGAAATGGCAGCCGACTGTTGGAAAATCTTCTGCCTAGTCAGTCATGATCATTTAAGCATCTATCACATATGATATTGTTATGTCTTCCTTGCTCCTTGAATGAAGGTGACACAATCAAAATATTACTGTATATATTAGATGTATGTAGTAGTAGTATTTATATAAAATAAAACTTTTATTGTTACTTATTATGCAATATAGGTAAACAATTCAACTAGAAAAAATTTAAATAAATACAATGTATCTAAATACAAAGTAGAGACATGTCATAATAGATCATCCCATCTTAAATAAATCAACAATGTTTTGCAACAATTTTTAAAATTAAAACATTTTTTGCAGATTGTTAATTTTTTATGTTGTATACTGTATATATATATATATATATATATATATATATATATATATATATATATATATATATATATATATATTTGGTGGAATTTAAAACATGTTGCCATAAAATGTAATCTAACGTGTAATGAATGCATTTGCATCTGTCTAAGTAAGTCAGGCCTCAAGAATCAAGAAAACAAACAGGGGCAAAAACATTCATTGCAGATTATGCAGAATTCATGTAAAAACTACTGCAAATGATGCCGAAAGTTGTCACTTCTGCACAAAGGAATTTAAAATCTGTTATAGAGTAGTTTCACAGTGGAGGCTTGTATTTCACTAAGTCGGTCCTCAAAATCGATTCACAGTCTTCATGTTTGCTGACTTTTACGTCTTTTGTATGCAACACTATTTTAAACTTGTATATTCAGTATTTGAATGTGTGCAAATAAAATTTACCAGTTACCAGATATGCGGCTCATGGCTTAAACAAATAAAACTTTATTTGAAATACATTTGCCATCAGAAAAGAGCATAACGCTAAATACAATGGCATTAAATATTACTGTATACAAGTATTACAATTCCTACTTACCAATTTATTTTTTGGTATGCCTCCAAGAGTAACATACAGTTTCCTTTCTTCAATTCTTTTAATGAGGTCACTGCTTCCATGAAGATCATAATATATTGCATCAGTTGACATATCAGTTATTCTGCATGTTCAAAAGAATTTATCAATTGCAATAGAAGATTTCCTCAATGAAAATATTTATAATCAAAATTATAATATTACTTACTGAATTTGGAAAAGTATCAGAAAAAAGCATTTGAGTTATATCTGAAAAAGTGCGTCCAAAATGTAGAGTAATCAATGTTGTAAAAAAATAGAATTATCATAGTAGAAAACTGTCAGTGTCAAAGGAAAGATTTTAAGTTATCCAAGTGTATCTTCTAAATAAATGGCATAAAAATATTTATAGAAAAGACAGAAAGAAGCCAGGCTATGTTGATTGGAAAGTGATTTAAGTTGAGATGCCAAATTAGGATCTGTTACATTACAGAACCTTGTTTGGATTTTGTCAAGAACCAAAAGATGAATAACAGGAGGAGCAGACCAGATATGGCAAGAGAATGCAATGTACGGATGAATGGTAAATTTGTAAATTTGAAAGATGGACTCTGATGAAAGAAACTTTCTGGCATGACACAGTAACCCAACTTTCTTTGGAGTAGATGCAGCTATTGACCAATGTAGTCATTCCACTTCAAGTCATTTGAAAAAGTGCAAAAAGATGCAATGCCTTACCCCCCCAGGAGCCTAAAAATCAACCATGCTGATGGCAGGCAGATAAATGTCTCTATAGTGGTTAAATGAGAGTAGTTATACTTTGGAGGCGTTAAAATTTACAAGCCATTTCCTGCCCTAGTTAACCATTGATTGGAGGTCCTTTTCAAGAGCAGCAGCCAGGTTTAATTTGTCAGCTCTGACAGATTTGCTATTGAAAAAGGAGTAAATAATAGTGTCATCTGTATAAATGCCTACTTTGGAACTGATGACATCAGGAAGATCAAAGATTAAGATCAGAAACAGTGTAGGACCCAGGATAAGCTCTTGGGGGGGGCATCTGCGTTCATGTGAAAGGATCTGGAAGAGAGATTGATCAAAATGATCTTCATTTCATGAGTTGATAGGAATGGTTGCATTAAATCAAACACTCGTCTTGTAATACCGTAGCTCTGGAGCTTATGTAGAAGACCATTGTGTTGAACCCTGTCAAATGACTTTGAGATACCTGGAGTCACAGCTTGAGTTTTGTTCTTATTATTGATATACATATTCAGTGATGGCCGTTAATACATCAATGGCAGACTTGGAGAAACAGAAGCCATATTATTTGTCTAAAAGTAGGTTGTGACAAGTAAGACCTTTAAACAATTCAGCATTGATTAAAGTCTCCAGTAATTAGCCGAAAAATGGGAAAAATTATCGCTTCATTAGTATGAAGCGATAATTAGATGGTTAGAAGGTTTTCCCAAATTTTTAAAAACAGGAACTACAGAGGAGGACTTCCAACAAGCAGGAAGCAGTGAGGCAATAGTTGTAGAGTTTGGAGAGAACTGGAGCCAACTTGGCAGCACATTTCTTTAGAATAACAGCTGAAATTCCGTCACCGCCACTTGTCTTATCGTAATCAAATTTAGAAATGATATCGAGGACCAGTGATGGGGTTATGCACATATCACACAGGGAAAAAATCAGGTGTGGGTACTCCAAAAAAGTTGGAAGAGAATTTCCGAGCAAAACATTCAACTTTATTTTCTGTAGATGTCAGAACTTCGAATTGAAGGAGGGATTAAGGGTTTCAGTTCATTCACTTATGTTTTATAGATTGTGAAAGTATGCCACTAAGTACTAATGGAACTGCTATGTAACCTTGACATATTTGGAAAAGATATTAAAATATGTGTACGATTGGAACATGAATTCAGTAAATATTAAAAAACAGAAACGTGCATAAAACAAGGATATGTCTTCTCACCGGACTTATTCAACTTTTTATTCAGGTGATTTTATGTTTTATTCGAACTATTGTCCTCATCTTTTTTATCAAACGTTTCCCATTGTAAGTACTTCTTCAGGTGGATGGAATGTCGAACTGAACCCTTTATTTCGCTCACTGGGGTAGACTGTTTCCACGTGCCATATTTGGATGTCAAAAATCAGTTATCTCCTGTTAATTTCCAGGAAAGTTCTCCACCGGGTATTGAACTCACAACTATTTGGGTCCTGTCACTGGATCTAACCAACGCCTTTATCCACTGATTTTGGGTATGGATTTCTGAATTATAAACCTCATTATAAATATTTTTAAAAAACATCATATTGCAATTTTTGCTGTTATCCTTGCATGTTTTTAACAAGGATATTGTTCTCATAATAACAATAACAATAATAATATCCGAATAATTTAAATAATCTCCATAATACCTCATCTCAGAAATATAGACAGACTCTGAGGTGATTTTGAATAAATTAATATTCTTACAAGGATTCATTAATGGTGGTCACAGTTTATTAACATAAGATATGCAGGTGACATATTGTTGATAGCAGACACAGACAACTGCAAAAAACTCCTACAAAAAGTAGTGAAGGAAAGCGAGAAGAAAGGGATTAGCATCAGCTGCAAGAAGACAGAGTGTATAGTTATTAGCAAATGGAACAGTTCAACACGCAAATTACAAATCGGAGATATAAAAATCAAGCAAGTATCACAATATCTGCGTGTTGTTTTAACAGAGGATGGAAAGTGTGACACCAAAATCTGAAAGTGCATTGGGATGATGAAATTTACCTACTAAAACCCAAGCAAAGTAATAAGAAACAGGAATTTTTTGTTAGAAGCAAAGAAATGCGTACTGAATTGTTATATATTAACAGTTCTCCTATCTGACAGTGAATGCTGGACAATCTACAAACAGATGAAGAAGAGACTTGAGGCAATAGAAATGTAGTTCTGCAGAAGCAAACTTAAAATTCCATTGACTGAACAAGTGAGCAAACACAAAACTTAAGAGAAAATACAAACAAAAAGGATATATAACATCAGAAAGAGACAACTGAAATTTCTAGGGCATATAACGAGGAAAGAGGGCTTAGTAAATTTGACACTAACAGGATATAATGAAGGGAAAAAGGACAGAGGAAAACAGCACATAACTTAACTAACAAGCTTGTGTAAATGGATGGTAGAACAGGGTTTATATAAAGAACCCATTTAATATATCGGTTGTTTTTTTTTTCTACATTATACATCATTTTTCCATTATAATCCAATCAATGTTTGTCTTTTATTTTCCAAGCCCTCTTTCCACATTAAGTGCCCCAGAAATTTCAAATGTCTTATGGTTTCTCTTGATCTTATTTGTAGGGACACACTCGGCTTAAAGGTTTAACGTTGCTTATGGAAAAGAAAAATGTTAAGGAAACATTCAGCACTCATTGACCGAACATCCAATGCTGCTGCTACTTCTGGTTTAAATAGGAAAAATCTTTCTCTTAAAACAGTTTCTCAGTAAAGTACATTTCTCAAGTTCTGCTTTGAATATACGCTCTTTTAGCGCTAGAGGGCGTCGTCAGTGATGTTCTGGAAATGGATCATTGGGCAGTTTCAGGTCTTTCAAACATCATACTGACCTCACCAAGTTGACCCCATCAGAGCTGGGTCAGACTCTGAAACGCCCTCTAAAAATGCTTGTAGACACTAACTTTTATAAATATACCCCGTTATCACACATTTTCTATAAATATACCCCGTTATAACACATTTGATTGGAGATTGACCAACAGCCAATCACAACGGTGCGAGCTTTATTTAAACTGTTTACGGGTAATTTTTTTCTTTTTTCATTCTTTTGTTTTTTTTGAGTGGACACCTATTCATCGGATACTTAGAAGGTAATTATGTTTTCCGTTTTTACCCACTTCTCATCGAGTTTCATTTCACCAGCTAATAATTACTATTTACAAAGATAAGAAAAATTCGGCAATTAAAATTAATAAATAAATTACCGATAATTAAACCGAGAGTGCTTATAAATATAATAAAACGATTGAAACATGTTGACGAATAAAAGAAGAAAAATAAATAAATTACCGCGAGTTAACCGAGAGTGCTTATATAATAACATAATAAAACGTAACTGTTAATGATCTTTCTAGTTTTGATTGAGGCTTCCTTCCTAACCTTTCGTTTGAAGTAATGTAGAATGCTAACATTTTGATTGCAATTAGATTTTCTTCAACTTCCAATTATCCATTTTAGTTGTTGCTGCATTTGGAAATCTTCCAGTGATGTAGTTTCTGTTATTTGGTCCAGTTCTTTCTGATTCAGTATCGCAAGTCCACTAAGTTCAAAGAAGAGACCAACATCATTCACTCGCTCAAAGCCATTTTTAAACATCGATCTGAGAAAGCGGTTATATCCAGCTGAGAGTTTAGATATTTCTGAATGAGCCTGGTGTCATGCATAACATTTATATGTAGGTCTTGTACATTTGAGTACATGATTCAAGTTTTTATGTTGAGGTTTTAGGTTTGTAACAAATTGTGATATTGGGCGAGACTATACCAAACAATTTCATTCATGTCAGAAGACATTATTTAAAATAACAGTCATGTCAACTCAAAGATGGATATTAATTAAAAATAAAGTTTATTTTAATAAGAAATAATGATGGGTTAGAAAAAAATCCATTATAATAACTAATACTTTTTCTGAC
Source organism: Acanthosepion pharaonis (assembly GCA_903632075.3). Taxonomy (NCBI): domain Eukaryota; kingdom Metazoa; phylum Mollusca; class Cephalopoda; order Sepiida; family Sepiidae; genus Acanthosepion; species Acanthosepion pharaonis. The sequence continues at coordinate 165,988 of CAHIKZ030002779.1, read as the reverse complement.
TGGAATATGAAAATAAAACTATCAAATAAAGAATTCAAGAGATCCCACCAACAGTTTTGGATTACTTAAGAAGCTAAATGATGTTTACTTTCTTGGTCCTGTGGCCTAATTGAACATAGTGCACTTCAGCTAAATGTTTACCTGTGGCAAAAAATGACATTATAACTTTGATTCATTTTATGTCAGTAATGACCTCTTGATTCCTAGGTCAGGTGACATTCCCTATTTCAGTTAGAGTGATATCAATTCAAACAGGTATAGTGTTTAAAGACTAATGCCTAAACTAATAGAAGAAAATCCTTGTCTAAAATCCTTGCGATTGAAGAAATACACGTCAGTCAAAAAAAGGAAAGATAAACGATAATGACAAGACAAGTATATTTTTCAAACATTGCAGATAAATAATGACACAAATTATTAGCAGAAATTGCCAATTAATATTGGTAGTTATTCACGATTTTCTTAGTAATAAACACAACTGGAAACATTAACAGTTCACAAACACACAATAATGAAATAATAAATAATAATAAAACAGAATAAAGATATTTAAATTACTCACTGTGATTTTGCATCTTTTACAGCTTTATCTTGCCTGAAAGTTGAAAGAAACATTTTAAAATTTTGACAGGAATTATTTTTTAAGAAATCATATTTGCAATCTGACATTTTTGTTACCATATTTAAACTCGGTACCTCCACTAATTCACGATACCTAAGATTTAAAATGAATTTCTGAAACTTAAAAGTTCTTCTTGAAGCTTTCATTTCACCTTTAATTGAAAGCTAATGGTTTATATTTTCTAACTCCGGAAATGTTATACTAGATCATACCTATTCTATTGTAAATAGACTCTCCCACAGATAATAAGTAGTAGTAGTAGTAGTAGTAGCAGTCGCCAGTGGGCTCAGTGAGTTGAGTGAGTCAGTCGATGTCTGACATTAAAGTATCAACTCCACAACTAGATTGCTGCGTCATTAACTATTATTTCCTAACGTTTTGTACGTCGAACCTAATTTAGGACCGACTTAGTGAAATACAAGCCTCCACTGTGAAAACCACTCTACAACAGGAAAGCAAAATGCTGTGGTGTATTTCTAATAGAAATTAGAATGATCTTTAGTCAAATCATTTTTTTCAGAAAAACCAATAGAAACAAAAAATATTGACATTTTTGTAAACAAAAGTTAATTCTCAGTTTTAAAAATCTTGCAAAGATAAAATATATATTTCTTAAATGTTATTTGTGGAAAATTAGCAAATTTAAAGTTAAATTAATCTGTTTTGAAACAAATACTAATTACTTATAGCATGAAATGTTGTATACAAGCATTTCTTAACCATGGGGCCTTGTTATTTTCACATCTCCATCGATATATTGATGGCCTAAGGTGTTGACAGGCTAAGTATAGTGAACCAGACATGACATAAATTTACGAATTTTAACTAAAAATGGTTTGTTTTGTTTTTTTTATTACCAGGTAATTTTTAAAAATTAACAAAATATCTTATGCAATTATCTAATATTTCATTGAATTTTTTTAGGTACTTAACCTTACGTTTGAAGATACTTTCTGAAAACATAATAAAATTTAAAATCCTATAAAGATTTCTTAAATTAACATTTCATAAATTAATGTGCTACATCTATAATGGTAATTTATAAATTATCTCAGTAAATTAAAAATTTAATAACAGATAATATAATAAATAAATTTATTAATTATTATATTAGGTCAATTATTAAATTTTTAATTCAATATCTGAGATAATTTTTAAAATATCATTATAGAAGTAACTCATTAATTTTATAGTTTTTATTATTTATTTATAGTTTTTGTTATGGTCCGGTTCCTTGAAAATAATATAACTACCAAATAAAGAATTCAAGAGATCCCACCAACAGTTTTGGATTCCTTAAGAAGCTAAATGATGTTTACTTTCTTGGTCCTGTGGCCTAATTGAACATAGTGCACTTCAGCTAAAAGTTTACCTGTGGCAAAAAATTGAACATGGCAAGTCACTTGGAGTTGATAATATTCCCTCTGAGCTGATAAAACATGGAAGTGAAGAAAACATCAAAGCTATGACATTATTATGCAATGAGGAGTGAAAAGATGGCCTAACAAGTGGATTCAGTCATTGGTAATACCTCTGCCGAAGAAAGGAAGCCCAAGGCAGTATTGAAATTATAGGATAATAAGCCTGATTAGTCATCCTAGTAAAGTCCTGCTCCATATTATTTTGAATTGTTTGAAATTCAAGGCTGAAGAACTGCTATCAGAGGAACAAACAGGTTTTAGAAGCAGACGAAGCACAATGGAACAAGACTTCAATTGTATAATCCTTGTAGAGAAACACCTGCTACATCAGAAGGACATGTTCCACAACTTTGTCAATTTCAAAAAGTGGGATCACGTAGGATAAGTTTTTGGCTAATCCTTATGGTAGATAACAAAATTATAAGGACCTTATAAAAAATGCTTCCAACAAATGGGACAACAACTGTTGGCATGAATCAAGGATGCATACTTTCACCGATATTGTTCAACTTATTTCTAGGGAGAATCATGCAAGAGACTATGAATCCTTCAATCTCTATAACCAACATTTACAGATGACATTGACTTCCGTTGTAAACATGGCGTTTCCAGAAACACAGAAGAATATCCACTTTATATGTATAAAAACTATTTTTGTTCTCCTTTCATTCTGCTTGACTGTGTCGATATATGATATATATTATTCTCTGTGTGGGACACATATAAATATGTGTTATAGCATACCTACAGATGATAATGGGTATGCCCCATTCACATAAACACAGTAGTAAATACTGTATGTTGGTCTGCAGTTGAAGATTCATTGTGGAATTCACTTGACTCACTTCCAGCAGTTGACTACTACTTCTACACACAGCTGGTGATTATTATACATGTTGTTTTAGTCCTAAGTATTATCGTTCATTACTAACCATTATTTGATTATTCTATTTCGTAACTTTCCCTAGGTTACAGCAATTTCATAGCAGGTAGTAACAGTACTTGACCAACAAACTTGTTGAAAGAGCAGGGGCATATGAATTGGATGTAAGCTCCAAGAAATCCAAAGTAATGGTTAGTAGCATAAACAGTAACTCCTATGTGAACATTACCATGAACAGGAATTCCCTGGAGGAAGTATCCGGTTTTAAATACTTGGGTGCAATCTTGTCTATAGATGATATCTGCAGCCCAGAAATTTGCACATGAATTGTCAAAGCTATGGCAGTGATAACCAAATTGGCAAGAATGTAGAGAAGCAAACTGTACAAATCACTGGGTGTCCCCATTCTCGTACATGGATGTGAAACATGGACACTACTGACAGAAAAAGAGAAAAGAATCCAAACATTTGAGAAAAATGCATCAGAAAACTCTTTGGCATCTTATATTGGGAATATAAAACCAATGAGTTTGGACGGAAAAGGGTCGAAAGTTTTGTGGGCTACCAAGAACCTCTTCTCACCATTGACAAACGGAGAAAAATGGCATGGATTGGACATGTTATAAGGCACAACAGCCTGTGCAAGACCATCATGCAAAGCACTGTTGAAGGTGGACGTAGAAGAAAATGCCAAAGCAAAAACTGTTTGGACAATGTCAAACAATGGACAAGTAAGACGAAAACAAAATTGCTGATATCTACCGTTGACAGACCATTGTGGAAGAGATTTAATATGGCTTCTGCATTAGAATTATAAAATTCAAGCAGATGATGATGATGGTGATGAATTGCACACTTATTTTATTTAAGTATAACCCAATACCTCAAACAATATTATATGAAAAAAATACTAACAATGCATAACAGTTATAAAACTTTTCGGAATATTTTGTGGCCCTGAAAGGGCCGTTTTATTCTTCAATTGCCTCTTCAACTGTGCTCGGATGTAAAATGAAACAACTGCCCACAGCCAAAAAGGTTTATATGACGAGAATTTTCTGTAAGGGGGACAAGCCTTGAAAACACGTAACTTTCTAATGGTAACATCGCGTATGAAACACCATACTGAAAAAGAAAGAACATTTACACAAAAAAATGATATTTTTAATGAAAATGATATTTTAAAATGAAGTACAGACTTGTATTTATTATTTGTATTAAGCTTTTCAATTTTCACTTAGTAAATATAATCTTCACTTATTAACTTAATAAGCTAACTTTGATGACATTTTTGAAACTTTATAAATTATTATAATTAAAAAAAGAAAAAAATGCAGTTCTTGTTTCATTATTCATCAAATTTTTTTTTCTTCAGATTATATTATCCTTAATGTCTATTATTTATAAAAGCAATTAAAAGCTTATCTCATTAAATAATTAGATAATTTTATTACAGTTTTTATTTTACGATTTGGAGCATATTTTAAGAAATTTGGTAAAAGTTTGAAAAGAATTCAAGATTTTCCAGTAACATATGTGCATTCCCTAAGGAGCTAATTAAGGTTTGCCTTATCATTCCTGCAGGCTAATTATTGATGGTACACTTCAGATAAAGGAGTGGTTTACCTGGTGGCAAAAAAAGGCATTATATCTTTAATTCAAATTATGTCAGTAATAACCTCTCGATTCTGAGATCGGTCGACACTCTCTGTTTCAATTACAGGGATGTAATTGAAGCAGAGATTATTAAGTACACATGTACCTAGTAAAAAATAATAACTATAAAAATAGGAGAAAATTCTTTTCTAAAATCCTTGTGATTTAAGAATTACATGTCAGTCAAAATGGAGTGATAGATAACAAGGATGAGATGAGGATGTTAGTCAAATATTGGAAATAAATGTTTAGCAAAACCGTACCAATTAACATTGGTAATTATTCATGATTTTATTAGTAATAAAAACAACTGGAAGTATTAACAACTCATGAATACATGTATGAAGATAGGATAATGAAAATAACATGATGAAACAGAATAAAGATATTTAAATTACTCACTTTAATTTCGCTTCTTTTACAGCATCCTCAAACCTAAAATTTGAAAGAAACATTTTAAAAATTTGACAAGAATTATTTTTTTAAAAAATCACGCTTGCAAACTGACATTTTTGTTACCAAATTTATTTTAAATATATTTCTCTTTATTTTATGAAAAAATTAAATCATTTGTAAGTTTTCCTGCGTTTATCACAATTAATTAACTTTTAATTATATGAAGTCTTTCTAAATGCCTCTCAGACTGACCAAGAAGGTACCTGAAATCAAGTTTTAATGTTTGATTATTGAATCAGTTTTGGTGGGAATACCTCATATGGAGAGCATTTGAATATGCATTTTCATATTATAACAGGGCTAGAAATACCTGTGAAAATGTCACTTTTCTTATTTGAATTTTCTGATGAATTTTAATCCTTAAGTTAATCATTGAGCACATGTCAGGTTCTATGACAATAAAATATCTTTAAAAATCACATCATTAAATATTTGAGCCTAACAACTTTAACAAAATATTGCAATAACAATCATAAATAAGAATGATTATTATTATTTAATGAACTAAGAGGATATAAATGAAAAGATTTCAAATTAGCAACTTTTTCCATTTCACTGGAACAGACATTAAAAACTTCTATCTTCTTTCTTTCTTTCTTTCTTTCTTTAATTTTCTCAATGAAAACTATTAGCATTACTCATATGTCTTTTGCATCTTTCCACACAATGAAAACAGAAGAGTCCATTATTTATGAGATAGCAGAATATAACAATCATGCTAACATCATTTTAATCAATTCCTCTTTGTCTTTATCATTATTATTATTATTATTGTTGTTGTTGTAACAGGCTTGGAGACTTTGCTACTAAGTAGTAGCATGGTAGTAGTAGTAGTAGTAGTAGCTTTAAAGTTAATCTCCAAAGATTACATCCATACATTCACTAAAAAAAATAAATCATGAATATATGCCCCAAACTTAATAAAAACAAAGTTTCAAAATTATTATGTTATTATTAAGATGGAAGATGAAAGGTTTTTTGTTTATCAAATTATATTTTTTAATCCTTTTCACAAGTTTCAATATTGGGTTTAATTCTCACCAAAAAGCCTTTGTTAACTTGAAGTTAGCCTTATCCAAGAAACCTGTCAGCAAGATTTTTGACCCTAAAAAAGAAGTCACCTTAACAACAGATGCGAGTGGACATTTTGTATTAATAATTTTGTCACAAGAAGGACGCCCAGTGATGTATCTTTTCAGTAAGTTAATGCCAGCCAAGAAGAACTATTCAAACATTGAAAAGGAAGCTTTGGCTATAGGATGGAGCATGACCAGAGCAAGAGAATTTTTGTTAGGAAAAAAAGTTTTTGCTCAGGTCGGATCATAAACCCCTAGAATTCATATTCCATCCCAGAAAAGAATTGCCGTAGGTCACATCATCAAGGATACTAAGATGGGCAATGAAGTTGATGGCCTTTGACTATGAAATAGAAGATGTGAAAGGAAACACGATCCCACACGTAGATGCACTATCACAACTACAGTATGAGGAGGGACAACACGAGAAAAATGAGGTGGAGACCGATGTATTGCACGTTAATAGACTTGTGATAAAGGCTCTACAAGATCCATTATTAAATAGGATCGTAGATAGAATAAGGAACGACAAATGGAGTAATTGTTCTAAAGTAGAAAGACTTTACAAAAAAATCAGACATAAATTGACAATAGAGAATGGCTTAGTCTTCAACGGAGATATGGTGGTACCACCAGAAAGTTGTAGAAGAGAGATAATTAAATACAAAAACGTCTAAAATTGGAAGCCTGGAAGCCGGGTCACATTCGAGACATGGAGACATATGTAAATAAATGCCCTAAATGTGCAGAGATAAAAACATTTTCGACAAAACAAGACACATTCGTGACCAAAGGAAACCGAACTGTGGTCCAGGGTTCACATGGATCATGCACATGTGAATGGTAAATGATTGTGTCTGATATTGGTGGATGCGTTTTCAGCATGGCCTGAAGTTTTTAGGGTTCAGGATAGAAAATCGAAAACTGTACAACAAATTTTGCGTATAGTCTTTGCCGGGAATGGCATATCAAGGACATTGGTAACAGATAACGCTCCAGAGTTTTGCAATGAAAACTTGTGTTCATGGTTAAGAAACATTGGATGCATACAATATAAAATCAAATGGAATAGTGGAGCGAATGATGCAAACAATAAAAATGGGTTTTAAAAGCCTTCTCCCCACAGCATTAAAGAATCGAAAATTTTCTACCAAGATTATTATTAAGTTGCCGGACAATACCTCATGCCGAAAGATTACAAAGTCCATCCGCGTTAATGGGAAAACAAATTAGAGCACTGTTGATACTCAACGAATGAGTAGATATGGTACAGGAGAAACGGGGTAGAGGGGCCAGAAAAAGTAAGGTTTGTTATGCAGAAGGAACAGAATACGGTGTTGGTTTCCAAGAATGGTAGAGGTCTTTTGGCGCATGCTGACCAACTAAGATATTGAGAAGTCTAATGAGTATAGAGAAGAACAAGATAATTGTTCAGAAGAAACAATGAGTTCTCAAGAGTTTTCTGAGGAATCAAAAAACGAAACTGCAAATATTGAAGAAGAAAGAAGTAAGTCGAGATCTCCTATAAGGAGAAACCCTCTTGAAAACAGTGAAAGAGGGGAGTGTATGTAGGAGAAGTAATAGGTCAATGAGTTGAACCTAAAAGCTTCCGGGAGGTATAGTAGAATTGGTTAGGCTTATACTAATTAGCATAACCATACCACTATATATAGGCAGAACGCTAGATAGACATTAACGGTCACTTGACGACGACGACGACTACTCCAACAATTGTGCGTGTACGAACTTCACGTCAGCCATATCAGTAAGGCAATTATTATTGTTATAAGAAGCTATGCACATTTTTCTATCATATAGTTTCATTGTTATTATTATGGTTGGCATCTCTTTATGATCAATCAAAATATATGGCAATATGATCATAGTCAACTAAATTTTGAAATTGTAGAGTATTTCAGAAATGACTTACATTGAGCTTATGTTGAGGACCACACGGTGTTGGTAAGCATGTGTGAAATTCCATCGTCTTAAATGATATATTTGTTGAATATGTTCTTTCAGCTGAAAATAAACATGATTGATAATTAAAAAATAATCCAATAATATTAATCATAATGATAATATAGTTGTTATAATGATGCATAACTGCATAAAATGTAGTGGACTCACCAGTCGATCTCCCTATAGTCGATGCCACTATCTGTCATCGGTGGAGTAATTACAAAATCAGAGAGCCATGTTCAAATTCTAATTGAGTTCATGTCATTCATTTACATGCTAATACCCTTGGGAAAGATGTGAACCTATCTCTTCTCCCCACACGCCTCGGGGTAAATAACAGGACAGACTTGGTCCTATAGCCTTGTGTGTCAACCAGTCTAGTTGTAGAATAACTCTGAATACAAATCCAGATTAAACTGACAAATAGAATGGAAGAGAAAAAAATTGAGAAGATATTTATGGAGGATTCAATTAAAACTTTTTCTAAAAGAATCCTTTTTCTCAATTGTACCTTTAAGAATCAATGGAGAAAGCGTATGTTAACTCTTTCTTACTTTAATCAAATTCGCTTTTCCCGGTTAGTTGGCTATTCAAATGAATATGATGTTAAAAATTGTCTACATCTATGCAGACAAAATTAAATTACTTAATTCGTAAATGATTTGGATGCTGTGATGAACCTACTGGAGAAGGAATTATTTTTAATTATTCATCTTATGAGTCTTCCAATTTGGAGACTCGCATCTTGGCTTATGGTTTGGATTTTTGTGTTCCGTTTTCAATGCCTGAACGTGAGAAAATCTTTTTGGAGTTTGAGGTTTTATATGCACAGCTTTGTAGACTTGCCCCTCGCTATGTCGAATCTCTTAGCGATCTTAAGGCTAAACTTAATAGTTATGCCCATTCTTATGCTGGCTCCTCTGTTTCTTCATCAGAGTCAAAATGGGGAGAATAACACCGCCGGGTAATTAAAAATTTAAAAAAAGAATTATAACCTGGTTATTACTAAACCTGATAAAGGTGTTGGTGTTGTTCTACTGGACTATTCGGATTATGTTTCTAAGATGGACAATATACTTGGTGATACATCAAAGTTCTTAAAATTAGGTCCAGTTGAGACCCATGATCGTACTGCCTCTATTGAAACTAAATTTCAAAGTCAACTATTAAAGTGGGTCAAGAGTGGTTTCCTCTCCTCTGAAATTTCAGAGTGAATAAGACCCACTGGGTCCATTCGGCTCCGTTCGTATGGGTTACCTAAAATCCATAAGGACGGTGTTCCTTTACGACCCATTCTGTCCATGATTGGGTCTTCGCAGCATAAAGTCGCTAGTTGTCTCTCGAAAGTGCTACAACCAGTTTTACCACACTTTAGTACATATTGCATTAAAGATTCCTTCCCTTTGTAAAAATTATACGTAGTTCTTCTACTTTTGGTGTGTTCATGTGTTCGTTTGATATCTGCTTCCGGTTTACATGTGTTCCCCTGTCTGAGACTATTGAGATGTGTTGTATCGTACCTCTTTTTCTCCTCCGGATTTTCCTAAGGGTGTATTTGTGAAGCTTATGTTGTTTGCCACTGCGTCTGTCGAATTTAGTTTTAATAATATTGTGTATCGGCAGATCGACGAGGTAGCTATGGGTTCGCCTTTGGGTCCAACGTTGGCGAATATTTTTGTCGGTTTTCATGAGGCTTCCTTATTTTCTTGTATTGGTCGTCCTCTTACGTATCATCGTTATGTGGATGATACCTTCTGCCTCTTTAATAATGAGGCTGAAGGTATCATGGATCGAGCTTAGTTCATTTGAACAGGGCTAACCTTGATTTTCTCTTTTAGGTCAGCCTACGTCACATCAAGGTGGTTTCCTGTGGAGCCCTCCCATTGGTTAGGTTAGACAAGCTTTGTATACCTAGTTAATGTGAGTAAATGTTGTTCCCGGCAGCATATTGGTTATGATCCAAGTCGAGATTCCCAACCTCCCCAGTTTGTTTTGGTCCGGCTTTTGATCTTGACTGGGCCAGCTTTTTATTTCCCATGTCCGTCTATATTTTAACTTTTCCCACTCCCTTAGCAAGAGAGCCTCTTGATTTTGTCCAAATGGGCAGAGTACAGCGGCCTCTCATTTTTGAGGGTTGGACGGGCCCTACTAACATCACTTATGTTTAGTTCACTTTTGTGTCTATGTTTAGTTTGTTTTGGGGTTCATTCCATCCACTCTCATATTTCATCATAGATTTTTAAGTATTTATTATCATTAAATTTTTATGGCATGGGGCGCGTTTTGTAGGTCCCCCTTGAGAGGATGCGGTATTATGGTGTATGAAGGATTGATTGGTGATGGACGAGTTTTTGTGGTGAATGGGCAAATTGTAATGAGTGAATGGGTCGTGAATCGGATTAGCTAGGTATAAGATAGTGAAGACCAGCCTCAGCCTCAACCCCTCCCCGTGTCAGACTTGTATTTTTTACAATAAATACCGCGGAGCGTTTTTTGATTTTATCTATGTCCCACTCCATATTTCACCTCAAGGTTCTAGGGTCCTTGCATATCAGATCCAGTGAGCTTTCCCTTTGTAAACATAGGGAATGCTTACTGGGTCTGAATGTTATTAGTTTCTTGAAATTCATTTTTTTTTCTCTTCCTTTCCATTCCATTCGTTAATTTAATTTTCACACTTTTATAAATTTTCTATTCGCAGAAAAAATAAACTTGATAAATCCTGGGACGAAACCGGTTATTCTTTTGGTTTTTTTAGTTTTTTTTTTATAAAAAATGCCTTATAAATTTTGCCTTTTCCTATATATATATATATATATATATATATATATATATATATATATATATATATATATATTGGATAATTATTTTTAATATATTATATAACAGTTTATTTTTTAATAGTTTGAAAATGAATTTTAAATTCATAAATGATTAACAAACCGGTTTTTGAATTATGTGAAAATAATCTTATATATAAATAGCCGATATATAATACCTAAATAGCTAATGCCATAATGTCAATATCATCTGCGAAATTTCAGAATTATCTAGAAAATCAGGTCTAAAAATTCTTGACAGAGATAGAAGTTATTGGTAATGGAATGAACAGTTGGAAATAGAACAGGAAAAAAAACTACACTTTTAGCTAACACCGATGTTTTTGTTGTCATCTCAGAAGAAAATGATATTAATATTTTTCAGTTTTTCTAGTTTGGTTTACTATAGAGGACTCAGGGTTCCATTTTCAGATCAGACATTCAAGTTTAATAAATTCTTGGACTTACGTAGTTGTCAATTGAACAAATTTTGTCTTTTTGAAACTTTCTGTCCAGCTTTCCAGTCAGTTTTTTTTTTTTTTTCTCAGCATCAAACTATTGGTTTTATGCTGTTCTGCTTGGAAGCCCATTTCAGTTATCTAGTGGGTAAATAATCCATGATAATGTACTGTGTGACCAGAGTCTGTGGTTTCATATTGCCAGTGGAAATTTCCTTATTGACTGAGAAACCTCTCCCCCACTGAGGTCTGTCTATGAGAGAGTAACAGCAATTGCAAAGAACTTTCCACAGTTTTTGATATTCTTTGTTGATAGACAAAGAAGAGTAGAACAAAGGGACCAGACGGTTTTCTTGCTTGCTGAAATTCTTGAAATCAATATTTCCATTAGCCTCCTCCTCCTCAAACTCTTTATAATGACTGATGATGTCATCACAATCAGACTTGCTGACTTATCTTCTATCCATAAGACATCTTTTTCGACTATCTTCTGTGGAAATTTTTTTTTCCAAAAATGAGTCCAGAGTTCAGCCATGCAAGTGACAAGAGGGAATCTAAGGTGAGGTATTTTGTCTTTGTCACAATTCTGTATACAAACAGATCTTTTGTTGACAAATTTACTTTTTTGGATAAATTTTGCATCGGCATATTTGCCAGAAATCCACACTTGATCTTTGCAGAATCTTTATGCATGTTTGGGTTTGACAAAATTCTTACAAATTTATTCAGTTTGGAAAATGTAATTATCTTTTTAGTGTGCTCTTCCTTTACAAATATTCATAAGTTTTATGCTCATGTTAAAAAGATTATCTACAAGGAAAGGAAGCAAGAGTTTATCATATGTATCTTAGTGGCTTTATTTCTATGATTGGGATGAAATGATTAAAATAAAATGTATGTGTGTATATGTATTTCAGAATGTTTGCATATGCGTGATAATCTGTCAGTGTGTATGTGTGTATGCTTATTCACATGCACTTGCATGTATATGTGTTTATAATTATGAATGCGATACAAAGTACAATATAGGGTAGCAAATATTCCATGATCCATTGACTTTGAGGGCCTTAGCATGTGCAATAAGTTGTCGATAATTGAAGGTTTTATTCTGACCAAGATAAAAGGCGTCTCTGGCGAGATAATCCCATTTATCAACATCGATTCCGTTCACATCGTTGGAAACAATCTAAAAAGAAACAATTCAAACAATTAGCCCCTTGCATATAGAAAATGATCTTTTAAATAAATTGAAAAATATAAAAATGATCTTTTAAATAATAAAAAAAAACAATATATAACAAGTTCAGACATAAAATATACTTTAGTATATTAAATGTTTCAAAGGCAAAGAAATTAAGCCCCAAGTCCTTTTAAATTTACTATGTTATGGTCCAGGTCCTTGTACCACGGTGATGGTCCAAGATAGAACCAATAAAGAAGAACTCCAACACGGATATGGAATAACACAGATATATTACAAACAGGAATATATAAAGAGAAGTAAAAAGTGTTAGTTAACGATCAATCAGTAAAATAGAAACAATGTAGTCTCGACCAGTATCACTTTTGTTTCAAAAATGTATTTTAGAAAACAAAATTAGAGTTCAATTGTCTGAACGCGAATATTAGTTTCATCGCCATCACACACACATACATATAGTCAGCCATTGGCTCATGATTCGACTGACCAAATGAAATCGCTCGCTCTGACTTTTCCCGCGACTGACAGACTCCTGACGGACTTCTGACGGACCTCATTCATCTTTTTCCAGACTTCAGACTGAACGGTCATTTTAAAGTCACCCCAACACTTAGGGCATCATGTGGTACAAGGCCGGTTTAATTTCGTGGGATCTCAAGCCCGTGGGAACTCTCGGTCAAAAACAACACATTTCTTAATTAACTGTATTCCCTTTGAACCCGTTCATAAACGGGTTCTTATTCAAGGAAACTCTCGAGCCTTCAGTCAGTTATCTCACCGAAAGAGACTCCGCCCTTCGGCGTAGCCTCATTCATGATTGTTCCTCTCCAATATATAAGGCAGAGGAGTTCGTTCAATCGTTAAATGCGATCATGCCGGTCGTCCGACTGAACAGTATTTAAATAGTACCCCCTCCCATCACCCCAAGGTTAAAGAAAATAAATAATTAATTGAGGGCATCATGTTGCCCAAGGCCGGTTTAAAGCGTTGGAGAAAATCCTTGAACATTTTTTTGCTTATTCAAGAGATACTCAATCGAACCTTCAGTCATAAATCTGAATACATTTGAAGGGGAACAACTTTTTTCTCCAGAGGAAACATCCTTGTCCTTTTTCGTAATACAAGTCCCTCAACTCTGCACTTACAGTCCAGACGAAAATTTGATCTTCACTACACTGTGATCAGCCAAGCACAACGTGGGACAGAGCAGATGAAGAAACAAAGCGGTCAACAGATAAACAACAGTTGACCACCAACAGTACTGACTGGCGTGGAAAAGACACCGGATCGAGTCGGGCTGGCCGGGTTATATAAGTTCTTTTATGATATGAAACTTAATAATTATTTTAAAGTATTTAAATTTGTTATAAAACATTATATATTATAAAGTCATTTGATATTTACTGAATACAAAAACTTATGAAAACGTGTTGCATATTATGTAAATAAAACTTATTAATACTAACCTGGAACATGAATTCTTTGTCCGGGTATTTGTCTATAATATGTTTATGCTGAAAATAAATTTTTAAAAGATGTTCTTTACTTTAGAATCGTTTGAATCCTGAAAAAAAGAGACTGAGAAAGATTTTAAAGTGGTTATAATATTGAATATTGTGAATTCAGATTTGTGAGTTTAAACATGTCGAGATTTAATTACAACATCTACGACACTATTGTAACAGTTACAAAAATCATTTCAGCCCTAGCAAGACAATAATGCCACTAGAATTCAGCGGGTTACAGGGAGTGAAAAAGAATGAGATTTTATTAGGGATGATTGAGGGAAAGGCAAAAAAGGAAGCTGGTTCAAGAAGACAGAAGATTCTGTATAATACAACCTTACTTTTTGCTTTTAATTTCCATTGGAAACCTCTTGTATTATGCATACACAATATATTTAAAATATGCATTCCCTCTTACAGAATTAAATCGTTAAAATTATATTTGTGCTTTAAAAGTTTCTTAAGAATATTATTTTGTACAGATAGACAAATCAAAATGAATGATAGAAAAGTTCAAATGTACAACTCAGAAGTCGTAATAAATTCATTGTCGAAAAGTTTGCTTCAATAGGTTAAAAATGGTTTAAAGTGCGACCATATCACGTTGAAACACTTGTTCTCGTCTCATCACCAAAATTAAGCAATGTTGATCCTGATAAATACCTAGGTGGGCGACTACTTAGGAACACCTGGTACTGTAAGGTTGGATATGTGGGTGGTGTTATGGATAATGGCGTTGAATGAGAAATCCTAGAGCTGCGTTCGAATTCCAGTCGAGTTTCTTATATTCACTTATGGAAAAGGTCAATAGCAGACAAATGAAGAAATAATTCATTAACGAATGAAGACATTTCTTAGAAACTAACAACAAAAAGGAGTTCACAAAAATAATCAAAGGAACAAGAAAGATTTGAAACAAGATGTTGCAACTTAAGAACACAATCTTGTTATTTGTTAGTTGTGTGCATACTGTATTTTCTTGTGTACAATATGACCGCTTGTTTCTGAAACTAAAACAGGGAATAAATTACATCCTTGAGTATAATACTACTGCATAGTACAACCATCACTAGTATTTTTTAATATTGTACCATATTATCTATTGAAATCTCAATATCATATCCACTTAAATTATCGTAATATTTTGCGATTTAAAATTATTTACAAGAACGAGCTTACACTATTTATATAGCAATATTATAATATCAAGGTTACTTATGTTATTTTGTATGCTTTTATTTTTCAAGAATTGTTGGAAGTTTTCAAACTGGATATTTAGTGTCAAAAGACTAAGTAATATGAAACAACAACCTCAAAACATGGGAATTATCACTGCATTTTTCAAGCGTTTTTTGGCTGGGATGAAGGTGTAGTATCTGTTCTCTCCTTATTTTAGACGGAAGTAGATGTCCAGTTCAGGGGATTCTAATTCTGCGACAATACCTTCCTCATTGCACTAAGAGAGGTTGGGGAGGTGTAATATAGATGCCAGCAGGACAGAAGTGATGGGGACTGGGCATATACCTATTCATGAGCATGGGCATCCCATGTTAAATATTTCCTTGTGACTCATCCTGCCTTAGTGGAGACATCAGGGGAACAATCGTCCCATTTTTCTAGCAGAAAAACTCCAAAAAGTACATCATTTATACAATAGTTAGGGCTTTGTTGTAACATTAATGTTATCAAAATATGACAACAGATCTTGTGTAACTTGACACTCATCATCAGTCACTGTTCCAAACAGGACACTCAGTGCTTTTCCAACAATAGGGACCACTGCTCTCTTCCCTCTGATTTGTAACAGTTCTATTCCTTTTACGTAATTCCTCATACCTTTCCACTCAGCTTCCATTATGGCTATCTCCAACTCTGTGTAGTCCAATAACCTAAAGTATTTCTCTTCTCTGATATATTTTTGTGTTACCCTCATCCTGGCCATGTCCAGTTTGTGTAACTCTTCCTCCATCTTGTTTAATAGTAATTCGTAGGGAATTAAATCTATCACAAGCGTGATCAACCATTTTGATCTTGTTTTTATCACCTCATTTGATTTCTCGAAAATTGTATTCTGGCTGTGCTTCCAGGCTCCTATCATCATCATCAGCAGCAGCAGCAGCAGTGTAAATCCCTTCACATTAGCCATTCCTGCATGGACAACTAATTTCCTCACTTTACTTGTTTTCAAAATTTTATAGCATTCTCACTATTGATTTTTCCTCTAACTGTGACCTCCCCTTATTTTAACAAACTTTTAGTATATCGATTGGCTCCAGACAGGTGCGTGGTGCTTTCATCCCAAGGTAGATCTCTTCGATACTATCGCTGGATACACATGGGCCCATGTGCAACCCAATGACACCACCAACAAGTAAATTCTTATGTCCCCTTTGATGTGTTATTCACATCCCTACCCCTTTCCAATCAACCCCTTTTATTAATTACTGAGTGAGCTTTTCAAAAATGCCATAGAAGGTAGAAGGTATTGAATGTATCTATGTGGGATTATGTGGGTTATGCATATATTATATTTCCACTCTGGGTATATTACGATGTTTGCAGCATCAAAGCAAGGATTAAATTAATTCATTGATTCTTGTTTAGGTTGATTTTCTGTCTAGTCACACACACACACACACACACACACACACACACACACACACATATATATATATATGTGTGTGTGTGTGTGTGTGTGTGTGTATGTATGTATGTATGAAGAAAATATACGGAAAAAACAAACAAAAATCCTAATATGCAATTATGCTGTTTTAATGTTAATATAATGTCAATGTCGGGTGTTTCGGTCTAATAGACCATCTTCAAGATATATTCATAAAACTTAATTAACATTAGACCATATATTGACCATTAGACCATATATTACTCTTATGTCCATCATCTTTTTCATGTTGAATTGAATATGGTCTTGATTGGAATATAACATCATGACCTAGCAGTTCTGAGTATACATCTCTTTTTAGTACATTGGTACATTGACTCAAGGTGAACAATATCATTTAACAGATTAACACCAATGCATAGCTGCAGTTACATGCAATAAAGTAACCCCTAACTGCTACTTGGATGACTACTCAACTTGTAGCAGTTTGATGGAGGATTTTGTTTGATATATAGAAGAAATTCTAAATAAAAATTTAATAGATGATTTTATTTACAAACAGTGGCTATCAACTAATAGAACAGCAATGCAAACATTATCATAATCTACAGAAGAATTTATTGAAACTTTTTGCATAAGCCTTCATACCTTAAAAAAGCATGATTTCATTGCAAAAGAACAATGAAAAATTTATTCTAATAAGAAATGTTCTTTGATGCATGGTGAAGTCATTTATTGCAGATCTTGCTGAGAATTATTCATTTATTTTGCAGGATGCTGCCCAAGGTTTCCACTGGAATAATTCTCAAGTCATATTTTACATCAACATGTCAGTTATTGTAGATGTAACAATATGATTTCTCACACATTCTTAGGTGATAAGTTGATAAATTCCTTTTCCTTTTAAATCAACATAATTATCTGAGTTTCTCAGGAATTTCATTTGCAGTCCATCTTTATGCCAATTTAATTGCCAGAGTTTTCAGGAACCCTGTCTCCAGACAGCCATTTATAATTGGCAAACATAAAATTTTATCAATGATTTTAGATAATTATAAAAGTAGTGACCTTTAAAGAAACTGACCTCCAATTAAGCTTTTGAGTGGTCTACTTTTCTGAAAAACAAGTGAATGGATTGGGAAGTGGGTTCCCAACCAGTGCCCATATAAGTAGAGAGAGGCAGGAAGTCAGAGTGAGTATCTCACCAGTATTAAGGAAGGGACCAGTGAGCATCACATTAATTCATGACACTTTTTTAAAATTATTTTCATTATATAACTTTTTCATATAAAAATCTATTTGTTTTATAATAAACATGTAAACAAAACCAAAAATAAGGTTGTTTATTTTCCATCAAATTGGACAACATTTAAACACAAATAACACAAACTCTGTTTATTTTATAATCATAGTTTTATGTGAATATTAATCAGCATTCAAAGAGCTTTCTAAAGATATACAACTTGACCATATTTTGAGATATGAAAATGTTATCTTATTGTGGTAAGTACCAAAATCCACTATTTTGAATTTGGCACAACTCAGTAAAACCCTTGTAACTCAGGTGACAGTCAAAAGTCCACCACAAAATTTTGTAGATATCTTGCTACGCGGCAGACAAATTTGTTGACAAACTTAAAAAAAAATTAAAGAGACATTTTAGATAAAATTAAAGGACAAATGTTAAGGTCAGGCTCAAATTATCTTATTTGACCTTTTATAAAGATAGATAACCTTTTAGATCTATTCAAGTACTTTAAAATGGCATATAATTTAGCTTTGTAGGTGAAAAAACAACTGAAATATTGATATTTAAACTTTGTGACTATTTTCTAAAATTCACCGTTTTGGCAAGGGTCAAAGGATCTTTGCACTACAGATTGGAAATAGGTACGATTCAGTTTCTATCATGAAGATACCAAATTTGTACCAAATTTTTTAAAAATCTGTCAGTGACGCTCAAACCCTTGTTGATTTTGATGATCAGTGACTTTTTGTAGAAAACAAATGTATGTCAAAGAATTTTGTCAGAATCTTTATATCTACTGATTGGAAATTCCTGATATATAAAGGTTTTAAAGACTTTATAAAATAGGTACTTACAATCTTCTCATGTCTATTCCACATCTCATTAAATCTTCTTATGGATATCTGTTCATGCTGCAATACAAAATAATTATTTATTGTTTTAGTTTCTAGAGAAAATTTATTAACATTTCATTGTAATCAGATTTTTCTTTGATTGACTCGTGTCAATCAAAAATATATGTAAGATTTTTTTAACCAGTTTTGCCCCAAGTAAGGCAGTAAAGCCACTAAGAAACAAGGGGTTACTGGGTGTGAAAGAATTAGGAACAGAAACATTAATAATGAATAGGAAGAGAAAAGAGTAATCGGGAGGACAGTAGATCGGAATTGACATTGAATTTAAATTTTCGTAGATTAAATTTGGCTGGAAAGCATAGAGACAGAAGGAAGTTCCACAAGTGAGAAGTGCGAAAAAAGAAAACAGAATTTATGGTTACATCTAGCCAGTTCAATTGTAAATTCATGACTTTTTGATGCCAGTCTAATACTGCGCTTAAATTAGAAAATCTAGGTCCCATAGTGAATAGCTTATCCGAACAATTACCATGAAATTATTTCTAGAAAAGAAATACCGAGGCAAACTTACGGTGATGGTAAAGTGACTGAAGTCAACCCGTCAGGTCAGGACTAATAATATTGCTGATTCTTCTTTGGTTTTTATCAAGCTAAATAGCAGAGGTGCCAGACCATATGTGGCAGCAATATTCTAAGCATGGATGAATGATAGACATGGATATGTAAGCTAGATTCTGGAGAGAAAAATTATCTCACACAACACAGTGAACCAACTTTCTTAGCAATAGATTCAATATAATCTTTCCAAGTAGGTGCAATGAGTCACTTTCCTGGTGGTTAGCATCAGAACAATCATTAACAAATGTATATTTTCCCTGGATATGTGACTAGTGCAATGGTTTTCAACACAGGAATTGGAAGCAGTGATCCATATTCCAGAAGCTAAGTAGAGTATAAAGAAACAGAAAAACTTTGTTAGAAACAAGGAACCCAGACGAGGTTATGCCAAAGGACAGAGTCTTGTCTGGGAAGGTTGACAGCTACTTAAAACTGTTTATATGGGGTTTATAGGGAATTTTTGCCCAAGCATACACACTTGGAATGCCCCATGTAAAACTGGCCTAGTGACACATGTGGGGATAAAATAAAAATACAAAATAAAATAAAAATACAAAATTAAATAAAAGTACAAAATAAAATAAACATAAAAATCTCCCAGGAGTCCTCTGACTGGAAAGATAATTTACGCATGTGCAAAAAAAAAAAAAAAAAAAAAAAAAGAGATTTCCTGGCGCCAAAAATAAACTAGAAGAATCTATCTCTTTCTCGGTTGGACCTTTGACTGGTGAACACGTAACAACTGTTCGGGAAGGAAATTCACCAACAAGAGGTCGTTGGAATCCAAAAGAAGGAAATAAAATCAGTGTCCTAAACTGTCCCTCTAGTGTCTACGTATCCTTCTTTTCTTTGTCTATTTATTTCAGCGATGAAGGCAATTCTGCAAGTTTTGGATGTTTAGGTGAAAGAATCAACCCAGCACTTTGTTGGGAGTTTGGGTAAATACCGAGTATATTAAAGCTCAAAAGATTCAGTCAGTCTGTGTCCTGGCTCTGCTTGCTTACCTCCCTGTCTCTGGGCAAAGTCTCATCTGGGGAGATAGACAACTACCCAACCTCATGTATACTGGGACTATGGGTAATTTTTGCCTGAGTCTACGGGCTTGGAATAACTCACATTAAGCTGGCTTTGTACCATATCCTTCTCTGTGGGGAACTCAGGTAAATATCGAGTATATTAATGCTAAGAGTTCATCAAACCTCTGAGTTTGCCAATACTCTTCTTGTTGACCTCTCTGCCTTCAGGCAGGGTGGAACCCAGTCAAGGCTATGCTGATGGGCAGAGTCTTGCTTGGGTGGGTAGACATCATCCCAACCCCATGAATGCAGGATCTATGGGAAATTTTTGCATGAGCCTATGGGCTCAGAAACACCCATGTTCGTACGTACGTGTATGAGTGTTTGATGGCGTTTTCCCACAAGTGGGCAAAAACGCAGATCTCTGTGAGAGATGACATTTTTAAATGTGCCTGCTGAAATGCAAAGTGAAAAAGAGAACAAGGCAAGAAGTCACCCAGTATTTATAGTGTAGGGAGAGCATCCCCTAGTGAACAATTAGTGAATTAAAGAGGAGCTAACTCCAATAATCTAACCTTTTCTTTATTGTTAACTAATTTAAGTATTTTGATTGCTTAAATTTTAATTTCTTCTTTTCTTATTAATTACTAGCAGTAGAGACTGGCGTTGCCCGGAGATGCAAACAGTAAGAGATAGATCAAGTATCGACCATCATAAAGACTGAAAAATAAAATTGACAAAGATTATTGTTTAAGGTTGACGGATACGCATGTCTTAATTATTTTTTTTTTTTTCACGAATTGGTAAAACCCAAATTCAAACAAAAAATTGTTTTCAATCACTATGAGTCTACCGATTGAATAGAATTTTATTATAAACAATTGTCTTGTAAATGGAATTTTTAAATCATTCTGAATGTAAAAATAAAGAAAAAAGTGTGCAAGACAATAAGAAACACAACCTGCCAAAAAAAGTGAAGTTTTGTTGAAATCAGTTGAAAAATGTAGGAAATCCGATCCCATATATAAAAACACACACACACACACACACACACACACACACACACACACACACACACACACACACACACACACACAACCTGGGTCAAATAGCAAAATGTGAGATAAAAAGGTTATCTCTGATTTTAGATTGGTCAGTCGTTATACATGGAAGATATGTCTGCTGACCACTCACTCAATACACTTCTTGTCACTTGACCTTTATTGCAGTTCTGGAGCCTAGCTTGTCACTGGATGCTGGTGGGTATATCAAAAGGGTCCGTTTCTAACTTTTTGACGCTTTATTCATATGAGAAAAAGCAAAAAGAACCAAACAGCCAAACACACACACACACACACACACACACATACACACACACACACCGTTTATTTTAAAAGAAACCCTTGCCTTATCATATGTTGGGGCGGATAGCGATATATTAGGTTGTCTCCCTTAGTTCATTAAAATATCTGAATGAAAACTGGATTACCTCTCTTACATCATTAAAGTAACTGAACACCACCACCAAGATATAAATGGGTGAGGATTGTCTCCCTTAGTTCATTAAAATATCAGAATTATTATGGATTATTTCTATTCTGGATTGTCTCCCTTACATCATAAGTTTCCTCTATGCCGTGCCTATTTAGGGTGTAGCTGATTATGGCTCTCCACAATTTCCCGTCCTTTGTATCTCGTAATAAATTTTGTCTAAAACTTATTACTGATACAGTAATTGTAATACAAGGCTAAAAAAAAAGTGGGGAGACTGGTCAAGGTTGGTCACCACTAGCTTTCTTATACCTAGCTAATCAGAGTCACGACCAATTCATTGATTACAAGATAGGATTTACCATAAGAATTTATCCGTCAACATTCGCTCCTACATACACCAAAATACTTCACACACACTAGGCACCTACTAGGAAAAAAACTCCTATGAGTTAAAAATCCCAATATGTACAATTGTGTATAATATATATATATATATATATATATATATATATATAATATATTATAAATAAAAAATGATGTGGAGAATGATGACCCCGAAAAAGATGGAATAATGTTAGTAGGACCCATCCACCCCGCAAAAATAAGAGTGACCGCTGTATTCTGTCTACCAACAAAATCAAGAGGTTCTCTCACTAAGGGAGAGGGAAAGCATAAACAATTATGGGCATTAGAAAATCCAAAAACTGACCCAGTCAAGATGAAAAGGGTGGGCTAATGCAAACTGGAGAGGTTGGAAACCATGACATGAATTTTAACAAAAGCAGAAGCCGGGGACAACACTTACTCATACTCATATTAACTAGGTACACTTGGAACGTCTTAACCAGTGAAGGGCTCATCAGGAAACCACCACGTTATGAATTAGAGGGAATTAAAAAAAGAAAATCAAGCCAGCCTCTGACTAGCTACAGTTACCCACCTTTTGTTGAAATCTGCCGATACCAACCGCTTTCTATCAGTTGTAATCTTCATCTTGAGCTGATACTGAAAGAATCTGGTCAAGTCATAATGAGAATAGCGATCACATCGCAAGATTAACTTCATTCACATCGTCCAATTAATAATGTTGTTTTTTCGGCAAATTTGTGGAGATACCTAGTACTACGTACTGCAGTATGATCCATTTTCTCCATTAATAGATCTGTCCTGAACTCATATATTAAGGCGAACTCTTCTGGTATGCAGAGTTTATCAGCATGTTGGTCTCTCTGCCATTTGGAAGGGAGGAACCCAGACAAGGCTCTGCCGAAGGGCTCTGTTTTTTGACCTTTCTGCCTCTGGACAGAGAAGATCCAGATAAGGCTATGGAGGTAGGAAGCAACCTGATTCTGCGTATTCGAACTCTCCGAGGAATTTTTGCCCGAGTCTATGAGCTCGGAATGCCCCACGTAAAATAACCGGCTCGGAATGCCCCAGGTAAAATAACCGGCCTATGGATTGTCTAGAACAATTCTACTATAATTTTTATATACTTTTGTTGTTAAACATTTTGAAAATGGCTAATTTACTCTGCCCAGGGAAAATTATTATTGAATAATATTATTCATGAACTTCTTGAGCACGTACTGCGACCAAAGTTCTAATAAGCTACACTTTATCACCAAATATGTCCCAGCACAAGTTTACGAGTATTTTGTGGTCAAATCTTCCGACAAAGTATACTGGACAGGATCTATATTAAAAAGAAAAATGGAAAGGTATCTAGATATTACTGGATACAAAACATCAACTGCTCTCAGACTCCATTGATGGATTTTACCAAGCCTTGATAAAACTAAGTAAGGACTGTTCATTTTCTTCGGCATCAATGGGACAGTATCGAGTTGAATTGATTCGAAATGCCATCATAAATGGGCTTTGGTCCACATATATCCTACAAAGAATACCCGAAAACAGTATCTTAACATAATAACAGGCTTATGACGAGGAAAGAGGACCATATTTAGCAGAACAATATACTCAAAGTTATACAGTTGCAGTAACGCCAGAGACCTCTCCATCTATTTTGACCTCCCCATTGTATGAAACGCTAGACTCAACTGAAAAATATCAGCTTTAACTAAACGCACATGAAAATTGAGCCTTCAGAAACAAGCACTTTTCAAGTGACTCCGACTTGCAACAGGATTTGCATTGTTACCCAATAGAAAATAAAATGTATAAAAGTTAAAATTATGTGTTCAAATGAGTACAACCACAACTACAACAAAATGTGATATTTTTCCCCTATCAGTAAGCAAGTTCGGTATCTGGGAAGCGTAATAATAGAGGACGTAACGTGCGATACAGGATCCTGGAGGCACATTGGGATAGCAAAAGATGCTTTCCAAAAACTGAGCAAAGTATTAAGAAACAAAAAAATATCATTAAAAAGAATCGAGTACTGAACTGTTATGTAATATCAGACCCTCCTATATAGCAGTGAATGATGAACAATCTTCTCACACATGAAGAAGAGACTTAAATTAACAGAAATGTGGTTCTACTGAAGGATATTGAGAATACTATGGATCTAACATATGAGCAATGACTAAATTCTAGAAAAAGGACTCATACTTACGGTTGAAATTTCTGGGGCATATAATGAGGTAAGAGGGCTTGGAAAATTTGATACTCACAGGACAGAATGAAGGTAAAAGAGACAGAGGAAAGCAACTCTTATGAGAGAGATGGCAAAAGATAAAAGTTATTAAAAGCCACAATAGACAGGAAACGGTGGAGAGGCATGATCGCCAACGTTCTGAAAAGACATCGCACATAGAAGAAGGAGAAGAAGAAAAAACGAAGGAATGGTTAAGAAATTCTTTATCGAACTGACCTTTTAGTTTTGGTCTACGTATGGTGGATGTAGGTGGCGTAATACAAATAGGAAATCAGTGATCCCAGTTCGAACTCCAGTTGCGTTCATTACATTCACTTACGCGCAATACCCTTGAGAAAGATATGACTCCTTCACTTCTCAGGCTTAGCTATGGGATAAATTTTAGAATACATTAGATTGATTGATTCATTGGTTGGTAATTTCATGGTAACTAAAATTTTATTTTTATTTTTTTTTTTTTTTTTACAATTTTTGCATTAATGTTAAATATTTTAAAATTAATGAAAAAGTTGTTTCGAACTCAGTTCGCGGATTCTGTTTTACAAAATAACTGTTACGTCATTTCATACATCCATAGACAAGATGAAAAATAGCTTTGAGAAACTGTGAAGAAGTCATCGCCAGACATAAAGGATATGTTGAAAATAACAACAATGAGGATACTCGTCCAAATATCACGTGGAACGAAAAACCTTATCTATAATATAAAATGTAGAAAAAATAACTCTTTGTTTGGAAGGCAACATTTTTATTTCAAATGAGAATACAGAAGACAAAAAAAAAACCAAAAATTTGAAAATAATGCAAAATTATGGACAATAATGTAAATTATTTTATTTAGTAATAAGGAATAAATGTTCAAATAATTCTAATCAAATTTTTTCAGAAAAAAAAAATGAAAGAAGTCATTAAATTAATACGAAACGTACAATAAAAAAAACAAATATTCAAAAGAATTTTATAAAAAATTTGCTTCGAATAAAACTTTCAAAATTCGCTATGTTACACCTCCAAGGGACATTCACCTCCAAACATAATTGCAACTTCATCTTGCTTATTATAATCTATGATACACCTCCAAAGGATATTCACCTCCAAACATAAATGCAACTTCATCTTGCTTATATCCGCTATGATACTCCTCTCGCCCCAAATTCAAATTCTGTGACAATCAAATTAGTGTATATATGACATTCAAAATATAAATATTTTGCTGGTGATAGAATAAAAATTCAATACTGTGTGATGATTTTGTCCAAAATTTTCCAAAAATAAATATATTTTTCAATTATTAAATTAAACAAAGTTTAAAACATAGGAGAAGATGATGAAACTGTCTCGACCTTCACCAAAAGCCCAGAGTCCAAACATCAGAAAACCGATTTTGAAATCCTGCCAGTCGAGACGTTTTCATTTCCCATATAAATTAATGTTTCAAGTTTTAAACTGTTATTTTTAAAAAAATATTATTCAAGTAAATTATTTCATTAGATAGATAGATAGATAGATAGATAGATAGATAGATAGGAAAAAGTGTTCATGAATATATAATGTTTCGAAAAAATGCCCGATAATGCATTTTGTCCATTTTGGGTTTCATCATCATGCATTATCAGATATTTTTTTTGAAACATTATACTTTAATGAACGTTTTTTGCAATTGTAATTTAATGTATAACTCTGTCGAGATCATTTACCCAAATAGAGAGAGAGAGAGAGAGAGAGAGAGAGAGAGAGAGAGAGAGAGAAATATATTAATGTAGGTACACATACAGTGAGAAGTATTAACTAAACAAGAGAGAGAAAGAGAGGGAGAAAGAAAGAAATCGACAGTCAGAAATTTGCATGATAAGATAGAGGGAGATGCACAAGAAGAAAGAGAGGGAGAGACACTAACCAAAATACAGAATAGACAGATCGGAACAAACTGAGACAGATATGACACATCCTGTGATAAATAGATAGATAAATATTTTTATTGATCATTGGCAAAACATATTATTTTCTTTTGTAGGTCCTCAAAGTTTCCCTTTCTTGTACTGTAGAAAAAGAAGGTTGGCTCTGCAAATGCCGCGGCGAACATTGCATCTATCTGTAGACAAACAGAAAAATGATAGAATCGTTTAATTCATCAAAAACACATCAATGGAGTAAGGTACAGAATGAGAAATAACAACTTAATCACGCTTTATCTGATTTTCTATATCCCTTTACATATGAAACGTATTAAAGACAATTCAGCATCTTCTTACTTTCTCTGTCGGCTTTTAGCATTTCATGTCATCATGTACATAATTCTTAGAGTGAATGAAAGGGTTAATGTACTTGCTTAATAAAACCTACCCATGATACCATGGTTTCTTTTGATTTTTTTCTTTTGATGTGGCAACGTATTTGAGACTATTCAATATTTTCGTAATTTCTGTTCTTTTAGTATATGCTATGCCACGTCATCACATACGTAATTCTTAGATTGAATGAACCCTACTAGAAATATAGGTAACAGTGCATCCTTTTCAGCAAATTTATTGACCAGAATTTATCAGGAATCTTGTCTCCAGCCCATCTTTGAGTAAATTTAATGATCAGAATTTTTTTAGGAATCCTAACTCCAGCCGTCCTTTGAATCGTTAAACATAAAGTTTTTTTAGTGTTTTTAGATCAATAAAGTAAGTTCCTTTGAAAGACTGACCACCCAAAACCTGTTTGGGTGGTCCCCCTTTCCGGTTGGTGGAACACGAGTGGACGGAAAGAGGTATTGTGTCCGTCAGCCAGTATCCATGTAATGGTCAGTCAGTGAAACGACCAGCAGTGAGAATGTAGGGATCTATTTTCAGTGGACAGAAGACAGGCGAGAAGTCAGATAATAAAAAAAATCACTTTCTCATAGCAGAAGAAAGAAATTGTCGATTAACTGAGAAATCGTATATATTTTTTTTCCATTATTTCTTGGATGACGTCAGTCACGGCCATAATCGAGGCAAATCTGTGGAACGTAGCGAGTCCCGGTGTATTCGCATACAGCCAACTTTGGATGTCATCACAGCTTGTGCAGAGACATGCAGAATTACATTAATTTGGATTTTGAAATTAGCAGTTTTTAATTTTAATATTAAATTTTATCATATAATTTAGTAATTATTGGTTAGAATAAATTCTTTTTTAATATTACCCATATTTTAAAAATCTGAATAGCTATTATAACATGACTTCGTTTTCAAGCTTTTTGAATTTTTCTATACTTGTATTTTGATTGGTCAATCTAGCTTTTGTAACAAGGTTTTCCCCTTGCGAAGGATTGTTAATTAATTTGAAACTTTTAAAACCATTTATTTTACATTCGACATCATCACTTGATAAGACACCGAGGGTGTTGAAACAAAATGGCTATTTTTGTAGTGATTTTATAACATATTTATGTTATAATTTTTTTAAAATAAATAATTATATCTGCTCTACTTTGTATTGAGCACACTTTTAAGAATAGTAATTGTTGGTTATTGGAATTCATTCCATATACACCAATCATATACTTGTATATATATATATATATATATATATATATATATATATAGTCAGCCCATAAGTTCTGTCCGAAATATTATATGTTATTTCAATCAAATTTTCCAGTATTGTAAAATGTCAAATGACACTGATAATCATATGAATTTAGAAACCTTTAACTTAATATAATTTCTTTTTACAGAATAATTTGACTAAATTAATTACTCAAATTATCCCTTCAAAGATGGAGGTGTCGAAGGAGCATTTAATGCTTTAAGAGTTTAAAATAAGACAAATCTGTAGCCGAAGCAACTCAAAATATTCACTCATCTGACGGAGAAGAATGCCTGAATGAAAGAACTTGATGAATCTGGTTTGACAAATTCAGAAGAGGAAATTTCAGCCTTGAAGATGAAAACCGATCAGGGCCTCCAGTTCAGTTTGATGATAAGTTACTTGTGGTATAACTTGAAGAAAATCCTGCAGTATCAGTTGAAGAATTGGCAATGAAACCATACAACTGTTCATCGCCATCTTCAACAACTTGGAAAGGTTCATAAACATGGAAAATGGGTGCCTCATGTATTATCTGAAGTCAACTGAAAATCCCATTTGCTCTTCTCTTCATTCTCGTGAACTCATCTCGCCCTTATTGGATTGACTTGTAACTGGTGATGAAAAATGGATTTTTTTTTTTCAAAATGTTCAGTCATAGACAGTGTCTTGGTAATGGAGAAAGGCCCAATTACAACCAAGAAAGGAATTGCGTGCGCAAAAGTTTCTTCTCTCAATTTGGTGGTATTGCAAAAGAATAATTCACTTTGAGTTGCTACCAACTAATGCACTACTATCAGCAATTAGAGCGTTTGTATGCGACTTTAAAAAAAAAAGAAGACCTGTTTTAGTGAATCGAAAAGGTGTGGTACTTCCTCAGGTCGATGCACAAAATCACACTGCAAATTCACATCCCAGAAGATTGAAGAACTTGGTTTGGAATGAATTCCTCATCTTGTCTCCTTCAGACTATCATTTGTTCCGTAGCTTACAGAATCATTTGAATGGATTAACTTTCAAAAACCATGAGGAGGTCGAAACTGACATTTCAGTGTTCTTCTCTTCGAAATCGAAAGAGTTCTTTATTAGTGAGATTAAAAATCTTGTAAGCAGATGGAAGGAAATCATAGATAATAATGGAAAGTATATAAATGAATAAATTTCAATAAAATATAACATTTGATTACTCGTTCTTTATTTTTCAAAATCCGGAAAGAACTTACAGGATGACCTGATATAGTGATTTTCTAAGCGCGGCTTAGATGTAGCACAGGTCAAAAGTATGGGGCACCCAGTGAGGACCGAACTCACTACTCAGTCGTAATTGATCTAGCAAAACAAGCTTTCTAACCATTACACCACGTCGAGGTTCCCTGACTTGATACATACACACACACACATATATATATACTTTTTCTGTTTATACGTTATTTTTTAATAGATACAAATTATTTAAGTAAGTGCTCTGTTTTTAAATAAACAGTATTAATTACATTTACCGGCCTGAATGTTTGAGAAATCTTCTTCCCTTTTGGGTTATAGGTTCGATTCCCGTCGGAGAAATACATAAATTTCTCGAACATCCAAAATGAGTTGAAAGTAAAAGATTCATATATTTTAAGTATGTCTTTGTGTTTTCCATGTCGACAATGTGCGTATGAATAGGATATAGCATCCAGACAAATTTTATTAATTTGACAACGTAGGAAACTGTTTTACTGACTTAAGAACAAAGTTTTCCACTTTGTCCAATTTATTATACATTACCTATATATATATATATATATATATGTCTTCAAAACGCCCCTTTGTTGCCAACGTACTCGCTTGATACTTCGTCAATGCCAACGTAACAGAGATTTTTTAATCGCAGATACCAATTATAGTACGCCGTTGAACAATACTAGTGTCAGAGGTCTTCTACTAATAATACGCGTACTAATAATACTTCGTATAGTGAAATACTATATATATATATATATATATATATATATATATATATATATAAAGACTACAGACGTTTTACTAATGAAGACTCCGAAATTCAACGAAGTCTCGTTGAAAATCAAACTCAACTTTCTAAAACCAGACAGGTTTTCTGATGGGTTTTTCTTTTTGTGAAAGGAATATATGAATAAAGACAAAAGGAAAACGCTATCTTAGCCAATGTGTTTTGATCTCTGGTGGACTTAATCAAGGTAAATGTAAGGATTTTATTTTGCAACAAGTATTTATAAACAAAAGTCAGAATATTTCATTCTTTCAAAATTTTTAAATTTAAGAGACGCTCATAAATATTCATCAGATTCACTGAAAAGTCTAGGTAAATTATGGACGATGCTAAGTGACATAATTTATTGTCTAATAAACGAAAATGATTAAATGATGTTGATGTTGAATTTTAATTAATATTTACATTATTTTAGCTTGAGATTAATTTATGTATTATATTAAATAACATGAGGTTATGAATTTAATTATCTTTTAATTTTTGAACATTTTTATAGTCATGAATGGAAATATTTGAAAAAATCCGAGGTGCAGATTTATATTTTGATAAGATTCGATAGCGGCACTCTCAAGAATTTTCCTCCGAAGTTAAATGATTAAAATTGTGGTTGATTTTATTTCTTATGCATTTTATGAATACTTGTTGCAAAAATAAAACCCTGTTTGATGAAAAAGTCTGTCAAGGTTGAAACACGGGTCGAAAATAAGAAATTCAACGTGTGTGTGTGTGTGTGTGTGTGTGTGTGTGTGCTCAGTTACATGCCATCACGCGCAATACGATCTGGATACAAAAAAGTTCTACAAATATATATTGGCAGGTAAAAAATAACACCAAAGTAAAAAAAAAAAATAACTTGCTTAATATTTACTAAGAATCTTAAAGAATTCGACTATGTATTTTCAGCATTAGTATCTGTAGGCATTTAGGACTGTAAGTGATGAGTATCCAGAAGGGATTCAGCGAGAACGATACATTTTGTTGTAATTTAGATGTTTTTTTATGTAGTATTCTTAATTGACTTATTATTGAATTATGACTTCAATATTAATACTGATTTCATCCAATTCTTGTCCAGCTGTTTTTTGGAGGTTGGATACTGATAACCTCACTAGCTATCTTTGAACCATTTCGTCTAAGTTTTAAGATCTTCTGGACATTTAAAAAATCCCCAAAGTCTCAACTTCAGCACACTTCTTCTGGGTATCTTGAACAGTATGTCTTGATATTCCAAAGTCATTACTGATTTCACTTCATTTATATTCTTATTTCGATCATTTTCATTCTATTCGCCAAACTCACTGTTCCTATTTTAAAACTTAAATCAACTTCACTAAAAACCAAATTGAATCTTCAGACTTTAATTTTGTATTTGTTCATTATTTTGCTTGCCTATCTTAATCTGGATTATGATAATCTTTAAGGGTTTATGTGGCGCTTAACATTTGAATGCCTTTTTTCCGTATCACAATATGTCTATATCTCCCATCGTACTGCTGTGTTTGTTGATCTCAATCGCGATAAATAAAAAAAAAAACAAAAATCAAAAACCTAATTCCCATGATTCCAAAGAAAAAACCTCCCTACTGGCGGGAAATTTAGAGTTTCCTATTTTTATTGGCCTCAAAAAGAAAAAATCGTGGATTGAAAAAATAAAGACCACTGATAAGTTTAAAACCTTTTAATAATAGACATATCATTTGCAAAAAATTCATTCATTCACCACGACAAAACACAAACAATAGAAACATTTCAAAACCACATTACAAGAACTTTCATTATCTACCAAACTAGTACAACAAAATTCTTTGATATTAAATCTTTCTATATGTATAAACGTCTCAAACATGATGTATAGATGTGTATTTTACTAACGAAAAACAGGAGTCAAACAAGGCCTAACATGTTCACATGAATAACAGCGTCTTTACAGGTTTGAATGATCAAAGATAAAAAGGATAGAGCGGAATATTTAAATTTTTGAATAAATATTAAGTAAAATTGATTTCATGTCTTAGTGATTTTTTTAATTTTTCCCTCGTACCCAGTCCCTGTGATGAACGATAAATAGAATCCTGACGTCGAAAGAAAGAACGTCTGTGGTTATTAGCTGAGTCTCAGTATGAACGAAACTTTTCATGCAAAAACATAGACTCAAAATACAGGTAATTTTAAATAATAGAAAACCCCTACTTACATCTGCTTTCGGTAAGGATTGAGCATTTTCAGGATTAGACTTGGGATAAAAATAAATTTTTCTGAAACGGTTCTTTGCCATTCTTCCATATTTGAATGACTGACTCTGCCAAAGACAAAATTCATATGAATTTTTTTGAACATTTTATATAAAGTATTCAACAGAAAGAAATTCTACAAATAAAATATATTTCTGAAAATTTAATGCATATTATTTATTTATAGTGGATTAATTTATTTACCTTTTTTATTAGTGTGATGTGAATATTAAACATACTAACAAAAAAAGTCGAGAGGTAAAAATATAACTTAAAAAAAAAAATTCAGCTTTCTTCAAAAATAAAAAATCGAAAAAAAAAAAAAAAAAATCTCCGGAATATTTAAAAATAGCAAAGAGAAAAATTGGCATTTTAATTTCGACAGTTATTTGAATTTCATCCAGGCTGCATAGAAAAAAAGTAGCATTTAACTCCTAACGTCATAGAATAATACAATAATATCAAAGCTAACTTGATATCAGAAAAATCAACATTTTATCAGAAAAATTAACGTTCTACGAATGAATGCTAAAGTTAACCAAGTAGTTTATTTTTTGTTTAAATATTATTTCTAATTTTTACAAGAAAATAATATTTGAAAGACGGAAACAATTTTCGACAATCAGCTTTGTTTTTAATAATTTTAGCTCGCAGCGTCTTAGAAAATAAAATTGAATAAGCATTAACAATGAAAACTAGCATAAGTTTTTCTCTCAAGGAAAATGATTTTATACAGAGAAAAAGTATAATTTTAAATGCACTTTGTCACCTTTTATTTTAATTAGGTCGATAGATCAATTAAAATTGCATCATAACAGTCGTATCTTATTTATAAGCCATCATTTCGGTAGTAATTTAATTTTTTCCACTGATAGAAAAAGTAGCGTTTAACTCCTATCGTCTTAAAATAAAACTATAATATCAAAGGTGACATGGCATTGAAAAAATTAACATTGGACCGATGGATAGTATAATAAACAAAGTAATTTATTATTGATTTAAAGATGTTTACAAATTTCTAGCAGAAAGAAATATTTTAACTGTGAATTTCCATTTTCCAGGTTAAGTTTGAAAGTAAATGAGACAATAATTAACAATTAGTTTAATTTTAATAATTTCTCTACTCAGGCGTGTTTAAAGGCTTCAAATATGACAAGATTGCAATTTCACAGATTTCTTTTTTTTTCAATTGATATTTCCGTCTTCTAAAAACAACTTCAAAATACAGAAATACATTCCTTAATTCGAAATAAACTCAAATCGATTTTAAGACATCTGTCAAAATCTATACTTTCTCATCTTTCTAATTTAGAAGGATACTGATTACGATGGATAGTATAATAAACCTAGTAATTTATTATTGATTTAAAGATTTTTAATAATTTCTAGCAGAAAGAAATATTTTTACTGTGAATTTACATCTTCCAGATTAAGTTAAGAAATGTAGATAATAAAGAACAATTAGTTTATTTTTTATATTTTTCTGTGTGGAGTAGTTTACGAGGGTCGGATGAAAAGTTTATAGTCAACCTCTGAAGGAGTGAAGGCAGAGCTGTGTAAACTTGCATGCATTAATTTGAACTCTTCTTATTAATAGCTGCATTGTTTCTTTCCAGGCAAACTCACATCTGACTGTTCAAAGAAGAGTTCAGAATTCACTTGTAGCGACTTCTCTTGAAAATGAACAAAAATTGGCATCGTAGTTTTATGAAGTACCCACAGAAAAAGTTTTAGCGCAAAGGACGTACATGCTGGCATGGTTGGTATATTAGGGGATGCCACTTCAGATTTATGAACATTGCAAAAGTGGGCAGTTGAATTTAAAAGGAGAAGAGAAGGTCTTGAAGATGACCCAAGTTCTGGGAGTTTTGTGACTACCGCCAAAGAGGAAAATATTAATCATGTTGGATGATAGGCAATTGACTATAAATCATCGAGTCAGAAAATTGAGAATAATCTACACAATGAACTTGGCATAATGAAGGTTTCTAATCGGTGTGTTCAACATGTTTTACGACACCTTATCAAAATGCAACAGGTTGATCACATGACAAGAAAATTTGACATTGTTTAAGGTAGATGCATCTGGTATCTTTGAACGTTTCCTAAACCAAGATGAGTGATTGGTTCATCACTTTGGGACAGAGACAATCCGTGCAGTGAAACACCCATCCTTACTTACTCCCAAGTAGGCTAAGGTCGTTTTATCTTCAGGGCCACAGTTTTTTGGGATGCAAAAGCATTGTGTTTATTGACTATCTTCAAAAGGGTTATACTATCAATAGATAGTACTATACAAACTTTCTAAGGGAGTTATGAAAGGCTAGCTAGGTCGAACGTTCACAAAAACTGACGAAAGTGATCATGTTTCATCAGGGCAATGTGCCAGCATACAGGTCCTTGGTTTCAATGGCTGCTGTGCATAATTGTGGTTTTGAACTGGTTGATCATCTCCCTATTCTCCTGATTTGACTATTATCTGTTCCCCGACATGAAAAAAAAAAAAAAACAAAAAACAACAACACTTGGAAAAGAGCCAATATCGCAATGGTGGTGACGTCACCAATGAGCTCAAGCACTGCAACACGTGTGTGTACCGAAGAAGGACGACGTTGAAAAATAAACCTCATTTGGTCACATTCGATGAGCGTATCTTGATTAGCCTATATAATTTTGAGCCGACACTCGTAACGACTTAGAACGTGAGAAAAATGCAATTTGAAACATTTTTTATTAAAAATCGAAACATCTGATTTCTAAAACAAACATTGTAACTTTCTACTTACTCTTTACGATTGAATCTTTGAAAATGTCTGTTTTCTCATGTTTCTAATATAGAAGGATACTCATTACGATTTAAAACATTATATCTTTTAAAACATATATTCCTTTATCTTTCTAATTTAGAAGGTTATTCATTACCATTTAAGATATTATATTAAAATGTACATCCTCTTATCTTTCTAATTTAGAATTATACTAATTTCTACTTAAGACATATCTTTTGAAATGTATATACCATTTAAGACATTCTTTCTTTCATAGGATATGATGTTTTTCTTTATGTTTTAATTCATATGTATACACACTATTATATACAAAATACGTACACCAACTCTGAGTTCTTCTTTCTTGGGAATATCCTTGGCGTCCTGAAAAAGAAATTCAGATACTCATATCGCAAAAGCAAAAAAAAAAAAAAAAATAAAAGACAGTCTGATATTAATTTGGTAGGTTAACATTTCATATAAGCCCATTGATATAATCATTGGTGTAATTGTAATGACGAAACAAATACAAAATCGTTTTTATTATGTATTATTAGTACAAACCCCTGTTGCTCGGGGATGTAACAGTAAAGATAGATCAAATAAACCATTATAAAAACTGAAAAATAAAATTGACAAGATTATTGAATTGACAGATACGCATGTCTTAATTATTTTTTGTTTTGTTTTGTCGTTTTTTACAATTAGTCAAAACCAAACTCAAACAAAAACATTGTTTTAATCGTTATGAGTCTATTGATTGAATAGAATTTTATTATAAACAATTGTCTTGCGAATGGAATTTTTTTCTGTTCTGAATGTAAAAATAAAGGTTTGTGCAAGACAATAAGAAACACTACCTGCCAAAAAAAAGTGGTTTTGTTGAAATCGGTTGAAAAATGTTGGAAACACATACACACACACACACAAACAAACAACCTGGGTTTTATAAAAAGTATAACCTCAATATGAGTTGTCCCCCTTTCCTTCTGGTGACAGAATCGTGTTTTATCGTGTTTTCAAATTGATTTCGTGCAAAAACAATTGTGTTTTTTCAATTTTTGGCGCTGTCAGAACTACCGCAAGGTAATTTTACGCAGTCCTCTGAAGTCTTGTTGAAATCGGTTGAAAAATGTAGGAAATCCGATCCAATATATAAACGGACACACACACACACACACATACACACTCAGAGTCTGCGTTTTATAATAAGTAAGATTATTTCCAAAATCCTGTACCTGCGAACAGCGTAAATCTTCCACTAAACAATATTTGAGTGCAAGTTCTTAGAATATGACATAACTTTATTTTTTGTGGTCATGTGACAATCCTGTTTCATATGGCACGGATAAGAACTCCTTCAGAGCTGATCGAATCGAACAAAATCAATTTTTTTCTGTTAAGCTAATAATGGGGTTTTGCAAGGGGTCCGATGGCTTACGATTAAATTGTTTTATTAAGATAAAGTTTTGCGGTTTCACGCCTGGCACTTGTCCTGTATGTAACTATTGCTGGATATAAAACACATACACTATTTTTAATTGACACCTCACAGAACATGAAAGATTCTATTCAAACATGGCTAAAATCAGGGCGGAAAGAAAATGACATGTCAGGGAATGTTTTGCCAACGATAGCCGGCTGGCTACAAAAGTGAAGAATGATAATGAATCCACTGTGCCATGTGTCCGGACACATGGCACAGTGGAAAAAAAAATCCATTGAGAGGACCTAAAGTTTGTAAGTTCAATCCCCGGTTAAGGCAGTGGAGAATTTCAGAGGGAAATTTTTTAGGAGATAACTAATAACTGACATCCACCAAACATGGCACGTGGAACTAGAACAGTCTACCCCAGTGAGCGGAATAAAAACATTCAGTTCGAAATGTCAACCACCTGAAGATTGCCATTGTATTTAAATTTTAAATGTTTAGTGATAAATATGGCGACAAAGATGAGGAAAATAGCCCGAATAATGTAAATAATGAGTTGAAGTTGCGAATAATTGCATTCTAAGAAAGAGTCTCCTTCTCGATGAATCTTTTTTCTTAGCACTTCCCTTTTTTCTTGCATGAACTGAGGCAGAATTCAATGAAAGAAAGAGAAAGAAAAGGTAAAACGTCTTGTCCAAATAAGATTTATATTTTCGGATCTAATGAATCAAATGTTGACGTGTGCGCTCGCATAAATTCTACATCCGAATAAAAAAAATGCATGCTCAGAGAATAAGTCGAGTAGAGATTTCATATTGGCTTCATATGGAAATCTAAACTAATGTACAGATATCTTTCATATGAAGCTCATGTTTTAGAGAAGTATTACGTATTAAAGCTGGAAGTGTAGAGGATAAAATTAGCACAAAAATAATATTGATTTTGAAGAAATTATAGCTATAAATCTTGTTGTCATCAACTTGAGTGTGTTATCAGTTTCATTATACGTGAAAACCGTTGTCACTTTTATAATGCTGCCGTATGTTCTGGTCCCTGCGCTAATGACAAAGTCGGTGTGACCATGATCGAATACTGCAGCTAACCGTGGAGTTGGTCACTTCGATCTAAGCCTCTTCTTGTCCCACGTTGTGTTTGTTTTGATCACAAGACAGGCAAGGATCGAATTGCCGCCAGGTATCGCTGAATTGGTGTCGTTCATGTGGGACGATGTTATAAGACAAAAAAAGAAAATTGTGTAGCTCAACAAGGTTTATATAACTGAGGTTTATACAGGAACACCTTATTCGAATAAGAAGCTAGAAGCATGCAGGTGAACGATCATTACCCCGTAGTCTAATTTCGTAGCACTTTGTTCTTCATTTCTAAGTCGGAGTCGAGGTTTCAAACTTTAAGCTGGAGACTTCTTCAGGCAGCAAATTACGAAATGCTAACGATGCACTCGTCTCTTTCTCTCTGTCGTTATATAGAGACTTTCAATTCTTCCATTTTGCAATTTCGTCTGTGAACTCTTCTCAATTTATCTAATAGTCTGGAACAAGGTATGAGTCAGGAGTTCTCTGTGGCAGTAAATAACATGGGGATCGGCAAAGCGATTGTTTCCTCTTAGTGTAATGGGAGCGCATCTCTGCCTCAAATGCTACTCTAATCCCCCCCCCGCCCGATCTAACGCTTTTATGGATCCTCGCTCAACATCGGTGTGGGGTCCAACGCGATCTGGGGTTCCAGGATTTTCCAAATATCCAATCAGAACCCTCTGCTGACAGTGTACTGAGAAGCAATTTGAAAAACCCCTCCTCTGGGAGTAATGTTAGCAGGGCGTCGACCTGTCCCACTTACTTCCTCCTTCTCTTATTTGTATTTTACACTAACACCTCTCAATACGGGCGTAGTCTGTTTTTTCCCACTCTTTTTCGTTCACAAATTGAGGTCCTCAACTGTGTGGCATGACTAGCGCGCCTTCGTAAATTAAAATTTCAAATTCACATCATCAGAAATGTCTTTTGCCATAAAAATTTTTATTGGATATTTTCCAGATTTCTCATCTTAGATAATTATAATTCCTTCCTTGTCTTCAGAGAAGGCTTGACCAAACTGTTATCGTACCAATTGACCGTCATTTGGTTTCTGTATTGTATCCAACGAAACCTTATTTCTTTAGCAAAACGCACACTTTCCGCCCCTATTAACAAGTGACATAGAATCATTTTCTTACTCTCTTCTACTTGTATACACAAAATTATTAGTTGCGACTAGCTTGCAAGTCTCGGCCTAAAAATAACAGCCTTGGTCGATTCGCGGATGTCATCACATTCCCTCTCCACATCATCACTTGGGCCTTACTTTAACCAGATGACCAAGTGGATTTCAGTGTTAACTTCTAACGAGGACGTTGACTCACGTAATAAAAAATTTATATTTTCTTTTGTTTTCGGTATGGACTTTAATCTATCTACTACCTTCTGTGTTCACTTTCGATTTAATTTAAGCCTTTTTCTCTCTTCAAATTATTAGCATTCTTACAGCGTAACACTTTTATGAGCCATCAAGGCAAGGCAAATCCCCACCCAGAGGAAAGAATTAAAAAAACAAAAAACAAACTACTCTCAACACGTGGTATTATTTTTAGCATTTTAACACGCGCCAATTTCAGCCCATTCACATGATTATTTGGCTACTTCGACGTGGTGTAATGGTTGACATCCTTGTCTCAAAAGATACATTACGACTGAGTAGTAAGTTCGAACCTCATTGGGTGCTCTTTAATCTAGTCCTCAACTAAGTTATGCATAGTAAATCTATATATTTTATTACTGGGTGCCTCGTAATTTCGTTCTTGTGCCACACCCAAGCTATGTCTAGAAAACCACAATTTGCATCATCTTTTTTTTTTTTGTAGCATTGGATTATGTTTTTAATGCTTCGTTCAGAAATATAGAAAAAAATAAAATTTTTTTAGCATTTAAAGGCTTAAAGAACGAAAAAATGACTTCTTGTTGGGCGACTATAATTATTAAGGATGGCAATTTTGTTTTAAGCGCATAAAATTTAATTTTAATTCATTTTCATCTTCTAAAAATGCTTTTTTTTTTAATCATTTCATCCCAAGCAAGCCAATAAAGCCACTAAGACACGAGTGGTTACTGAGTGTTAGAGAATATAAGAAAAATGTACTATTAAAGAAAGAAGACAATAAAAGAACAAGAATTAAGGATACAGAAAATAACGATTGACATTGCATATATTTTTTCTCAGATGAAAGTTGACTGGGAAGCAAGAAGCAAGGAGAGTGTTCCGCAAGTAAGAAGTGCGATAGAAGAAACTGTTAACATAGAAATTATGCTTATATCTTACCATTTCAACTCCAAAATGTAAACCTTGCCGCTAATCTAGTACTGCGCTTAAATTCATAAAGTCTATGTTCCATAGAGTAAAGTTCATCAGAACAATTACCATGAAAGTAT
This sequence comes from Acanthosepion pharaonis, assembly GCA_903632075.3. Classification (NCBI taxonomy): domain Eukaryota; kingdom Metazoa; phylum Mollusca; class Cephalopoda; order Sepiida; family Sepiidae; genus Acanthosepion; species Acanthosepion pharaonis. The sequence continues at coordinate 125,970 of CAHIKZ030002779.1, read as the reverse complement.
TTTTGTAATAAAGACACAGGGAAAGAACATTACATTCGTGGGAAAGTGAATAAAACCAAGATGCCAGGTTAGGACCAATAATTTTGCATATTCTTATTTTTAAAGCTACTAAACATATTCATGTAATCAAAGAGATTTTTTAGTCAAACAAATATTTTGTTTCATTTCTTTACAAAAAAAAAAAAAAAAATCCGTCGATACTTACTTTAAATTTCTCCAGAAATAAGTCAATGGCTTTGTTGCCAGTCTATGAAAGAAGAAAAGAGAAAAGTCAAAATATGGAGAACTGGTAAATTGATAATGAAAAAAAACTGTAAAAGACCCAGTACCGTCCCTAAATGTTTTTTTTATATATATCATTTCACCCCATGCTTGGCAATAAAGCCACTAAGTTGTAAATCGTTACTGACTGAAGAATAAGAAAAAAAAAAAAACATTATTAAAGAGCGAGTAATCAAAAGGACAGTAGAAAAATGATTGACATTAGATTTGAATTTTTGAATATCAAAGTCTATTGCACAGCATAGAGACTCAACAAAATTCTACAAGAAGTGCGAGAAAAGAAACTGTTAGCCTATAACTTACGGTCACATGTAGACAATTCAACTGTAAATTGATGAGACCTAACCACCAATCTAGTTCTATGCTCAAATGCATAAAGTTTAGGTACAATACCGAAGAGGTCATTCAAACAATCACCATGATACTATTTATAAGAAATATACAAGGAAGTAACATTACAGCGGTGGGAAAGTGACTGAAGCCCAGATAGCAGGTTAGGACTAATAATATTGTTGATTCTTCTTTGGATTTTATCAAGAATCTCAAGATATACAACAGGAACACTAGGTCTGATGTGGTAGCAATGTTCAAGACATGGACGAATCTTCCTCTTTATGCGCTGTGTCCCTTTAGGACATAGGCGATTATGGCCCACCACTATTTCCCGTCATTTGTAGCTCTTAATAAATTTTGTAACTCTGTTATTTCTCCTAAAACCTGTTCCGTCATCGATTTACAGAAGCACATTGTGCCATGCGCTGTTTTCCTGTTTGTCTTTCCTTCAATCTGTCCTGTGAGTATCAGATTTTCCAAGCACTCCTTTCTCATTATGTACCCTAGAAACCTCAACTGTCTCACTTGGTATTTAACACTAGACATACACAACTGTAGTATTATTTACTTATTCCATCTCCTTCGCTGACTCCTAGGCTTCTTCTTGTTCCAGATCCCTAATCTTTGTGACAAAATCTACATCTACTGAGTGTGTTTCTATAATTCTCCCTTACTTGAATGTTACTTTTGCACATTGATCTAATTCGAAACACATACTGATGTCATCATTGGAACATTTTAGAGTATTGAGGATACCCTTCAACTCACTGTAATCTTTAATAATAATAATAATAATAATAATAATAATAATAATAATATTATTAATTATTATTATTCTTGTTATTTCTGGTGTGTACACATTTCTTTCCGGGCCCCGTCCAGAAAAAACATCATGTCATTTACCACCGACCAACTAAAAAACAAAACGAAAAAAAAAAAAAAAAACAAACACACATTCTTTACATAGATAAAGCCCTTCGTAAGGTATGGGCTGTACTCGTGAGAACAATGTTTTGTATTTCTTTAAGGCATGGGTTTCCAGGAATCCCTTCATTGAGTCTATTGGAATCTTTTCCGACCAATCCGAGGGCTCCAAATTCAACAGAGATTGTTGATGATCCCATGTGCCATATTTTTGAGATTTCGATTTCAAGGTCCTTGTATTTTGATAGCTTTTTGAAGAGCACCAAAGATACATTGCAGTCTGCAGGGACTGCCATATCAATAAGGAGGCAATTTTTTGTTTGCGGTGTCTAATAACAATACCTGGGCGGTTAGTTTTGATTGTTTTATTATTGTTATTTATTTATTTTTTAATATTGCTTTTTAACTGAGTTTGCATTGCTTTTTATCAATTTCCTATGAATAAATATATAAAGGTATTTTGAAATCTTAATTTAATCTGGGAGACCTCAGTACGTTTTGAACATAATAAACTTACGAATGATGACGCCCTTACAATACATGCCTTGGAAATGTATAAAGATTATTATGCTACTTTTTTTTTCATTTTTCTTGAGAAGAGGATGTTCACACTTACTTTTTCTGAATCAGTATTCTGGAACTGTAAAGAAAAAATATAAAAAGAATAATTATACCGCGGCAGTTAAAAATGTTAAAATAAAGGCAATAATCAGAATAGAAATGCTTTGGATTCGAAGGCAATTGAATAACGCGATGAAGACGAAGAGCTCTACACCCCAAAAATATTTCAAACATCAAACCGAACAGATAAGAAAAAGAAATCGATACTGAACTTACGTTATGGCAATAATGAGAACAGTTGGAAGTCAAGAAATAGTTTAAAAATGGACAGGAAGAAAGGTTGATGTTAGGAAACTGATGGAATCCCACAACATATCACGCTTTACGGGTTATTGAAAACGAAACCCACGATGCAAGGTAAAAAAAAAAATACGACAATATCTACAGAGTAGAAAAATATGAAATTGAAAAAATGAATGAGTTATTGCAATATATCAACCTGAACACATTACCAGTCAGTAACATTTTGGATATGCAAGGATGATGTATAAATAATAATAATAATAATAATAATAATAATAATAATAATAATAATAATAATAATAACTAGAAAGACCCGTGAAAATTTCACGGTTTTCCTATTCGAAATTTCTGATGAATCTTAATTCTTCAGTTAATGATTAAATAAGTTGCTGGCGAGTTCTATGACAATAAACATTTCTAAAAATTCCCCTGTTGCATCGTTAAATATTTGAGCTTAACAACTTTAACAAAATATTGCAATAATAATAATAATAAAATAATAATAAATATGAATGTAAGTCGTTATTTTAAGAAGTGGGTACAAATGAATAGATTTGAAATAAACAACTTTTTATTTCACTGAAACAACCGTTAAACATTTATATCTCCCTTTCTTTCTTTTTTTCTTTCTTTCATTCTTTCTTTCTTCCCTTTTTTCTTCCTTTCTTTCTTTCTTTCTTTCATTCGGATGTCTTGTTTTTCTACGCAATCAAAACGGAATAGTCCATTATTTTTGAGGTAGTAGTAGGAGCCGTTAAACACTTCTATCTTCCCTTCTTTCTTTCTTTCTTTCTTTCTTTCTTTCTTTCTTTCTTTCTTTCTTTCTTTCTTTCATTCGGATGACTTGTTTTTCTTTCTTTCATTTGGAAATTATCCATTTTTATTTTACGCTAATCAAAACCGGAATAGTCCATTATTTTTCATTCTTTTCTTTCTTTTTTCTTTTTTCTTTCTTTCCACCCTCCGTTTCTTTCTTTCTTTCATTTTTTCTTTCATTCGGATTTAAGAAAATCTATTCAATCAAACGAAATAGTCCATTATTTATGGTAACTGGATTTTTATCTTCCCTTGTTTCTTATTTCTTTCTTTTTTTCTTTCTTTCATTCTTTCTTCCCTTCTTTCTTTCTTTCTTTGTTTCTTTCTTTCATTCGGATGACTTGTTGGGAATCAAAACAAAAATAGTCCATTATTTATGCCATTGGGTGAATAAACTTCTAATTTTTCTTTCTCATTTTTTCTTCTTTCTTCCTTCTTTCTTTTCAGAGCGCAACTTCCTTTCTTTCTTTCATTCGGATGACTTGTTCTTCTACGCAATCAAAACGAAATAGTCCATTATTTATGAGCTAGTAGTGGCAGTTTCTTCCTTTTTTCCTTCATTCTTTTTTTTTTTCTTTCATTCATTCTTTGAAGATTTCTTTCTTTCTTTCCTTTCTTTCTTTCATTCGGATGATTTGTTCTTCTACGCAATCAAAACGAAATAGTCCATTATTTATGAGCTAGTAGTAGGAGCCGTTAAACACTTCTATCTTCCCTTCTTTCATTCTTTCTTTCTTTTTTTTCTTTCTTTCATTCTTTCTTCCCTTCTTTCTTTCTTTCTTTCTTTCCTTTCTTTCTTTCATTCGGATGACTTGTTCTTCTACGCAATCAAAACGAAATAGTCCATTATTTATGAGGGGGGCCGTTAAACAATTCTAAATTCCCTTTCTTTCATTCTTTCTTTTTTTTCTTTCTTTTTTTTTCATTCTTTCTTTCTTTCTTTCTTTCTTTCTTTCTTTCTTTTTCTTTCTTTCTTTCTTTCAAGATTTAGTTTCTGTTCACATTACCATCTTAATTTTCTTAGAATTTTAAGAAAATGTTCCAAACGATGTTATTTTATTTATGGTAACTGGATTTTAACGATTGTCTTATTCGATTTCCGTCGTTCGATATTGTGCATCCGAAAACCAAGTAGTGTTTTCCCCTCTTTCCACGCGATGATAACGCGGAATAATCAATTATTTATGAGGTGTTGGCGGGACGTAACGGTTATGCTAACTAATGAAAGGCAAGACAAGCACAATAGGACAATAATAATAGTAAACACACATTCCTCAGTTTATATACGCGCTGGAATATTTTTCTCCCAAAAACCGAGATTTAAGCCTCGTTACTTCTCTGCTACTCTGTACCTTAATGATGGGTTCAACGACAAAAAAACAGATTCTAAAATTTAATTCATTAAAAAAAAAAAAAAGAAGTCTTATCTGATAATGTCTACTATCTTGATATTGTGTAATCTTGTATTACTGCGCATTTTCAGTAAACCTAAATTCTGGGGTCTTAATAAATGTCCAGCATGATTGCAGTTAAAGTTGATTAGTGATAGTAATTAAATCTTTGCCCGCGTGAAAAATTGGTATCCACGTGTTGCCTTGTCTGCCAAACCGATGTTAAAATCAAACCGAAAGGACGTTCTGTCTTATATTATTATTATTATTTATAATCATTTCACCCCAATCAAGGCAATAAAGCCACTAGGACGCAATAGATTACTGAGTGTTAGAGCATATGAGAAAAACTACTATTAATGAGAGAGGACAATAAGAGAACAAAAATTAAGATTGACATTGCATTTAAATTTTTGATGATCAAAGTTCACTAGGAATCAAAAAGCCGGAGATGAGTTCCACAATTGAGAAATGCGAGAGAAGAAACTGTTAGAATAAAACTTAAGGATACGTCTAACCATTTCAAACGTAAGATGATGAGACCTAACTGCTAGCTGATTGTAAGCTTGATCTTTTTCTTACAACTACCGTTAAGCCTTATTATAGAAAAAAAAATAAAGTTACTTGTCCAGAAATGTATTATTCTCTTTTTCCAGGAGCACAAACCATAAAATTTGGGGAACGCTAACATTTAACAAAATTTACTTTTTTTTTTATATTTTAATAAATTTGTTTTGGTTTTATATCTCACTGAGTATATTTCGTCATTTTTATGGTGCTCCATATTGATGTCCGGTTTCCTCAATCTTTTTTAACCGAACCTACAAACAATAATAGTTTCTCTTTTCCCCTATATTTTTTCATATCTTTGAAATTTATTAAGGATCTCTAAATACATAGCAGAATCTCTAGACCTTTTGGAGAGAGCTGGTCAAACAGCTATGCTGTGTCTCGAAAGAGGGCCATGATATCAAATGTATAAAAAATAAATTGTCTCGACTTTCGGTCGCTCCGTCCAGGAGGCTGCCTTGGTCCGGACGTTTAAAGAAAAAAAAAAACAACAAAGTTAATGTGATATTATTTAAATAAGGTTCCTTATTTTACTGCAGGAATAACAGGTTAACTGACACAATCAATAAAAAATGAAAATTTCTTACTACAAATGAAATACAGTTAGAAATGACAAATTATTTAATGAAACACTTGGTTCTGCTTGTTGTTTGATAATTTCTCCACACCAGGTGAAATATTTATCGATGACAAAACATTATCCAGGTGGACATCATCCAACCTTGTTCTTAAATGGCTTTTAGTATATTTTGTTTTCGAAAAAAGTAGTTCACATGCATATGTACTTCCAAATAATGATACCTTTTCGTATTATTCAATTGTTTTTGTTTTTTTTTTTAATATTTTCCGCTTGGCAAAATCCTATTTCTTGTAGAATTCAACAGTAGATTCGGAATGAAGTTTTGATTTTTAAGTAAATTAACTCCATCTGATATTTTTTTTTCTGTCACTTGCTCCGGAAATTACTTAGACAATTAGTATACCGGTGTTAAGTTGGCGGGGCGGATGTGGCCCGGAGGTCGGGGAGTTGCCGACCGTAGCAGCGATATGCCGTATCTGACAGTAATGGTTTATTATTGATTTAAAAATTTTTTTTTTTTATCATTTCGGTAGTAATTTAATTTTTCCACTGATAGAAAAAGTAGCGTTTAACTCCTATCGTCATAAAATAAAGCTATAATATTAAAGGTGACATGGTATTAAAAAATTAACATTGGATCGATGGATAGTATAATAAAAAAAAGTAATTTATTATTGATTTAAAAATTTTACAAATTTCAAGCACAAAGAAATATTTTAACTGTGAATTTCCATTTTCAAGATTAAGTTTGAAAGTAAATGAGCCAATAATTAGCTATTAGTTTAATTTTAATAATTTCTCTACTCAGGCGTGTTTAAAGGCTTCAAATATGACAAGATTGCAATTTCACAGATTTCACAACTTCAAAATACAAAAATACATTCATTAATTGTACTACTTTCGAAATAAACTCAAATCGATTTTAAGATATTATATTTGTCATAATCTTTGCCCAAAATCTTTAAACGAATGTAAATATTGAAAATTTACCGTCAAAGTGATCTTATCTATAATGCAACAGGACTTTCTTAATACTTACAAGTATTAAAAATTCCTACTCACCAGTTTATGTTTTGGTATACCACCAAGGCTGACGTACAATTCCCTTCTTTCAATTTTTTCAATGATTTCACTTCTTCCACGAAGATTATAATATATTGCATCAGTTGATTTGTCTGTTATTCTGCAAATGAATTTATCAATTGAAATAAAAGATTTACACGATAATACGTTTATAAAACAAGATTATAACGTTTATTACTGAATCTGTCCGTTCGAAATAAATTTTAAATTTATTTGCGATGGAAAACTATCAGAAGAAAACGTTTGAATTAGCATGCTCTTATCTGAATAAAGTGTAGTAAATATGTCGAATAATCAGTTGTAAAAAATACAATTATCATGGAGGAAATCTATCAAAAAAAAAAGTTTGAGTTATCGTAGTGCTGTCTGAATAAAAAGACGTCATTTTTGATATCACATCGTTAAACAGATCTAAATCCATTGCATGCAATGTATTTGTATTTGTTGTGGTGTCCTCCCTCTAAAGAATCTATGTTGGACTCTTGTGCCTACTATAAGATTAGTAGGAGAGAAGGCCAGACTGTTCATTTCTGTCGAAGTCTCTGCCTCGGCAGAGAGAAACTCGGACGAAGTTTTGCCGCAGGGCAAATTTCGTCCGGAGAGGTAGACAGTCCCTGAACCCGCTTATACGGGTTCAAAGGGAATATTTTTGGCCGAGCATACGGGCTCGGAGAAACCCACATTAAATTCGGCCTTGTGCCACATACATTCCTTGTGGGGGGACTGTTAAATATAACAGTCGCTTAGACTGTTCATTCCTGTCGAACTCTTTGTCTCTGCGGCAAAGCTTCGTCCGGGGATGTAGGCAGGCCCTGAACCCGTTTATACGGGTTTTAAGGGAATATTTTTGGCCGAGCCTATGGGCTCGGAAAACCTATGGTAAACTCGGCTTTGTGCCACATACATCCCTCGTGGGACGGGTTGTTATATAACAGTCGCACAGATTGTTCCGAAGGCCAAAGTTTCGTCCGGGGAGGTAGACAGGCCCTGAACCTGTTTATACGGGTTCTAAGGGAATATTTTTGGCCGAGAACCCAGGGTAAACTTGGCCTTGTGCCACATACATTCCTCGTAGGGGGGCTGTTAAATATTAACAGTCGAATAGATTGAACGCTGGGTCAACCGACACACACTCACTAGTCATGTACTACTCTTCTGTTGTACTTACTGTTTAATATATAATATATCTGCAACTCTGGTTTTGCTATTTCTTTAAACATTTATTTGGTCATAACACCTTGACAACGAAGGATTCGAAGAAACGGACTTCACGTTAAATCATAAAATTTTTTTTTGCCAGTGTCTACAACATTGGTGAAGAAAGGAATTCTAATCAAACTCTCCGACAAAAGGGTAACTAGTGTTAATTACAACACTGACAGTGAAAAAAGGAATCTCCCCAAAAGGATGGAATTTCTACAAGTTTAATTCAGTGGTTGGGAAGAAAGTTGGTGAACCTTGTTTTTTTTTTCCATTCCAACAAGTCATTAAAAGAACTGTACAAGTCAAACAGACTTATTGTTTTCGCTAATAGGGTAAAATAAAAATTTACTCCCTCTTTTAAATTTTTTTAAATTTACTCCCTCTCCTGCTTTTAAATTTTTCAGTAAAAGAATCATGCAAGTCAAACAGACTTATTGTTGGTTAAGAGGGTAAAGAGAAAAAAAATCCCCCATCTCATTTCTTAATTTTACGCAGTAAAATCGACGAATTTAAAAGTACAATGCTAGAGTGGATGAAATACCATCAAGAACAACAACTAAAATCCCAACGAGAATAAGCAGAATACTAGAAGAAATTTAAAGAATTGCATCTAGAAATTCAGGGTAGATAACAGAAACTGGAATAAATGCTCCTTCAAACACAGAATGAGCAAAGGCACTTGTATAATATATCCATCAAAAGCCAAAATGAGGACAGCGAAAACGCATTCTCTCAAAATGCTATATGGAGTGCTATTGAAAACTTCACGTTTGAAGAAGAAATTACACGTTCTGAAGAAGAAATTACATTCGCTTCGTACTTTAAACTTTACGAGGATTTATACAATACGGTTTGTGCAAGTTGGGCTGATCACAAAAAGGTTCGCCTATTCCACAGCAGAATATACTAAGTTTAACTATATTTTGCCTAAGAAAACCAACGACTTGAAATTTAAAGACGCGGTCACCGACTCGCCATAAGCCATAAAAACGCCATATGAGCAACAACCAGGCGGATATCTGAAACAGAACAATCAGGGGACACATCTACGAAACGGAACAGTCAGTGAACCAGTCCAGCCTCGATACACGTTGCCATCAGAACGCGTCAGTCAGCGATGATTTTTCTACATACAAAGCCATGGTGAAGTAAGTCTTATCTCAACACTTCTTGTTCACAGTTTTCAAGTTACTGATATCGCACGAAATCAGTCACACATATGTTTCATTAGCGTATGCTTCACACATCCATATTGGCATACATTACTTTGAACTTTGCAGACTCACTTGCAACAAAATAACTTCGAAACTTTGCAGACTCACGTGCAACAAATCACATCGAACTATTGGTCTCTTCATGACCAAAACAAAGACCATTGTATTCTACTATGTAAATATATGTATCTACTGTATAAATATTATTGTCCTATTTGGCTTGGTTTTCTTCATCTTCTGCGAAGAGCATTTCCTTATTTTGTTTTTATTTTGTGTTGTATTTGTGGACACGACACTCAGATTTTATTTTTCCACCTAAGATCCGGGTAAACTGATTCTATACATATACCGATGGATGAAGATCAGACACTGTACATCATCAGAAATGATGTTTACTTCGTGTGTGGTATAGTTGCCTTTTTCACATACTTGCCACAGATTTCAAGCTCACGTATAAAGTTAGAATTTCAAACGTTGATTTTTTACGTCATTGTTTCTAATTATCTGAAAGACTGGCTCTGCATTCAATTTCTACTTTTTCTTCTTACTTAGTTCCAAAAAGGAATAACTAAGTAAATCAAAGAGCAAGTGAGATTACTTGATGAAAGTCTTTTTTTTCTCTCCAAGTATCATGTTACAGTTATACTCCGTTACTTTCACAGCCAGGCAGGTTGAAGCCGGATTAGTAGCCCCAGATAGTACTTCGTGACCCTCGCTATCTTATCAAGACTTGCTTGTTTCTACCTACATTTATATACGTAACAGATTAAACTAAACACAAATGACTATTAAAGGATGAAAACTTTCGCTGATTTTGACGTCATTCTGGTGGCTTTTTTTCGTCAAAATCCGTGAATTTGTTTTGCTTTCGAAAAAACACAATATAAAATACACTATTCTTCGTATCAATAATGCTGAATTTGTTAAAATTTACTATTTTTAATCGATAATGTTGAACGTGTTAAATTATTCAACTTTTTAACAAGAAAAATCTCAAGTTGATTTTAAAAATTGAAGTAAAAAGTTGTTGATTTATTTAAAATGGAATGTTTATTATTATGACATGTTTCTCATCTGTATTTAGATAAATTGTATTTATTTTCAATTTTCTAGTTGAATTGTTCACTTATATTGCATACTAGACTACACCTGATCCATTGGGTCACTGACAGTTCAGGTTGTAAAACATTGAAGTTGATTTCAGCATTAAAAAAGTTGTTTGTTTGAATAAAGTTGAAGTAAAAATACTTATTGTATAAACAACTCGTATTTTTAAATCTTATTCACTTAAAATATGTTTTAAATAAGATTAAATCAAAATTATTTTCTTAATATGTCAAAATATTTTAAAATCATATTCACTTGAAAATATTTTTTAAATATGGCAAGCAATATTTTAAAAATATTTAAAATATTGTTTGTTTAAAGTAGGTATCTCCACGAATTGGGTAAATGTAAGGTTTGAAATTAATTTTGAAAAATGAAAACGCTTTCTTTAAGCTTTCAATTTAGCTTTAAATGAAAGCTAAATGATTAAAGTTATTATATCCGGTAAGCAAAATACTTTGGTACATTTCAAACAGAAAATTGATCTGAATAGACTTGCATTTTTTTTTTCAGTAAAATCGATAACGTCAGCCATTTTTAGACATTTATAAACAAAAATTTATCTTCCATTTAGAAATCTTGCAAAAATAAAATATATATTTCTGAAACGTTAGTTGAGGAAAATTAGCAAATTTAAGTTAAGTTAATCTGAATTGAAACAAATATTACTTATTTATAGCATAAAATGTTGTATTCAAGCATTTCTTAACTACGGAGTTTTGTTTTTCTTACGTGTTCATCGATTTATTGACTTCGGATTAACCGCCGAACGTGTTCATAGTTAAGTAAGGTTTAACAGACGATAAATTTTATTAGGTTTGTTTTTTTTGTAATTAACCTTTTAAAATTGATTTATCGGTTTGTAAAATGAAAATATATAAAAAAATCGCTTTCTTTCGGGACTTCAGATTTAATAAGCAAATTATTATTAGTAAATTTCGTTGTACTTAATAGCAATATTTTTTGTATATGAATTATCTCATCGAAATTAAACTTTAAAAGATTCAAAACTTTATAAATTATTATTTTAAATTAAAGAATGAAAAAAAACAAATCTTGTAAAATTCATTTTTCATCAAAATATTTTTTCTTCAGACAATATTGTTTTTATATATATAATTGATAAAAGCAATTAAATAATTCTATAATTAAATAATGATTTAGTTTTATAGCATTTTTTTAATTTTTGGTTTAGAACAGATTTCCGGTAAACTAGGTCGAGTTTGCATGAAAAAAATCAAAAAAAAATCTTATTTTCTTCAACAAATTTTATAGTTACTAAAAATTAACTTTTTCTTTCATAAAAAAGAGAAAACCCAAATATTTAACCAAGATTTTCTAATAAAAATTTCAAAAATAATTCCATTCGTTTGTGTAAAGTCCTGAAAAAGTCCAACAATTATTTGAAAAATTAATGTGTCTATCACCGAAAAAACTTTTAGTCTGGTTAGTTCAGACGCAAGAAAAACAAGTTTTTAATCAAAATTTCAAATGTTCTAAAAAAGGAGTAAAAACTTTAAAATAAAAAAAATACTTTTATGTCTTAACGATTTTCAATAAAACTGTTTTCCATACGCTTAGAGCCCGTTTCATCAAGCTATGGATTTTTAGCGATCTCGTGGAAGTGTTTTAAAAAAAGGAGAAAGCTGAAATATAAATAAGCACGCACGCAATTTTGAGAACAAAGAAAACAAATATTTGTCATCACAGACTTTTTTTTTTACATAATCAAGTTATTTTATATTCTGTTCCGTCCCTAGGTATTAAAGAGACCATTGTGGTTCCTAAACTTTATTTTCTTTTTGGTAAGGTGAGACCACTGGGACATTAGACTTCCTCACACAAGACAACAGTGGCAGGGAGAACAAGAGAACCCACATGGTGTCATTTTCTGGAATTTTGGGCAATAAAATTAAAAACCTTTATATCTTTCGACGCTTTCAAAAAAATTTGCATATTTGTCATTCCTTTTTTTTTCAGTTATTCTGTTCCGTCCGTGGTATTAAAAGTGGTTCCTAAACATTTCTTTGGTCGCAAAAAAAAAAAAATTTGCTCTCAAAAAAAAAAAACATTTAAAAAAAAATAAAAAAATAAATAAACATATATAGAAGGTAAAAGGGAGATAACCGCGCATTCCCAGTCAGAATATTATCGTTATTACGTCTCTTGCGGAAGAAAAAGAAAAAAGAAGATATGCAAAATCAATATTGCATTTTTATCAAATATATATTTGTTATTTTAATCATTAAACTCTTTTTAAAATAGTGGGCGTATTTTGTATGTTAAATCATAAAATTTTTAATTTAAAAAAAAATAAAATCAACTGTACTTTGTACCCCCTTACCTGTTTGCACTTCTCCCCAAAATTTGGTTTTGATCGGTCAATGTATGGCTATTTTAGATGATGTGACGGACGGACTAACGGAGATCACAGAATTTTATATATAGATAGGTGCTTTCCATGACTAATAAGACATACTGACGAATAGAGATTAAGTGAAAATTAGATTACTAGGCCGGAATGTGAATTCGGCTTGACGATACACATTGTCCGGATCTAGTACGCACGAACATGCATACATACAAACATACAAATCACATTCACATTGACAAGCATTCATTGGCTAATAAATCACCACTACATTTCTACAGGCAATTTACAAATCGCAGTAATGCGTCAGTTTTGTAATAGCTCTATTTTTAAGTAGTCAATTTTGTGCACTTTTGGGAGAAGCAGACCATAGAAGCTTTCTTAAGTCACCCCAAAGCTCGATCGCTGATTGGTCGATGCCAACCAAACAGATCGTTTGCACATGAAGTATAATTTTTCCCGCGCAACGATTTGGAGCCTATAGTCATTTATTTAAGCCAAGATTTTTCTAATTTCAATTAGTGAGAATTCAACTACCAAACGAATCCACGACAGTTGAAACCATGCGCCAACCTTCCCACTCACACACACACAAACACACACACACACACGCATACTGAACATAACTTGTACACACTCACAAAAAAAAACTATTCTTACACAACAATATCTTTCAAGAACAATCATTAAAAGAGACTCTCAAGAACATTTTTTCCAGTGAACTTTAAACCAAATAACTATCTGAACTCTAAAATAACAGATAAAGAGAGGCAACTCTTCGTTAATTCAACCTTTCTTACTTAAATGCATGTCTACTCTCACATCGTTGTTTCATATTGCACATCTTGTTTAAATGTTTTATGTGTAACAATGTCTTTTGGTTAACCTTCTTATGTGAGCCTTGTTTCATAATCAAAAGTTCAATTAATGTGGTGAAGTCCGCCACAACACTGCGAGCCGTAACATTACCCTCAGATATCACCAACAGATTGATTATGTGTTTTAGCAGCATATCAAAACCTCTGTGGGTTATTTAATGCCGAAACTGGATTTGTATTCAGGAATGTTTCAAAACGTTTCAAATGATTGTGAGGTTTTAAAATTGTTTTCAAAACAATTCAAATTATATAGTTCGGGAATATTTGAAAACATAAGCTGTATGTTTCAAAATCCAAGCTCTATTTTCTATAGAAGTTGAAAGTATTTTCTTTTCTTCAGATAACCTATTATTTGGGCAGTAGGTAAATTTTTGAAGAACATGTTAAGATTTTGTGCCCGATAATAGTTGCTACATTTTTTTGTGCATCTTACATTCTATCAAGATATAATTGACCGGGAGAAATTAGTTGCGGTGTGTGCACGGAGGTGTAGGTTCTGCCTTGAACATATATGTGTGGGTGTCAGTTGTGTGTGACCAGCAAGAATATAGATATTTAAATTACTCACTGTAATTGTCCTTCTTTTACAGCATCAGCAAACCTAAAATTTGAAAAAGACACTTTTCATTTATTATTTTCACATTTTTTTTTTTTTTGAATATTGACATTTTTTTTAAATTTTGAACAATATTTCAAATGAAACGTAGAGTCAAAAAAAAAGTTTTTTTCCATGACACCGCTTTTCAAGCGGGACTTCAGATTGTAATAAGCTTTGAAATATATTATTAGTAAATTTCGTTGTACTTAATAGCAATATTTTGTATGAATTATCTCATCGAAATTAAACTTTAAAAGATTCAAAAACTTTATAAATTATTCGATTTTAAATTGTAAAGAATGAAAAGAAAACAAATCTTGTAAAAGTTCATTTTTCATCAAAAATATTTTTTTTCTTCAGACAATATTGTTTTTATATATATATATTATTGATAAAAGCAATTAAATAATTCTATAATTAAATAATGATTTAGTTTTATAGCATTTTTTTAATTTTTTGGTTTAGAACAGATTTCCGGTAAGACTAGGTCCGAGTTTGCATGAAAAAAAAAATCAAAAAAAAATCGCTAATTTAAATTCTTCAACAAATTCTGCTTTCAGCTAATATAGTTACTAAAAATTAACTCGATGAATTTCGCAAGCTTTCATAAAATTAAGTAAGGGGGAGAAACACATGTAAAATAAAAAAATATTTAACCAAGATTTTCTAATAAAAAATTTCAAAAATAATTCCATTCGTTTGTGTATAAGTCCTGAAAAGTCCAACAATTATTTGATTTTTGCAAGAATTTCCAAATTAATGTGTCTATCACCGAAAAAACTTTTATACTTAAAGTTAGTACAACCTCAGACGCAAGAAAAACAAGTTTTTAATCAAAATTTCAAATGTTCTAAAAAGGAGTAAAAACTTTACTCAAATAATCAAAAAATACTTTGATCCCTCCTCTTAGTAATAACATAACGATTTTGACAATAAAACTATGTTTTCCATACGCTTAGAGCCCGTTTCATCAAGCTATGCTGATTTTTTAGCGATCTCGTGGAAGTACCTAGTTTTAAAAAAAGGAGAAAGCTGAAATATAAATAAGCACGCACGCAATCACAGAGAGGTGGAAAGAAAACTTAAATCATTATTATGCGCCGGACAGACGACCTACCACGCAAGCACGAATCACAGACTTCTAATATCATATAGATAGATAGATGATCCTTTATTGTACATAATCAAGTTATAAAATTTATATTCTATATGAATACTACCTTATGACAACTGAGATGTAGTAGAATGAGAGGGGCATATCATAGATTCGGGAGAGACCATTGCACCGGCCCTGATTAAGCAATCAGTAGAGAGGAACCTTTAATTAGGCAAAATTCTAATTTCTTTCCATCAAATTGTAGGGTTGCAAAAGACGGTTACCTCCCTTTTGTAAAGATGAATTAAAGGCAGGTAAGGTGAGACCACTGGGACATTAGACTTCCTCACAAGACAACAGTGGCAGGGAGAACAAGAGAACCCACATGGTGTCACGAAGAAGACAGAAAATACCAATAGTCTGGTTGTTCTGTCTTTTGGGCAATATTAAAATTAAAAACCTTTATATCTTTCGACGCTTTCATACTGTTTGTTGTGGCGGTGTCAAAAAATCTTTTTGAGAACAATGCATATTTGTCATTCCTTTTTTTTTTTCAGTTATTCTGTTCCGTCCGTGGTATTAAAGCAGTGGTTCCTAAACTTTATTTTCTTTGGGTCGCATTTTCAGAATGAAAATTTGCTCTCGGCTCACCAAATTTTATATGATGAAAAATACATTTAAAAAAAAAAAATAAAAAAATAAAAAAACATATATAGAAGGTAAAAGGGAGATAACCGCACATTCCCAGTCAGAATATTATCGTTATTACGTCTCTTGCGGAAGAAAAAGAAAAAAGAAGATATGCAAAATCAATATTGCATTTTTATCAAATATATATTTGTTATTGTAATCATTAAACTCTTTTTAAAATAGTGGGCGTATTTTTGTATGTTAAATCATAAAATTTTTAATTTAAAAAAATAAAATCAACTGTACTTTGTACCCCTTACCTGTTTGCACTTCTCCCCAAAAATTTGGTTTTGATCGGTCAATGTATGGCTATTTTAGATGATGTGACGGACGGACTAACGGAGATCACAGAATTTTATATATAGATAGGTGCTTTCCATGACTAATAAGACATACTGACGAATAGAGATTAAGTGAAAATTAGATTACTAGGCCGGAATGTGAATTCGGCTTGACGATACACATTGTCCGGATCTAGTACGCACGAACATGCATACATACAAACATACAAATCACATTCACATTGCCAAGCATTCATTGGCTAATAAATCACCACTACATTTCTACAGGCAATTTACAAATCGCAGTAATGCGTCAGTTTTGTAATAGCTCTATTTTTAAGTAGTCAATTTTGTGCACTTTTGGGAGAAGCGGGACATAGAAGCTTTCTTAAGTCTCCCCAAAACTCGATCGCTGATTGGTCGATGCCAACCAAACAGATCGTTTGCACATGAAGTATAATTTTTCCCGCGCAACGATTTGGAGCCTATAGTCATTTATTTAAGCCAAGATTTTTCTAATTTCAATTAGTGAGAATTCAACTACCAAACGAATCCACGACAGTTGAAACCATGCGCCAACCTTCCCACTCACACACACAAAAACACACACACGCATACTGAACATAACTTGTACAAACTCACAAAAAAAACTATTCTTACACAACAATATCTTTCAAGAACAATCATTAAAAGAGACTCTCAAGAACATTTTTTCCAGTGAACTTTAAACCAAATAACTATCTGAACTCTAAAATAACAGTTAATTCAACCTTTCATACTTAAATGCATGTCTACTCTCACATCGTTGTTTCATATTGCACATCTTGTTTAAATGTTTTATGTGTAACAATGTCTTTTGGTTATCCTTCTTATGTGAGCCTTGTTTCATAATCAAAAGTTCAATTAATGTGGTGAAGTCCGCCACAACACTGCGAGCCGTAACATTACCCTCAGATATCACCAACAGATTGATTGTTTATGTGTTTTAGCAGCATATCAAAACCTCTGTGGGTTATTTAATGCCGAAACTGGATTTGTATTAAGGAATGTTTCAAAACGTTTCAAGTGGTTGTGAGGTTTTAAAATTGTTTTCAAAACAATTCAAATTATATAGTTCAAATATTTGAAAACATAAGCTGTATGTTTCAAAATCCAAGCTCTATTTTCTATAGAAGTTGAAAGTATTTTTCTTTTCTTCAGATAACCTATTATTTGAGCAGTAGGTAAATTTTTGAAGAACATGTTAAGATTTTGTGCCCGATAATAGTTGCTACATTTTTTTGTGCATCTTACATTCTATCAAGATATAATTGACCGGGAGAAATTAGTTGCGGTGTGTGCACGGAGGTGTAGGTTCTGCCTTGAACATATATGTGTGGGTGTCAGTTGTGTGTGACCAGCAAGAATATAGATATTTAAATTACTCACTGTAATTGTCCTTCTTTTACAGCATCAGCAAACCTAAAATTTGAAAAAGACACTTTTCATTTATTATTTTCACATTTTTTTATTTTTGCATATTGACATTTTTATTTAAATTTTGAACAATATTTCAAATGAAACGTAGAGTCAAAAAGACGGTTTTTTTTCCATGACACCGCTTTTCTAACTTCCTTCACTTTTCGGCAATGTCTGTTTTTATAAAAAGCGATGATTAGAATTGGAACAAAACCTAAACACACAATGAAAGTGAATTTATACATTTTTGTTATTGTGAATTTACAACAAAAATATTAAACTATTTACTTATTAGATTGTTTATTTACAAGACTAATTATATATTTGCAACATTCTAAAAACTAATACGATTAGATCTAATGCAATGTAATACAGTGTAACCCGGATATAAGAGAGTTGTCGGGACCGGAGAAGAAGTCTCTTATATCCGGGTTTCTCTTATATCTGGGTCTAATTTACATTAATCTACATTAACACAAGCTCTAATTTGGGACCAGAGAAAATCTCACTTATATCCAGGTTTCTCTTATATCCGGGTCTCTTATATCCGGGTTACACTGTATTTATCATTTACCAATTTATAAAGAAATAAGTATGAAAATATTTTTCATTCATAAATTTATAAGAATTTACCAAATTATTGAAATATGTGAACCAGCTATAAGGAAATCCTTATTATTTACTATTTTATAAAGTTTCAATCAGTTGGCAATTAGCTGGTGTTTTGCTAACCATTTAAAAAAATAATATAGTAAATAGTGTAAATAAATAATCTAATAAATAGTGCTTATTATTTTTACTGTCAATTCTCAAAGACAAAGAAAACGTATAAATTCACTTTCATATATTTAGGTTTTATGACAAAAAATATCACTTGTCTTGCGAAAACGGCTATACTTGTAATTAATACGTCAACGCGAATGAAACGCAGTCAGGGTGCATGGTATGCAATTGAAACGTGCTCAAGATATTGATGATCGAGGTCACCAGGGAATTTTCCGTTAGTTGATAATTTGACATAAATCTTAAAAAAAAAATCTTGATATAAATCTTATGGAACTCTCCTGTCAGAAGAGTTCCATAAGATTTATATTAAGGTGTTTGATTAATTCATCTTAGTAACTTATCAAATTATCAACTAACGGAAAATTCACGGATGAGCTCGATCACCATCATTTTGCGCATGATCATTCTCCCAGGGCGAAAAGTTAGTAGTTTGCATACGTAACTATTCTCATGCGTTTTAAGTATCGCAAGGTCGGTAGATTCTGAATAAAGTCTCTATAAACAAAATGTTTTTTTTTCAGTTTTTTGTTGTTGCTTTCCTCTGACAGCCGCAATTTATGGAGAAAGCATTACCTCGAACCATCGCCAGTGAGACACGCTACAAGAGCCACTCCATTTCACGAGGCTCGTCCCTTAATCGAGACTCAATCCCGCCAACCCTCCAAATGAACGCCATCGAACGAGGACCAATAACCACAGAGATCTCCACTATCACTGGAGTAAAAATAAATCTGTCCGCAAGAGAAGAATATTTAACTATTTTTTTTTTTTTTTTCTCTGCGTCCCGTACGACAGACCCCAGGCTCAATCGCGGACCTGATGAAATTACCGATCGAAAATGTATCGGCACAGACCCTATCCCAAATCAACGAGTTCCCCAATTTAAAAGGGAAAATGGTAATCCCATCCGAATATATTTTCAAAATGTTCACCTTAAGATGTTCGTCGAAATTACAGTTGTTTGTAATAAACTATTCTGAAATGTCACATTGTTGTGTCTCACATCGTAACCGTGGCCATTATATCCTTTATTTGAATTTGTCTGAGTTGCATAACGGACAAATTAAATAAAAGATCCAATTTATGCAAAAGTTGAATGACACTGGTCATAAAAAAGAACATCTCATATAGAGACGGTGTGAGTTCAACTGGCGCTTGTGCCACATTGTTTTCTGTTGAGATTTCCAATGAAATGAAACTTAAAAAATGTGGTGGGATTGAAGAAGGAGAAATAATTGGCTCTATTGAAGTTCCTGTCTAAGAAGTAAAGAATTTTATTATAGAGGATTCAATACCAAAAGCTTTAAGAGTTATATTTGCTGTCTTTTGGTTTTTGGAGACAAAATGGAAGAAATAAATTTTTATTTATTTATTTTTATTGAGAATCATGCTTGAGACTTTTAAGCCCAAATTCTGACCATCTTTGAAAATAGATGTTGGGAGATGAAATAAAGACCTGTACAGGTGTAGTAAACATATATGTAAAATAAGCAACCAGGCAGAATGAAACGGGGAACAAACTCAGACTCTTATTCTCTCTCCAACCAACATCGAAAACGAGGCGAGAACGCTCGAAATGAAACCAGAGTTGTAATCATTCAACAGTCTATCGCCAGGAGAGGAAGCTCATCATGAGACTGAAATTATTAATGCATTGAAATTGGAAAACGCATGAAGTGGGTTCTCACTTTCGAATGAAGTAAAAAACGAAACCAGATTTGTAATCTTTTTGTAGCTTGCCAATTGAAGAGGAAGATCACCGGCCAGTCCGTCAAAGTGTAATTATTGAATTATTGAAAGTGGAGGGAGCTTTTGCGTTACTGCTGAAAGTGATGATTTAATAATAGCAAGTGAGGCACAAGGCCTCAAGCTCTCTATCACCCAGTTCACACTCCTTCCCATTGTTTTGAACAGAAGCAGAGGTTTACCTCTTGCTTCCTCTTTAGGAGTAGGTTTCGGGTTTCTTCTAATTCTCTTTCACTTCCAAAAGTCCCTTGTGTCTCAGTGGCATTATTTTCTTGATTGGGGTGAGTTGATTAAAATAAAATTGTGTATATTTTTTTTTTTAAATTACCCGATTTCATTGAAATAGATTGTCAATTCTAAGACACCCTATACATCGACGCGTTTGGATCAATCAAAATACATGAGAATATATTCAATATTAAAACTTTGAAATTATAGAGTATTTAAGGAATGACTTACATTAAGCCGATGCAGAGGACTACACGGTGTTGGTAAGCGTGTTTGAAATTCCATCGTTTTAAATGGTATATTCCATGGATATTCTCTTTCAGCTGAAGATAATTATAAATGATAATTATAAATTAATCAAAAATTAATAATAATTATAATACTACTCACTACTCGACTAGGGGTATATCAGTAATTATACATCATATATCAGTAATTATACATCAAATAAATGGTTAGATGAGTTGAAAGATTCAGGCCTTATGATATGTTCAGTTTACAGCTAACAGCAGGAACCTAGTCGTCCTCGTGTGGCTGCTGACTTTGCAGGGGATACAAAAAGCGATTATCTCCCTTTGGTCGACATAGTCACGTCACGGCCACTTAGTGGCATCACTCCATACAGTGACCAAAGTGACATTTATTCAGTCGGTTTTACAAAAGGCAACGCGAGAGGTTATTAGTAACTTCCGCCAGGATGTAGTACAGCTCAGAAGCATATGGCGCTGTTTCCCTTTCGGAATATAACTTCCCCAAATATAGAAAGGAACTCCGATTCCCATTCCTCAGTTTTGGAAAATCTAAGATTCGCTGTTTCCTGTTCGCGAATATGCCCTCGCTTATGACATAGTAGATGCACACGGCCCGCTTGTATCCCAAACATATCTTCTCCAGAAACACAGAAGAATTTCCATATTAAATCTTTTTGTTCTCCTTTCACTCTGTTTGCTGTATAAATATATGTTATATTGCCGTTGCGTGAGACACGTGTACACACACACACACACACACACACACACACACACACACACACACACACACACATATCTATATCTATATATATATATATATATACAATAAAAATATATAAATCTGAGTTTTTCTAAATTAGCCGCTATATGCCTACATGCATTAATTTTCTTAATTTCCCTTTCCAAATCTGTATTCCTCTTTATTTCCTTAAAATCCTAATTCCACCTCTTATTTCTTACATCTTTACTTCTCTTATTTCTCTCTATATTGTTTCATGTGAGATGACCTCTTAAATAGGTCAATGTCTGGGCCTTACACCCCTTCCTCATTATTAATTATTGTAATAAAAATAAATTTAAAATTATTCCTATCTCTCCCTTCACTCTCTAATTTCGACCATATCTGTCACCATCTCTCCCATCGAATTCGACGTATGAGGGTCAAGCAGATCAGTTCCTAGGAACTGAAAGCCCGACACCAGAGATTTGATTATAGTGGTGAAGGTTTTGTGCAGAACCATCCACACATTATAAAGGGCCGAATACAGAGACTTGGTGGACTACGTGCCACAGGGTCCCCAAACGACCGTCCGTAGGTTTTTGAATTCAGAGTTGTCCTTCTCCTAGAATTAGAAGATTAAAGAACCCAGTCTGTCCTGGATTCCGATTCCGATTCCTCAATCAATCCAATCAAGCCGTTATCATATATATATATATATATATATATATATATATATATATATATATATATATATATATATATATATATATATATATATATATATATATATATATATATTTTTGTGTATCATTTAGTGGTATAAAACTCTCGCTGAGAACAAGGCTATCCCGTTCCTTCGGAAGTACAGTGTTATTATATCATGGATATATTAATGCCCATAATGGGGGGGGGGTATTAAATATGTTTATTTTGTATAAATAATGGTTGACTTGATGATGTTAAATATGTAGTAATCAGTGAATGCTTCTTTCGGGAATTTGTTCTACACTTCTTTGGAAGATAGTGTACTCTTTATCAAGGGATTGACGATGATTCGAACCCGTGTACATGGCCTGATAGATATGAAATCTAAAGGTCTGAACTAGTTGAACTAATGGAGGTATCATTTTCCATGGAAATAACGATAAAATATCCAGAATCTTGGGCATGACGATAAATGATACTGTTAACAAGGCCGCGGATCGGGAGATTGGAGGTTCTGAGGAGTGTGGAACCATCTCTTAATTGTAGTTGGTCTCAGATTCACCCCGACACGGAAAGAGAGCACCTGTTAGTCTCCCAGCTCTTGGCAAATGACGAACCCCCAAACAAAAACATTAAGAAAGTATAAAAAAATATATTTTATGGCAAAAGTAACAGCAATATATTTTTACATAAAAAATTACTACCAATACCTATTAATAGTAAAATTACCAACAATACTAATTTATTGCATATATTTAGTTAAAGCCATAAAAATAAAATTGTGTTTAAAATATTTCGATTTCGGTATTAAATAACGCATAGAGTTTGAGATGCCGCTAAGTAAAAACAACCAACCGAAAATAGTCAGAGGCAGCGATGTTTTGATTGTATGGGGAAAGGGTTGTAGGGTGAAAATAATTCATCATCTTCAAGGCTTTTGAACTCTGCCCAATGAGGATCCAATTCTCAACACCATGTTAATGCTTAGCTGAACTCGTTCACTAAAACTTCGGTGAGGCGCTGAACCGTATCCTCTATTTTCTTGGCTTAGCTTAGTCAGGCAGAAGGTCACACGTCTTGAGCACGAGGAGAGAATCAACAAAGACTATAAATTGTATGTTTGTGTGTTTATGCGTATGTAAGAAAGTTGATGCATACGTGACATTCTGTATGTTTATTTACTTGTGTAGCTGTATGTATGATGATCTTAAGTAAGTACAGACCTTTAAAGGATAGCAAATATGCATTTTCCCGTCAACTTTAAGGGCCTTGGCATGGGCGAAAAGGCGCATGTAATCGAAGTTGGAATTCTGACCAAGATAAAAGGCGTCTCTGGCGAGATAATCCCATTTATCAACATCGATTCCGTTCTCATCATTGGAAACAATCTAGAAAGAAACAATTCGCCATTAAACTAATTATGAAGAATGACAGACAGACAGATAGATAGATAGATAGATAGATAGATAGATAGATAGATAGATATGAACAGAAGGAAATAGACATGAACAGAATGAGATAGATAGATAGATAGATAGATAGATAGATAGATAGATAGATAGATAGATAGAATATGATTGATAGGCATTATAGATTGATAGCTTATGATATTCACTACATTACACACACACACACACACACACAAACACACACACACGCACGCATACATACATACATACACATTATTATTACTTACACGTTATTTTTAGTGGATACTCGTATTTGAGTAGACGCTCTTTATTTATTAAACAGCGTTATTTATTTATTTATTTTCGTCTACCGGCCTGAATATTCGAGAAAACTTAATAGCGATAATAATGTGTACTCTCTGGCAAGATTCCAGCCCTCGTTCCCCTAGGAGAAATTGTCATTAGATCTGACGTGCTTTGACCTCTCGGCTACAGAGTGCGTCGTTGACCAAACAAAGATGAATAGAGCCTTTAAACACAGTTTTCTCCGTAACATTCGAAATAGACATATCTCCTCAGTTTCGTATCCTAAGGTAAACAAAGCAATTTGTAAATAAAAGAATTGTTTTTTTCATTTATTAATCGGATTTAATTTTTTTTTTTTTTTTTTAGCTCATCAGGTGTAATGACGGTTTCCCCGCGGGGAACGCAGGTTCGAAACCTGCCGGAGAAGGCATATTTTTTCCTAAGATTTTATAATAAAAAATTAATGTTTTTAATAAAATAAATTTGTCGTATTAATAAATAAAAAATCCATCCCTTTATTTACAAACTCTCTCTCTCTCTCTCTCTCTCACACACACACACACACACACACACACACACACACACACACACACACGCACACACACACATATATATGATAAAATATAGTCTTATGGTGTGCTAGATTTATTGGTTAAAATGTTCAATATCAGGGATAAAACGTATGCAAATATAAAAATGGACATTGAAGTCCACACTCAGAGGAGACAGTCTGTTTTTGCTAAATGCAATCGTGAAGCATTGTGGGAAGTCTATTGTATTGCATTGTGGTTAGTCTGTTGTATTGCATTGTGGGAAGTCTGTTGTATTATTCTAACGGTTATTTTAGTGGGAGGTAACGATTGTGTTACGAATTATTCTAGGGGTTATTGAGTGGGAATAACTGCGGGTCCGGATGCAGTTTTTCTTGACTTTTTATACCGTTGTTTGTTAACTTTTTTCGAAATTTATTATCGATTATTTTATTGTCGGTTGTTATTACTATGTTTTCTTGTTTATCTGTGTGTATATGGTTTGTTTGTTATTTACTTATTTATTTGTTTGGATTAATTTATTTTTGTTTTTTTATTTTATAATATTTATTTATTTTAATAATTTATTCTTTTTAAATATTTGCATCATTTTTTTAAGTAATATAATAAAATATGTATTTTATATATATATATTTTGAGATAATATATTCAGATCGTTTAAAATAGTTTACACGTGTTGACAGAACACGCCAAAATCCAGATCCAAGAAATAGAAATCAAAACATAAAATTTAAAGTTTAAAAACAAACCTTTGTCTTTTTCATGACCCTTAACCAGAACGGACTTGACAATTCTAGCTTTTGTCAAACAGAATGTCTCATAAGAATATTCCACATTGGAGGAAGAAAATTAATTTTTTTAATGAAATTTTCGGACATTCAAGCCGGTAAATGTTGTTAATACTGTTTATTATAAATAGACCATTTATTTAAATATTTGCATCTATAAAAAATAACGCATAAACAGAATATATATATATATATATATATATATATATATATAATATATATTTTTATATATTGTAGTGGTTGGGTTAATTGTGTGGTAATATTTATTGAGAATAGGTTGCGTGTCAATTAACTATTTCCACTAACACAAAAATAAAATACAAAATTCAACTGAATTGTTTTATAACGTAACAATAGATTTATTTAGGTTGACGTACAAGCATGCAACAAAAAGGTAGGACAGAGTTGTGTCCCTTTAACTTGGAATATTTGTACCAGAGTTCATATTACGAATAAGACATTATATTAGAACTGATAAAACATTTACATACAATTCAAAATGATGTACAAATAGAATTTAGGTATGTGTTATGTTGGCAAAGAGTTCAGAAAGTTCTTAAGAAGTAATTTACCTTTCACTGTAATATTTTAACGTCGTTCACATGTAGATTTTTACTTAAATAGTAAATGTAATTTACTTTAGGTAAGCAATATCTAAGAAATAATGTCCACAGAATTGGTAGAGTTGGAATGTTAGCGAGTCAGCGTTGAGGTGTTTTTTTGGCGGCAAAGTCTGGTTTCGAACGACGTGGAATAAGTTAGCAACTCTCTGTGGTACTGTTGCTGACTGATTTGGGTCAGTCGGTTTTTTCTTTATATAAGTTTCCGAAGGTCCAAAGTTGGCTCAAAAGGTTTTGGCGCAATTTCGATTTCAGCGCGTGAAGCTTTTAGATCGTTGTCGTTATCCAATGAAATTTCTTTATTCGCCTAATACAGTTTTAATTGGTTAAAGTTACTTTGTACGTAAGCGTAAAATATAGACCGTTCTGTTACTAGGGTTTGCAGGTAGAAACAGGACGAGTCTATAATATCAAGAATAACATTGTGAAAAAGGTATGACAAAGTGGAAAAAGTTTTCTTGTAACGCGTTTCGTCGTTTAAGTCTTAATCGGACTAAATTTGTTATTTTGGTGCGACTACATATAAAACGTCTTTAAAATTCCAAGCATCCCTCGCTCGTGCGCATGTGCAGACGCAAAAACATAAAAAATTTCGTCCGATGAAGTCTTAAAGGACGAAATGTGTCACAAGAAAACTGTTTACACACGTTTTTACATACGTTTTTCCTTAGAGAGAGAGAGAGAGAGATAAAAAGAGAGATAGAGATATACATAGAGAGAAACACGTTAGGTAGAATGAGGATAGGATTAAATATCTATTAAATATTTATTAAATAGATTAAATGAGAGTTTTATTAGGTTGTCGGAATAACACCATTACATCGACTGAAATAATACGAAAGACAAAATAAAGCAGTGAATAAAGGGAGGTAAATCTGGATGTCAAGTAAGCGTATTTTTGTCTCGGTGTAAAAAATAATTAAAACAACAAATATGCCACATGAAAGCTGATACAATATGGAGATGAAGAGGAAAAAAGTAGAAAAGAAAGAGAAATAATTAAATAAAATAGAAACTATTAATATTTAAAGACTCATAAGATGCATTTTAGTTTCAAAATTAAATTAAATCAAATTAAAAATAATTGAAAAAACATTGCTTTGTTGTTAATAATGTCCGATTTTAGAATCAACACTTATTCCTAAATGAATGTGTTCGTAATTCTTCCGTACACAGTAACCCCTTGTGTCTTAGTGACTTTACTCCCTTGCTTGGGATGGAATGAATTAAAGAAATATAAATCTTTTGACTGAAAGCTTATAATAATTTTTATATTATGTAAATAAGATTTACTATTAAGTGTTTAAAATTATGATACTTAATACCAACCTGGAACATGAATTCTTTATCCGGGTATTTTGATATGATTTCTTGGTGCTGAAAAAAAAAGGTGGTTAATTTTAATGAATTATTTGAATCCTGGGAAAGAAAAGAAGACTGACAAAGATTTTAAAGTGGTAATAATATTGAATATAATAAATTTGGGTTGTGAGTTTAAACATGTCTGGATTTAACTACAGTTACGGTGTATTGAAGGTAAATGAAAAAGATGAATTGAAGAACGAAGACATAACCTCTACAGTGACACTATCTTAAGGGAACTGGAAACCCTACAAAAATATATTATCGTTGGGCATAATCTTAATATAACATACGCAGTATTGATAGCCAACTTGAAAGGAAAACTACTGGATCTCTTAGAAAGTGAAGGAGAAGATGGCGAGAAAAAAGGACTAATCATCAACTGCAAGAAGACAATGTATGATCATCAGCAAGAGAAAAAGACGGAGATGCGAGTTACAAATTAGAGATATAGGCATCAAGCAGGCATCAAGGAAATGCAACACGGAGATCCGAACACGCATTGAACGAGGGCAAGAGAGAGAGAGAGAGAGCAATTCTGAAAGATCAGCAAGGTACTGAGAAACGGACAAATTTCGTTAGAAACAAAGAGAGTGTTGGATTGCTATGTTGTATCCATCCTCTTATAAGCTAATGAATGGGAAGAAAAACTATAGGCAGAAGAAATGTGGTTCTACAGAATGATAATGAGAATTGCATGGACGAAGCGAGTAAGCAACAAAAAAGTCTGAAAGAAAATAGCAACAGAAGGAACACATACTCAAAATCAGGGAAAGTCCTTCGAAACATAATGAGGACGGAGGGCTTGTAAATGCAAATCCTCACAAACATATTGAGGGCAAGAGAGATATTTAAGGCAGTGAGCCATTTTTAATGAATTTGTGAATATATGGCGGAACAGGGTCCGACCTAAAAAGGAAAAAACAATTATCTATAAAAATATAAACGCAATATCAGTGTGTGTGTATGTATAAAATGTGTGTGTGTGTGTGTGTGTGTGTAACGTTTATATATTGGATCGAATTTCCTACATTTTTTAGCCGATTTCAACAAAACTTCACAGGACTACATAAAATTACCTTGTGGTGGTTCTAACAGCTCCGAAAATGGGAAAAAACAATTGTTTTTTTAACAAAATCAATTTGAAAACACGATTAAGACACATCGTGAGAATGAAAGGGGGATAACTCACATCAGGTTAAAAAAAACAGGTTGTTTGTGTGTGTGTGTGTTCCTTTAAATATATGGGATCGGATTTCCTACATTTTTCAGCCGATAAAACAAAATTCCACTTTTTTTTTTTTTGGCAGGTAGTGTTTCTTATTGTCTTGCACACTTTTTTAATTATTTTACATTCAGAATGCTTTTAAAATTCCATTTACAAGACAATTGTTTATAATAAAACTTTTCTATTCAATCGGAGGACTCATCATAACGATTGAAAACAATGTTTTTGTTTGAGTTTGGGTTTGACCAATTCAAAAAAAAAAAAAAAAAAAAGACAGACATGCGTGTCCGTCAACCTAAACAATAATCTAACGATCTCTATGATTGTACGAATCGAAAAATCGGATAATTCTTTATCTTTAGGAAAGATAATTCCACGTACTTTAGGGCCGTTTTTACAATTCCCTTTGCAATTTGTTACAAGGCAGATCAATAAGGCATTGGTTCTATTTGAAATTAATTCAATATTTAAAAGAAAGTATTAAGAAATAATTTAAAAATGCCGACGTAAGAAATCTGATAGACAAAAAAAAACAATATTTCGAAGATGATAATTATTAAGAAACAAAGAGAAAAACACAAAAATAAACCCAAATAAAGTTAATTTTTTGTATTAGAAACAACGAGTGGAAAATATATTCAAATCAGAATTCTAATTATGAATCACCACAAGCAAAATATGCAATTTTTTTACTGTATTCAATAAGTAAAAATCATAAATTGTAAAACTAAAAGATTACAGAAAGGCTACCTACATTTTTCAACCGATTTTCAAATAAAACTTCACTTTTTTTTTTTTTTGGCATGTAGTGTTTCTTATTGTCTTGCACACATTTTCTTTTATTTTACATTCAGAATGCTTTAAAAAATCCATTTACAAGACAATTGTTTATAATAAAATTCTATTCATCAAAAATAGACTCATAACGATTGTAAACAATGTTTTTGTTTGAGTTTGAAAATCCTTTTTTAAAAAAAAAAAAAAAAAAAAACTAATTAAAACATGCGTGTCCGGGACACCTTAAACAATAATCTTAGGGGATTTTATTTTTCAGTCTTTAAATTATGGTCGATACTTGATCTATCTCTTTTGTTGTTACATCCCTAAGCAAAAGGCTTTGAAACAATTATACAAGATATGCAGATGACACTGCATGGAAAGAAAACTACAGAACCTTCTAAGGCAGGGTGATAGAAGAAAGCGAGAAAAAGGGACTATCAACTGCATGAAGACTGAAAGTATGTTCCTCAGTAAGAGAAGAAGCCTGAGAGTTGAATTACAAACTGGAGAGATAGACACCAAACAGGTTTCAGAAGTTTAATATCGGGGAAAGATTTTAAAGTTCTAAATTAGCATCAGAATCAAGAATTTACCAAATAGAATATAAGCAATAACTACGAAAAGACATTTTAAAATATCCGTAAATTTCGAGAAAACAATGTATGAACATAAAAAAGAGAAAGATTTTATAAATTAACAATGTCTGCTCGATCAATGAGTACCGAATGTTTCCTTATAAGGAAACGCTTAATATTACTATTAGAGATGAGGAAGACAGATATTACATTTTGATCCCAGTCCGATTGTAAATGAAGAAAAGTGTCACTCAAATAGCATTGAAAGCCAAATCTTTCCTTATAAAGAAACGTCCAATATAATCGTTGCCTTCATATTTCTTAATGAAAATAAAAAACGGGCTGAACATAAATATCTTTCGTCATATGTTAATATAATAAACATTAAAAATATATCAGACACTGTAGGCATCGTTTCAGTCATATATGCTCAAAAGCTGATATGTTGTAATTAAAGCTCCGACTATTAAATTAATAATTAATACTGAAAAGTTAGCATACTTAGACGCTGAATAGTTATATGCCACGTCAGAGAAAAATTGATTAACTTATAAAAAAATAAACACTTACATTTTCCGGATGAATCATTGCTTTCACTATGTCACGTTCATCCTGTTTGATACAATCCCCCTGAAAATAAAACCAAGTAATTTTTTGTTTTATACACATAAAATTATTTTTTTTATTTATTTTAGTTGTATCGAATCATCATTTTTATTTCTTTCGAGGTAAAAAACAAAAGGCTTTTCGCAAAGTAAAAATTAAAATAGTCATACTTTTTTACACGATTTACATTGTCAGTCTATATTTCTGAGTTATTTACATGTTTCGGACTGTTGTCCTTCTCTTTGTTATCATATTCACGACGTTTCGGTTGTTGCACACTCTGGCCTTCTTCAGGTGATTGGAATTTGAAACAGATCCTTTTATTTATTATGTTCTAATTCCATATTTTTTTAACGAAAAATTAGAAAGTTAATGATGAGTACAAAACATGGTCAGGGTTGATCGAATACTAACCTAAGTTATCTGGACTTTATGGTCTATTCAAAACACATAATTCCGTTCTTCCTATGTGACCAAGTATATCTGGGATTGAAAGTACTCCCTATAGAGTGGCGATAACCAGAACCCAATTCGTGGAACAATTATCATTCGTAAATACCAAATACCGGTGCCATTGTTAACAGATGCCATATCTAATTACAAAATGACATAATTCTTTATGTTGAAAGCCACTTGAGCCCTACATAAGCCAAAATTACTAACTATAAACACATGCCAAAAACATTGTAATACATAACGAAATCACCTTTAATGAATCCATTCTTAGAGAATCTAACGATATATTTATCGAAAACAAATGTATGCAAAGAAAAACGTTCGATACT
Organism: Acanthosepion pharaonis; assembly: GCA_903632075.3. Lineage (NCBI taxonomy): Eukaryota > Metazoa > Mollusca > Cephalopoda > Sepiida > Sepiidae > Acanthosepion > Acanthosepion pharaonis. Next base: position 94,784 of record CAHIKZ030002779.1, on the reverse strand, counting down.
AAATCAAAATACGAAAATCCACCAAAATTTTTTAATTTCTACACACATGCACACACACACACACACACACACACACACACTTACGAATATACATAATCATCTGAATCACTCAGAGACAAACTAGTATTATTATAAAGCAATATTTTTTGGTTTTTCTGTTAGGCTCGAAATCTGTTAATTTTTATAACTTTGAAAGGAAGTGTTGTCTCTCCTTGAATTGGGAACGCCATACATTATACTAACGGTGATAAAATGTATTTGTATACAAACATTAGCCCGTAAACAACTATTCAGTAGATGCAGAAAAAATTAAGACCAAAAAGAAAAAACTTTTTTACAGGAATGCTGTCTAGAATTAAAAAAAGTTTTAACATTATTTTATACTGATATTTGGGAATTTTTTCCATTAAAATCCAAAAATTAAATCCCATATTCGCGAATAAAAACGATTATTTTTTAAATAAAAATTTATGAAAAATGTTTTTTATTATTGATATGAATTAAAAAATTTCCTTTTAAAATTTTTTACATTTTTAGGTGGCTTTTATTTTTACTCCATAAAAATTTTTATTTCATCATTTGTTTTGAATCAAATGAAGTTTTTCATCTTTTTTATATTTAGAATATTATCTATAAAACATATAAATGCCTCTTCTAATGTTTTTTTTTCATCAAATGGCAGAAAAAAAAATATTTTTCAGCAAAATAAACTGAGTAGTTAATTCCAAGATTTTTTTACAAGGTCAAATTACTCAAAATAAAAATTATCCAAATTTTTTCCTTTATTAAAATGTATATGAAAAAATTAATTAAGACGAATTGTCAAAGTTGATTATACATCTGCGAAGAAATTTTTAATCTTTTTGTTAAAAAAAAATTGACACTTGGATATAAACCGACGCAGTGAACGAGCGACAAAAATTTATCTTTAACATTTGATGATCTGCATTTTTTTTGGCATCAATCACCATTTAAAATAAGGATATCCCCCTTTTTTAAGTTAAGAAAAGATTCTAAATAATTTCTGGAATTTTATTATTAAAACAATTTTGATATGTTTTATCAAATAGACCGGCATATTGATTTTTATATGTTTATTTTTTATAACAGTAAACAAATATATATATATTATGATTGTGTGAATTTGTGTGTTGAAATTTTAAAAGAAGATATCAAGAGATTTTTTAAAAAGACGGAATTTTGACGACAATATATCCAAAAAATTAATTTTCAATGTTTCTATCTTTTGTTTGAATTTATGTTTGAGAAATGTTTAACAATCTTTACAAATTTTGAAATTGAAATCAACATTCCAAACAATTTTGTCTTTTTTCTTGTAATTCTCAAAAATTCTGAAAAATTCCTTTGAATAATTTATTATTTTAAAATTATAAAAGAATTTTCATTTTTTAATTTTTTAAATTTGTATGTTTTATAAAAAAAAAAAAAAATTAATTCAAAATAAAAAAATTTTAATTTATTAACCTTCTTAAATTCAGAATTTAATATGAAAATAAAGATTTTTAAAGTTCTAAATTAGCATCAGAATCAAGAATTTACCAAATAGAATATAAGCAATAACTACGAAAAAAAGACATTTTTAAAATATCCGTAAATTTCGAGAAAAAATGTATGAACATAAAAAAAGAGAAAGATTTTATAAATTAACAATGTCTGCTCGATCAATGAGTACCGAATGTTTCCTTATAAAGAAAAAAAATTAATATTACTATTAGAGATGAGGAAGACAGATATTACATTTTGATCCCAGTCCGATTGTAAATGAAGAAAAGTGTCACTCAAATATCATTGATCAACAAATCCTTCCTTTTAAAGAAACGTCCAATATAATCGTTGCCTTCATATTTCTTAATGAAAAAAAACAGGCTGAACATAAATATCTTTCGTCATATGTTAATATAATAAACATTAAATATATCAGACACTGCAGGCATCGTTTCAGTCATATATGCTCAAAAGCTGATATGTTGTATTAAAGCTCCGACTATTAAATTAATAATTAATACTGAAAAGTTAGCATACTTAGACGCTGAATAGTTATATGCCACGTCAGAGAAAAATTGATTAACTTATAAAAAAAATAAATACTTACATTTTCCGGATGAATCATTGCTTTCACTATTTCACGTTCATCCTCTTTGATATCCTTCTGAAAATAAAATCAAGTAATTTTTTTTTATACAAATAAAATTATTTTTTTATTTATTTTTAGTTGTATCGAATCATCATTTTTATTTCTTTCGAGGTGAAAAACAAAAGGCTTTTCGCAAAGTAAAAATTAAAAATTTTTTTACACTATTTACATTGTCAGTCTATATTTCTGAGATGAGTTGTTACAGTTATTTACATTGTTCGGACTGTTGTCCTTCCCTTTGTTGTCATATTCACGACGTTTCGGTTGTTGCACACTCTGGCCTTCTTCAGGTGATTGGAATTTGAAACAGATCCTTTTATTTATTATGTTCTAATTCCATATTTTTTAACGAAAAATTAGAAAGTTAATGATGAGTACAAAACATGGTTAGGGTTGATCGAATACGACCCTAAGTTATCTGGATTTTATGGTCTACTCAAAATACATAATTCCGGTCTTCCTATGTGACCGAGTATATCTGGGATTGAAAGTACTCCCTATAGAGTGGCGATAACCAGAACTCCAATTCGTGGAACAATTATCACTTCGTAAATACCAAATACCGGAGCCTTTGTTAACAGATGCCATGCTAATTACAAAATGACATAATTCTTTATGTTGAAAGTACTTCGAAGGCCTACTAATAACAATATTACCGACTATAAACACATGCCAAAAACATTGTAATACATTAACCACCTTTAATGAATCCATTCTTAGAGAATCTAACGTATATTTATCGAAAACAAATGTATGCACTTTAAAACGTTCGCAAATCAACATACGAAAATCCACCAAACATAACGTCTACTAGATGCACACACACACACACACACACACACACACACTTACGAATATACATAATCATCTGAATCACTCAGAGACAAACTAGTATTATTATAAAGCAATATTTTTGGTTTTTCTGTTAGGCTCGAAATCTGTTAATTTCTTATAACTTTGAAAGGAAGTGTTGTCTCTCCTTGAATTGGGAACGCCATACATTATACTAACGGTGATAAAATGTATTGTCGGTAATTAAAAAAAAAATTTTTGCTGTTAATTTCTCTACAAAAATGTATTGTCAGGAATTTTTTTATAAAATATATTTCCGGTAATTTTACTATGAACATGTGTTTTTATACTTTTTTTTTAGTGTTGCATTCATTGTCATTTTAATATAAAAATGTATATTTGGTCATTTTACTATAAAAATGTATTGTTGATCTTTGTTTCGGGGTTCACTATTTGCCCCTAGCTGGGACCCTAAAAGGTGTTACCATCCCGGATCTGGTTGGTCTTGGGAACATCTGCATTTAAGATGTGGGTCCTTCAATATCCTGATCACAGGCCTTGCTACTGGATGTAGTTCATCATCATATCCAGGACGGGATAGAAATGGAATGTCATGTAATTTTGCGGTAGGAAAAAAGATTATACTATTATCTACTGATGTTGATAGATTTATATACGTTGCAAAAATGATACTTACAATCCCGTCATACTGACACACAATGTCAAAGATCTTTATTGATTTTCCTTCAGGCTGAAATATAAAAAGAATTATTTAATGTTGTTTGGTAGAAAGACCTCTAGGGTTTTGTGTGAATCAGTTTGTAAATTTTGTTCATTACGATTAGAGGTAAAATACAGAAAATTAACAAATATGCATTTTCATTTGATGGCAGCTTCATGGTTTTCGACTTACGAAGTAGACGCTGTTAACCCACTGAGGCATTTCGTTGTAAATCTATGAAATGTGACAGCTCCTATCCAAGTATGTCTGCTAGGGTGACTAGCCAGTCCCTGTTACAGACATCTGCTCAGGCACATTTATGTTTATTCTACATCCACAGAACCCACCAGTGGTTTATTCTGCAACTGTGCTGAGAGGACCTTAGATACATTTTCTGAGACAGAGCGCATCATCAGGCGTGATCAACTGTTTGAACAGGGCCCGTACATTCAAACCCTCGGTCACAATGACTTGGGACTTCAGGCACAACCATCGACGGTTCCCAAATAGTTCTGGCTACCCAAATAGTTCTGGCTACCCAAATTTTACATACAAGTCTTTGAACAACCCGTGGTATGCTTTTCAGTTACTTGCCAAAGTGTGATAACATCAAAAATCTAACCCAATGGTAATGATAGAGTAACAGTCATTTGTGTCCATTTGTTCGTTTTTCTACTTTTCATTTTTCGCTTATTCATTTGGTAACCATGAAGAAAAAGTCAGTCCAGAGAAAAATAATTAATTTGTAACTACTTTGTAAGGACTTTTTGCCAATTTTGGTTTCTTCTAACAAATACTATGTTAAGATAAATTTTTCCTCATTTTAATTTAATGCACAGAATCAACTACCATTTTTTCTGGATTCGTATAAGCTACGTTTTTTTTTTTTTCTTGAAGCAAATATTTAAAATGAACATCTTCGAAATTTTTACGGCATTAGTTCTGTTAAAGAAACCATCCGTTTCTAGCGGTTTTTGACGCGTTTGTCGAAGAGAGATACTTTCTTATGTTGGAGAGCGATATATATTTAAATGATGTATTAGAGATATTAAAACTGCATTAGTCACTTTCGGATTTCCGAAAATGGATAGTTCCCTAACGTCTCCTCCCATGACGACTGAGCTACAACTGCGCCACAACGCGTGCTACGCACTCTCACTGAGTCAGGAAAATTGCATGAGGGATAAAAAAAAAGAAGTTGCCAGGTAGGAATTGCGAGTAATTGTTGGGGTAACAAAACACACCCATGTGACTAACGCAGGTTAAACACAGTGCAGTGATAGTATTGTGTTGTATGTTACACGTTGTTCGCTGGGGACTAAGAAGTCCCCTAAAGGGAAAATGTTATAGTGGAACACACCTATTCTATAGTTAATAGACTTTTCCACCTATAATAAGTAGGAGTATTAGGAGTCGCTCAGAGTGGGTCAGTCAGTCGATGCCGGACGACCGTTAGTCGGATACTAAAGTATCAGCGACCACAACTAGATTTCTCTGCGCCATTACCTATTATATCAAGTTCCTAACGTTTTGTACGTCGAACCTATTTTAGGACCGACTTAGTACAAATACAAGCCTCCACTGTGAAACCACTCCACAACAGAAAATGAGACACGTCTTGTCCTTACAGCATTCTGACGTTGAAGAGCGAAAGAAAAGAGATGGGGTTAGTGCTATTTCCATTTATACTGCTTTATACACGCATTAGATGTCTCCTGGCAGACAAGGTGGGAATAATCTTATAAAATCAAATGCGACATATTTTATCAACCATTATCTCTATGAAGTACAAACACTCTCAAGGTTCAGTAGGCTGAGCAGGGATACGAACACAATATGTTGGTGATAAAATAACAAATATATATTAAACAAGATTCCTGAGACATCCTGCGTGATATATTAAAGATAGAAAAAGCCGCAAACTTTTTTATTATAACGTAGATTTTTTATATATACTTTATTCTATATATTTTTCTACACGTGTTTCGGGTTTTGTGACTTTCATCAGGCGAAGAATCGTTAGTTCCACATATTATTTAAGGGAATGAATCTTTTTTCTTTCCTATTTTATTTTCATTGTCTTTTGTGTGTAGTAGTAGTCATCTGAATTAATCTTGGACTGGGCTAAAAATATTCCCACATGCATTTTGTATGGTGTGTTTGTATGTGCGTGTTCCGACTGATTTTTGCAACTATGTGCATATGGTGCGTGTTTATGTGTGTGGGGTTATGATTTGTTTATTGCTAGTTTAAATTTGCCTACGAAGTTTTCTTTTTTGGAGGTAAGAGTAATCGTCTGTTTGATATACGGCATAATTTTGAAGCTACCCTTGTTGCATTTGTGGATGTGTTTTGACACAAAGAGTTGTCTGGTAATTTAATATTGCTTTTGTATAGAGAGACACTGTTGTTTAGTGCTTGAGTGAGTCATGCCTATAGAGGATTTGTTACATTTTTTACACCCGAGTGAATAAATTACATTTTTGGAGTTACAGTTTAAGTTTTCCTTATTGAGAATGTTGCTGTGGAGTTTTCAAAAGTGTAGGAGTTTCCTTCTATAATTATATCACATACCCCAACATCTTTGCATTTTGTGACACCTTGTATTGTGTGATAACAAAATTTGGATGAGGTTAATATGCGTCTTGGGTTTTTTGATTGGCTTTTGCTTTTAATCATTTTGGTTGTTTTTAGTATATCTTTCATTTTATCATTCTTGTTAAGTAGGTCTATGTTTCTTGTTATTTCTGTAAATAGTTCTGGATTTTGCTTGTTGCATGTTGAAACGTATGCTAGAATTTGTTCGTTATTGCGTTTCTTTGGGTTCCGTAGTTGGTCTAAAGGTATTTTCCCTGCTCGTTCTAAACCCTTGTTTATTAGTACTGGGGAGTATCCTCGTGTTTTGAGAGTTTTATGTAATTCTTCTAGGCAGTTTTTTTCGGAGGTGTTTGCCGGCCACTATAATCCATATCCTACGTACCAGGGAATGGGGATGAATTTTAAACAGCTTTTTGGGTGATGGCTCTTAAAACGGGGATAATTTGGGGTGCCTGTAGTTTTGTGGCAGGTATCTATGATAATATGGCTATTTCTATTTCTGATGAGTATATCTAAGAATGGTAGTTTATTAGTTATGGAGTAAATTGTGTAATTCGTTAATATTGGCCCATGAGGATTTCCAGAAAATGAAGGAATCATCTAAGTATAAATTCCAAGATTTAGTAAAATGAGGTTTTATATTTTCCCTATATTTTTGCTCTATCTTTTCATAAAGGGTTTCCTTTCGGTAGGCCAAAGTTAGGATAGCATATGTTGGTGGCATTTTAGTTCTCATCGCAGTAGCTAGCGTCTCGATATAATTTTTGTTATCGAATTCAAAAGAGTTGTTGCCTAGGATTAGGTCTATATGATCGATAATGAAATCCTTGTTGAATTTGGGATGTAGTATTTCTGCATTTTCAATCCAGAATTGTTATGGGGTCCACCCCTTTTTCATACAAGTGAACTCGACCAGTGTGTACTTGTACTGCTGCCGGTGAATACCCGAGACAGAGATACACTGATAGAGTGATACAGTGAACAGTGAGAGTGTGGGCTAACCGCTTTGCAGGAGTCACAGTTACGAGCACGTAAACTCAGAAGGAAGTCCTACTTCGATACTGAATTTCCCAGACTGTATATATATATTATTATTGCTACTAACCGCATTTCTGGATCTACTAACCGTATTACCAATTGTATTATTACGTCAATACATTTATTTGCTATATTTCATTCCTGCGTTTGTCATTCATTTGAGACCGGATTTCATCCCGGAATCCACAACAAGAATGAAATTGGTTGTTTACCAAATTCATGGGGGGTATGTTACTATATGGGCTACTAATGTCAAATGTTGCCATGAGTTTTCCTGAATCTACTTTTTGTAGTACGGAGCTCAGGAAGTGGATATCGTCTCTTATGAAACTCTTAATCTGTTTAGCAAATGGTTGTAATATTGTATCTTATTAGGTTACTGATAAGTTTTAACAGAGTCTCAGTTGGACAGGCTGGTCCTTTGTCGGATACTAAAGGTCTCAGCGACCGCAACTAATTTTTGATATAATATTTTTGTTTTGTACGTCAAACCTATTTTATGTCCGATTAATTTACAAGTTGTTAACCACTCCACAACAAAAAAAATCCCCTAGTCCTTACAGCATTCTGACGTTGAAGAGCGAAAGAAAAGAGATTTGTTTTTCCATTTATACTGCTTTATATTTTGTCCAAGATGACTATAGCATCAAATGCTACATCGTTTATCAACCATTATCTATATGAAGTACAAACACTCTCAAGATTCTGTAGGCTGAGTAGATTTTTTATATATACGTTATTCTATATATATTTTGCTACACGGATTTCGGGTTTTATGACCTTCATCAGGCGAAGAATCGTTAGTTCCACATATTATTTAATCGTATATTCTCTAAGACTTGTCTTTGTATGTGAGATTATTGTATGATTTGGATTTTCTTGTAGGTTAAGGTTCAAGAGATTTTCAAAAAATATGTTTAATTCCTTTGTATTATCGTTTTAATTTGGAAAGAATTTGGATTTTTTTTTTACTATTGATTCATCTGTCATGTTTTTGTTATTATTTAATGTTCCTATTAGAAACGGAAAGACCCCAAAAGAGAAAAGAAACGATTGTGATTTTCGGTAGGCAATCCAAAATTAACAGCCAGACAAGTGTGGATTGAATTCATTCTTAACAGTGAGGTTTTAGTTGATATAGTGCGCAGTGTATTTCGAAAAAAAAAGAACAAAAAAAAACAAAAAAAAAAAAAAAAAAAGCAACTTGAATGGACGTAAAACAGCAAGGAAAACATCATTAACCAAAAAAACATCGGAATAAAAGATTGAAGTGGTCAAAAGTACATTTAACATCTAATGTTGGAACGTTTGGTTTGGTTTATTTAACGACATATCAACTCCTTATGGGTCATTTAATGCTGAAATTTTATTCTCTTTGCTTTGGTAATTTCTTTTCCAAAAATGTATTCCTGGTAATTTTTTTCCTAGTAATATATTGTCGGCAATTTAATTTTTTTATTTACTATGAAAATATATTGCTGGCAATTTGTTCTAATGTATTTTTATATTTTCATGTTTTGACCCCAGTTTGGGAAAGGGTTAATTATTTGCCCATAGCTGGTAACGTAACAGGTGCTACCACCCCGGGTCAGGGTGAACTTGGGAACAACAGCAAGTAAGAAGTGGTTCCATTCTGCTAAAAACTCCCGATTAGAGGCATTACTGCCGGATGTAGTTTATCGTCATACCCAGGACGAATGCTGGAGATTGTCAAACGATAATTTTTCGTGATGAAAGAAATATAATGTAAGAATCTATGTAAGAAAATAAGTGGGAAATGAAATAATGCAAGATACTCCACAAATATGATAAAATTTGGTGGTGGACACGTAATCATGTGGAGTTGCATCATAATGTTGTAGAGGCCCCTCGTTCTGCAGTTCTCTTAGGGCGACGACGTCGATTTGATCATAATGTTGCTTTCTCTCTCTCACAGCTGGTGATCGCTAATTGGTTTTTTTTTAGTTCGGAGGTAAAAGAGACATCAACAAAAGGGTTTTGAACTTGACTAGTTTTATTAAACACGTCGACGTGAAAATTTTTAACTAGCCAATGAGGTCGATCTCTCATCCCCACTGGGGAACAAGTTCCCAGAGACGAGAGTATCACGTCTACATTGTATGACGTGTAAGACCTAACTCTGAAATCCATTTCTATGTAACATTTACATGCTAGTTTTATCCAATCAAAATCGACTTCCTTTGTTTTCCTGTATCTGACCTCAAAGGTCAAAATGAGAATGTCAGAGTAGAAATACAATTCTCTAAAAAATAATAGTCTGCTAAACTATTGTATAACAATAAGCCATGGAAGAAGAAAATTGGTAAGAGTTGATGAAAACACAAACAACGAAAACCATATTAGTTCTAAGAAGATGGGGAACTTTTTCAGTCTGTCGATGCATTTTGCCACACATCACGTGCAACACAAAGTTGTTTTTTTTTGTGGGTGAAGATGTTAAACTTTTGAAAGAGTGGTCAGCATAAATTCCTGAACTCAATATAACTGAATCGGGAAGAAACAAGTGCTCCAATGAAAACCACGCAATCTCCAAAGGCTTCGGGATTACTGACAAGAAGAGTAGGAAAATATTCCCAATGAGAAAATCTGGCACATATTCTATTCAAAGCCACATCGAATCCAGACATTTATTCGAGCCAAAGGCAGCAACACTAATTACTAGATCCATACTTTGACGTTTTGTACTTGCAGTAATAATAAAGCTCGCTTTTAGCAAATTTAAACCGTTTTAACTTAAGGAAAAAACAGGACTTTGAGAATTTCGCAGACGATCCAGTATTTTTCAGGGCCTTTTTTCAACATCACTATACTAAAGATGCTCTATTATCGATCATACAGTATTAACAAAAATATAGTAACTTGTTTTCTGGCCATCAAAAATCATAAAATGTACTGAGAAAGGCCTTTTTCTAATCATTCTCGATTTGGGGGCAAAATTAGCAAAAGTAATTTATTTACCAAAGTGACCTCAAAGTTTAGTACTAAAATAAATACTGAACTATCTACCTTAGCTTATTCGAATCTCAGAATAAAATCTAGATTATCTCGCTTGGTCTATTAGAATTATATTCTTAGCCTCATCTTTTTCATCTGTTGTCTCTTCCTTAGTTCATTCACACCTTTCTTCTTTCTATTACTTTGGGGTCATGTCTACTGCCGATGTCACTAGAACTTTCTTTAAGCTGCTCCACTTTGAGATACTGACCTCTTCTGATATATTTTTTTTGCTATGTCAGTATACGTCAGTTTGACACTGAGTCGTTCTTGTGCCTGTTGTAGGGTGGTTTAAGTGTTGCTTTTGGTTACTAGTTTTCATAGTTTTATTTAGACTTTTCATATAATGTCTGATATATTCTAAGTTCCTGCATTACTGAGAAAAGTACCCATTTCCAAGCGATTAAACCTCCTTCAGGAACAAAAAGAAAAAAAGATCACCGTTCTTGTATGCCTTCTTCAACAATATCTATTTGGTCAGATATGAAGAATGTTAACTACATCTTCGAGATTAATTTTGAATTTAACTATTTTAGGGAAATTTGTTCTCCTAATTTGTCTGCAAGGGCAAAATAGCTAAAATGATGTAGGATTAAAAGGCTATTATCTCCCTTTTTATAGGATGAATTACAGGATGTATTAAGGAGCCCTTGAGTGTCGTGTGAAAGCTCATTGGTGAGCTGACCTCACATGCGTCTTAAATAGGAATCTGTACCGTGTTCTGTAGACTTTACAAGTAAGACTTTTTATTCGTCCCCGTACACATACTGTTTGCTTGACTTAGATGTATTTTAATTTCTCTCTGTGACATTACCGGGCACATCATTAATGTAAATCAGTTTTAATAGAGATCACAGGGATTTTTTTTTTAATTTTAAATTTCACATCGACAGCAGAGAAAACTTATTTCATAATATTAAATCTACATAGTATTTTTTTTAAATATTTATAGTGTTTCCTCATTCGAGAATATATTGCGTTTTTTTATATTGATGTCCACTCTGTACAAAGCCCAAGAGCCAGTCGAGATAGAGGATTACAGATTAAGAGATAAAGTTTATGGGGATATGTTATGAAGATAACGGTTGACCCGAGACTTAAACAGGCCAAGATTGTCATGATCGGAGAAGCATCCACTTGGGAGTCAGCTCCACAAAGCAGCTGTTCCGGTTACTTTTTTAAAAAACTTTGGTTGTTTCAATAAAGAAAAAAACTTTTGAGGAAAACATTTTGATAATAGCCAGCTTCCTCCAGTTTTACCAAAAAAATGGTATAATCTTCCGAAATAAATTAGGATATATTTTTTTATTATTTTTTTTTCAGAACTTACCTTGGCACCTGGTGCCAGTCCCTTCTGAAAATCATGTGAAAATGGTCCGTGACCTATAAACAAACAGACAACAAGGAAACATAATTATCTATTCACATTTATCGTTGAAATTGAAAAGAGATGTTTGTAAACAACACATGAAGCATCGGGGGGGGGGAATCTCAAAGAAAAAGACACGAAAAAAAAAGTCCAGAGCTTTTCAGAACCCATTTTACACGTTTTTTATCTCTTAATCATTCGTCCGTGCAATGAATATTACTGCCATATCGGATCTAATGCCCCGGTTATATATATTTAAGCATTTCACCCCAAACAAGTTAGGAATACCACTAGTACGCGGGGGGTTACATAGAAGTAAAGTGAGAGAAAAACTGGGTATGGGGGGGATTGAGGAAAGGATTAAAAGATGAACAGGAGTTCAAGTCAACAGATGACGACGATTAACGTTGCATTTAAATTTTTGAAGATTGTCGTTTTCAGGAAAGGAAGTAAGAGGAAGCAGCTTCCACCGTGCGAGAAAAGAAGCTGTTGGAGTAGAAGTGGCGGTTGCATTTATCTGTTTCAGCAGTAAAAGTGTGGGATCTAGATGCCAGTCTAGTAGCACGCTTGATTCATTTAGACGGGGCACCAAGAAAAAAAAAGCTCGTCAGAGCTGTAGCCATGAAAATATTTGTAGAAAAGACAGAGGAAGCCACATCACGTCTCTGGAGATTCTTGACAAAATCCAAAAAAGTGTATTTAATGTTATCGGTTCTTACCTGATGTCTTGACATGAGCCACTTTCTCATCGTCTTTTTATAAATATTTTCATGGCAGTTGTTTTGATGAACTCTCTTCCCTGGTACGTCGATCGCATGGATTTAAATGTGCCACTAGATTGACTGCTAGATCGCATTCTATTACTGTTGAAATAACTAAATATAACCACCAACTCTGCTACTCGATCCAGAGACTTGACTAAGAAGTCAAGCACCTAGAAGTCGACAATGGCATTAACCCTGAGAAAAGATCGGCAGCATGGTCCCCGTTGCTCAAGACTCCTATAACCATCTCACACAACTGATGCATTATCGTCAGTATCTTTATAGCAAATGTCTCAGTGTCACATCCGTCTGTCAACATTCAAGAAGCTGATTATCTCCAAGTGATCAAGGCTGTCGGCTAATGCCATGACCAAGGCGGGCTTTTTTCCTTTCTTGTGTCAAATTGGAAGCTGCCAATTACTAATGAGATTTTTCCGTTATTGGCTTCAAATAATGTCACCTGTTACCATAATAACGGGATAAAGAAACGAACAATATATTCACGGATTATCAAAAATTGCGTTTGATATTAGAGGAAAAGTGTTGAGACTGTTCTGTGTTGCAAAATACGGCAAAGGTGTATTGAGGTTGGGCGGGGGGACACCTAACCGGTTGCCCTCCCAAGAACTATGGGGTAACAGACAGAGAAGGGAATGAGACGTGAGGAATCAAAAAAACACTGCCTCAGAAACAAGGAGGCGGCAGGCGGTGAGCAACTTTAGGAGCAAAAATGTACAAGTGGAACGACTTTGCAAGGAGTCGAGTCTCGCCAACAGCCCATTGGTGACCGCTGGTTTTCCCGTCGTTTTTAATGGCATGAGACAGCTGACAAAGAAGCGGATCTGGACAAGCTACAGAGACGCCTGTATCTAGACATGCCAAGCTGCCCCTCTGTCAACGAGGAAAACCCGGATGTAACTAGTTTGGCCTCTTTTGCGTCTGTACTGACTCGCGTTCGCCACATTCTTTATTTTTTAGCGTAAACTTGTTGTGCTTAATTCTAATAAATAAAGAAGCAAAAACATTCAAAGTCAAATATCAAGCTATTTATTCTATATCAAAACTGGCTATAGAAAAAAAATAAAACAAAACAAAACAACAAACAAACCGAATCATAATATATGTCATTTGTTTTGTTTACTTACCAAGATCATGACAAAGGCCTGCAACTTCAGCACATTTGATCCAGCTCGCTTTTACCTCTTCATTGTCACTGAAGGTCTTCAACAAATAGCGAGCCATTTCTCCCGCCAAGAACGAAACTCTGGTAAACAAAATGAAAGAGCTCAAATGAAAATAACAATATTTTGACCGATAGACATTATTAACTACTTTCGTATGGGGTTGTGAGTAATCGAGGTAAGGAAACACCAGCACCCTAAGTTGAATATGTAGAAAAAATCTATCCGAATTAATCACAACAAAGAACACCTGTAAGTATCTACTTCATCATGGCCCCACCGGAAACTGCTACTCGCTTCAGATACCATTAACAAAATGGCAATAGATTAGTCCTGTTATTATGCATTTGCTGGTTGGATAGCCTCTTTATGAGTTATTCTAAGGTCCAGATCCATAACTATCAGGTGGATAACGCCAGCCCAGAGAAGTGTTTAACTCCAGCACTCTTAATGAAGAGGCAACCAATCCAGAGTTGGGAAGAAATACCACCCAAAGGGGAATCGTAACATTAACCCAGGAATCAAACAGCAGAATTTCTTTGGTCAGGATGCCTAGGCGGGGCCCAGGCATCCAGTAAAAGACCCATTAGGAGAAAGGAGATTACGAAGGCTGTTCGAAGTCGAGCTGACATCTACCCACATTTCAAAGTGAATTACTGAAGGACAAGGGTATACTGATATGGAGAGAAGGGTTAACAATTTAACCCTGGAGGGATAGATTTATAACTACATAGTTGTTTTGTAGGGTGTTTAACAAAAGTTAGGAAATCTTCTACATACAGGAGAATGGATGGAACTCTTGAGTTGTTAAAGTAGAACGGAATTATTTACAAGACGGCAAACGGGTTTAGCCGCTAGGTAGAGTGTTGAACGAAAAAGCTAACTTGTGGATGATAGAAGAGTCATTGTAATAAATTATGTAAAGTTATAACTTACTATATTGTGCTATCTCCCTAAGTAAACGAAGAGAAAGGGACACTCTAAACTGTATCCTTCTAATAATTTTGCCATTAGATAAATAAAACAGACATACATAATACACATTAAGAAAAAAATGATCTTTTTTGGCCGACACATAAAGGCAGCAAGTTCATAAGAGTCAATGACTTTATCCAGTTCCGGATATACCTATAGGCTTTGAAGCCTAGCGGTCCTCCAGCCAAAGTGTATAATATTTTTGACACCCTCATAGGCCTTTCTTACAACATTACAAGATTTTCTTTTGATTTTAAGGCTTCGATACTGTCCGTTGTTCATGTGTATCTGTTGCATTCCCTACCTGTCTAATTTGAGACATATAAACAATGGCACAATTCAACGTGGTGTAATGGTTAGGACGCTCGACTTGCTAGATCAATTACGACTGAGTAGTCATCCTCACTGGGTGCCACAATTACAAAAAAGACGAAACAGCAAAAAGGAAAAAAAAAGCATAATACATAGATGCATAAAACTAGTCGATAAAAATGAATACATCAGATTCATTATTTACTGCAAAAAATTTAAAAACTAACAACTTTGTTATTACAAATAATATATCCCAAATTTCCAACCTTCTATATAAGACCTACGTTGTGTATGAATATACTTAAAAAAATATACCCAGGATATACCCCAACCAGGCTCTCACAGAGACGTACAGCTTCTTATCGGACCAGAGTGCCAACAGACAACACATTAGCAAGTAGCATAAGGTTCATAGTAACATTACACAGCTACTCACAAGCAATATCAAATTACGAGGCAAATAAAATAGTAAAAAACAAACTTATGACCCTTCAAGCAATACTTATTCAACAAAAACAACCATCCATAAATAAAATCAATTATAATTTAAGAGCTCCTATCCTCAAATGTATATAAAAAAAACTCACATGCACATGTCACACATTGCTTTCATCACAACACTCACTAGTTCTACGATTTCTGACGGTATTTTCTCATTGTCTGAGGATTATTCGTAATTTGGAAAACTCAGTCCGTAAAATTAATGAAAACAAAATGTCTGTTGTTTTATATATATATATATATATATATATATATATATAAAGTACCGACCATATAAATTCTATAAACGACAACATCCAATCCTGCGTTAATGCAATGCAACCCTTCAGTAAAATGAATTGGAACAAAACAGCTGATTGGCATTTTTTCATTGTTTATATTTTGTTACGTAAAAATTATTCAATACGCTAAATTTAGTTGTTTCTCTCTGTAGAATGAAGATAGCTCCAGTGGTAATGAAACTCTGAAAATGATCGGTTGGGTTTCGATCCGGGCTTGAAGTATTCGGATGTCTGTTCGCTCTGAGGAGCTGTGATACAAATTCGAAACAGTATTGTCTGCGAATGAACAGTACAGTCATATATATATATATATATATATATATATATATATATATATATATATATAAGTATATTTTTATTTATGAAACCGACAGATTTTTTAAACGTATTTTTAGTGGATACACGAAACCGACAGATTTTAAGACACACACAACATGTATATGATATATACAAAATTTTATTGTTTATAAATAAACTGCCAAAAATAATGTTACAAAAATAACGTTTAAAGTCACACGTATCAACACACACAAAAACACACACACATATATATATATATATATATATATATATATATATATATATATATATATATATATATGAGAAAATGATATATACAAATTGGCATGTTAAAAAATAAAGACACTATCTACATTATTCGGACTATTGTCCTCATCTTTGTCGCCATATTTATTACAATGTCGAACTGAACCCTTTATTTTATATCAGTTTGACATTCCAGCCACCCGAAGAAGGCCGGAGCGTACAACGTCCGAAACGTTGTAATAAATACGGCGACAAAGATGAGGATAATAATGTGAATAATGTAAATAGCGTACATAATGCCTCATCTCAGAAATATAGACAGATAATGAAGGAGAGAAGACGCTGAAATTTTAATCTTTTACACCAACGTTCCTGTTAACAAATGCTTTAATCTTTTCTTAAAAGTATCTAACACAATCGAAAATAAAATTCCCACTACTAATAGACAAACATCATAAAAATTGCCGACTCATCACCAATCAGTGATATTTAAGCTTTAAAAATAATTTTTATAAACAAAAGTTTGCGTTATTAATCGGTGCACCTCTGAGTTTGGTTTTCGCGTGTATTTTCTTATAATTTCTTTTTAATCTGGTCCTTTACAGAATATTTTATCTAAATAATTTACATATTTCGGATACACTGATAACGATCTACTAATACATCTCAGCAAAACTACATTACCTGACTAAAGAAAATCGAACATTCGATAAAATTCACTTATGAAACAGATAGAATTAGCACTTTAAATTTCCTAGACACAATGACCTGAAACTAAGTGCCCATTGTAAATCAACTAATAAATTCCCATTTTTGCCATAGCAACAAAATAAAATCCTAAATAATTATCGAACTCTATTTAAGAGCACTCAGAATTTGTAGACCTCAGTATTTACATGAAGAAGAGAAATACATTGAATATACCTTTAAGCCCCACCGATACCCTAATTATTTCATATTCAACGCGGAACAAAAGGTTTATTTAAATATTTAAGAACAGAAGAATGGACCATTCTGGCAAAGCCAATTAATAAAAATATATTATTTTACGTATCAACTCTATCACAGCTGCTATTGAAAAGAATTTTAACTAAATTTTACAAACTACTTCTAAAACAATAAAAGTTAATACAAAAAAAATTAATAAGCTTAAAAAATAATAATTACTTGAAGTAGTATTTTACCACCTGTAATAACAGACACAAGGTTTGGTTTATTTTGTTTTACGGTATATCAACCTTAATGGGTTACTTAATGCCAACAAGTTTTTTGCAATAGTTTCGTATAAATAGTATATTTTTGCAAATAGGTATTTGTCTTTATTGTGGTAATTTTTCCTTCGAAATCAGTTTAATTTTTCTGAGACGTCTAATTTGAGAAAAACAATGGCACAATTCAACGTGGTGTAATGGTTAGGACGCTCGTCTTGCTAGATCAATTACGACTGACTAGTGATCCTCACTAGGTGCCTCATACTTTTGGCCTTGTGCCACATCTAAGCTGCGCTAAGAAAATAACTATATAAACAGTAGCATTGTACGAAAAAAGTAGGGTAAAGTTATTGCGTGGTGGGTGTAAACATTTGAAAATTACCAAATCGCTTCCCAGAGATCCCATAAAAAATACCCCCCACACACACCAAAAAAAAATAAATAAATAAAAAAAGAAAGAAAGAACAAAAATTGACTGATTAAGTCAACGAAAGGCTGACTTTAATAACCTTACAAAATATCCTACCATCTAAAGAAATGTATATGAGAATGGAAGACACAGGCTACTCGGTATAATTGTTATGGTGGATTGTAGCCGTATAAGTCTGTACTCAGGGAATTAATGAAGGTAGCTCGTCAGAAGATTTACCGCGAGAGGGTTGCCACTTTTAGTCTATGGAGAAAGGAGTAGTAGAATGGAAAATAATTCATTACTTATATTAGGTTA
Source organism: Acanthosepion pharaonis (assembly GCA_903632075.3). Classification (NCBI taxonomy): domain Eukaryota; kingdom Metazoa; phylum Mollusca; class Cephalopoda; order Sepiida; family Sepiidae; genus Acanthosepion; species Acanthosepion pharaonis. The sequence goes on along the minus strand of CAHIKZ030002779.1, from coordinate 76,598 downwards.
TATTAACTATTGGTTAGATCGATGTATCGAATCAGTGATGAGATCTTGCCGCCAATCTACGCTTAAATTCATAAAGTCAATGTACCATAGGAAAAGATGCATCAGAACAATCAACATGACAGTATTTGTAGAAAAGTCACAGGGAAGCTATGTTAAGGTGGTGAGAAAGTCACTGAAGCCGAGATGTCAGGTCAGGACTAATAACATTGCAAATATCAATATATATATATTAATAAATCTATATATCTAAATATCAAGACATATCCTGTGTAATAAAACTAAGTATAAACATGCATATCTTCACATATTGCTAAAGGAATGAGTTCTGTAATCAAAGCTTAGATGTGGCACAAGGCACTAAAGTATGGAGCACCGAGTGAGGATCAAAGTCACTACTTAATGGTAATTGAGGTAGCGAGACAAGATTGCTAACCATTACTCCACGTCGGTATGCCTAAATGACATTCTAAGCGTAGCTTAGATGTGGCACAAGGCTGAAAGTATGGAGCACCCAGTACTTTTACCGTGGATATCACTATTGGTTACATCGGTGTTTCGAACCAGATTCTTCCTTTTTTTTTAATTCTAATGCATGTCAGCGACAAGTACTAAGCAGCAGTTCGTTTGCTCATAACAATGACGATGGCATAGCAACAGATTGATGTGTCTGTTTATTTGTTCTCCCACTCTTTTAAAAGTGATGCATAAATTTGTTGGGCTGTTCTTAAGGCTGCTGCTATGATCTACTCGTCCCATGTTACTCTCACATTAACTACCTGTCTTATTTCTGATAATCGGTGTCAACTGTTGGAAATTACCAAAATGTTTTTCAGAAATCGCAGAACAATTCCCACCACCAAAAAAAAAAAAAAAAAAAAAAAAAAAAATGAAAAAGAAAATGACAGGATATGTCCAAGAAATGCTGGCTTCAAAAAAACGTTACAAAAATATTCTATCATGAAAAGAGATGTAGATAAGTTAAATCTATGCCCAAATGAAAAAGTATTCTGAGTAGCACTAAAACTACTGTAAGTCAAGTAAAATGGAAAAAAGTTTTAAAAAAAAAATCAATGAAAAACCGAGAAAGAATTTGCCGAGGATACCATATTGAGATGTAAAATAATAATTTACACAGGTAGGTACTATAATGTGTTGTAAATTCACAGATCACGACAGCTATTAGGGAGATGTGATTAAATATACTTTAAATTAATTGCTATTTGTGCCCAGTTTTTGACATTAAGAGCTATCTGTTGATGTCTTAAAATTTTGAAATAATGCAATAATAAAAATTTAAATTTTATCTCTCTGATAGATGTCCGGATTTGTCAATATTTTTTCCGTAGTCTATATCTTTTCGATTTATTAACCCGGATTTATTTATTAGTAAGTGTTTGTATTGCACTTAGTACATTATTTGTTGACGTTAAAAAAACATTACGACGAGAAAGAAAATGTTTCCAGAAATACTGTCTTAATTACTAAATTCTAATTTTAGATAAATATCGTTCATATTTAAAATGGCATGTAACAAATGCTAAATATTCCATGGGCAGTATTTAGAAATGTGTTGTGCTTTAGTCTAACTGAGCCTACGGCTGTCTATCTTATAAGGAGCATGTAACTAGGAACGTGGAAAGTCTATGATCATTTCCGGCGTTTTTAAAGCTATTATTATACTTTTTCGCGTGATCAATATCGTAGAAAGTGTTTACAGTTGAAGATTCAGTTTCATTATCATTTTAAGCATATAATTGGTTCTTAATAATTACATGCTTTAATTTGATTGGCTTAGAAATGTCATCGCAACAGCGATGTAATGTTGCTTGGCATAATACAGATTATGGTTTGTTGAAAGATAATCTGCTGTCTGGAGCCGGACGTTTCTCTAGCCGGAGTGAATTTTTCTGGCTTTCACTACAGTTTGCTTATGGACACCGTTGATTCTACGTCTGCTTGTCTCGTAATCGGTTGCATCAAAGCTTCGACTGGCCATTGCAACATTTTGCCAGTTTTAATTTCAAAAGAAAAATTACAAATGATTCACCGCTTGGCGGCTCACTTGTCCTTCGTGATTACCAAATCAATAATTGAAAAAAAAAAGTAGGAAAACGAACAAATGGACACAAACAACTGTTACTCTATCATTACCATCGTCGTGAACGATCGATTCCAAGTGCAGGCGACTACTATCAAGCATTACAATTAGGGAAAGGCAGTCGCGAGTGGCAAACGCTTATGTAACTAAATGTTTAAATAAATGACATTTTGTTAAAATCTTTTAAAGGTATTTCCCGTTGGATTCTCCAGCTGCCTACTTTTGTGAAGTTAGACAAAAAAGTGATATTTATGAACTATTAGATAATGTTCTTGAAGTTTATAACCCCAGAGAAATACGAAGAATTACTTCTGTGGTATAATACTTGAAGAATTTTACCTTATCGTTGGATTATATCAAATAATTGTTTTCTAGTTTTATTATCCTTGATAAGGGAGACATATATTGGAACGAATATTTATTAGACGTAGCCGAAATTGGCAAAAGGTCACCACGAATTAAATACAAATTTATTATTCTTCTCTTAAATTGTTTTGCTAACCAATGCGCAACGGAATGTTCTTATGAGATTAAAACTTTTCTTATATTTGAAAAGTAGACAATAGATAAATAAAAAAATGTTCTTACCCAATACTGTGTTCGAACCTGGTGTGGTTTGCACTGGGATACACAAAATAAACAAATCCCATCTGCCTAATATTTCTCAAGCGCTGGAATTCAGGTGTGTCGATTATTTTCACAGAAATGCGACTGATTTTAATGTACCCATGAACGGCATCCTTCACGTATTTGGCGTATTTGTCATCCTGGAGAATATTTTCAAGAAAAGAAAAGAAAACGAAACGTAAAGTAGAATTTGAGCCTTTAACGTTATTTGTTTATCGACAGCAGGAAATATTCATAAAAAATAAAATTTAAAAATTAAATGTTAGCCAGTTGAGAGAAAACACTGGATTAATACGAAGACAAATTTATAGCAAAATACAAAAGAAATCTTACCATTTTTTTTTAGTCGATTTTCTAAATTGATTTTTTCGCAAAAGGACAATATGTGAACAGTTTAAAAGCAACGAAGACAATGAAAATGTCTTCAAGTGTAGTTTTATATACTTTCTATAAAGTGAAACTAACTCCATTTCTAAGAATCTTACATAATTTCTAGTACAACATTACTACTCTGACGTAGACAAAAATTGATGCACAAATAAGGACTTCTTTTCAATCATATCGATTGTCTTTTCTCGGAACAACTGCTGTAAACATTATCATAGGTACAGGATTTAATATGTCATCCATTTGTTTTTTTTTATCATTTTCTTCTTCATCACCTGTTCCCCTTACAATCACCAAAGTTAAGCAACGTTGATCTTGTTCAGTACCTAGATGAGTGACCGCTTGTTAATACCAAGTGCTGTAAGCTTGGATTTGCAGGTGGTGTAATGGATAGTGGCTCGGAATTGTTAATCAGAGAGCCGAGTTCCAATTCCAGTTGGGTTCGTTATGTGCAAATACCCTTGGGGAAAGTATGAATCCACCTCTTCTCCCTGTTATTTGGTTAATTAGTAAAACTTGCACCACTAAAACCGTTATTATCTCCAAAAATGAAATAAAATTGCGTACAAAATATTTAGATTTCAGCATTAAATGACCCATAGATGCTGACATACCACTAAATGACCAACAATCTTCTCTCTTTCCCCTTGTGGTGCTTTTTTGTGTTGTTTTCACTTGTGCATCCTATAAACATTTCAGCATTGAGTTCCTGACACCTTTTAGTTGTATTTAAAAATCATTCTCCTCCAAGCAAGGCAATAATGTCACTAAGACGCAAAGGTTTACTGGGAGTGGAATAAAATTAGAAGACTTTAATGAGGAGAAACTGCAACAAAGGAACAGGTTTCAGGGAGATAGAAGATGACGATTGACGTTGTATTTTAATAATTTTAACTTCGACGACATCAAATTATTCGAGTTCTTGGGATGCCATGATGACATTCAAAGTGGGGGCTGAATTTTGGGCGAAAATTCGTTAATTAAAGCGATTAACGCATTAACGGTTTGATGCCCAGCTCTGGCCATTGGCATACCTAAAAATGTTTTCTGTGGTGGTTAAATGGATTTTGTCAAGAATCTCGACATATATAAGCGGAGTAACAGACCAGATATGGTAGCAGAATCCAATGCAAGACGAATAGTGGATTTATAAATCTGCATGATAGATTCTGGAGAAAATGATTGTTTGGCTCGACACAGTGAACCAACTGTCCTAGTAGTATACCTAACGATTGATTCAAAAGAATCACTTCACTTTATGTCAGTGGGAAATGAGAGTTCAAGAAGGCGCAAAGTGTTGCTCTCCTGGAGGTTAGCATCAGCCATGCTAATAGCAGAGCTGGGCACTAAACTGTTAATCCGTTAATCTTTGATTAACGAAGTTGTCATTTTCGTTGGCGATTCGACTTTTAAGTTAACTTTGAGAATCATCACAGGTAGGCACCTTTAATCAAAAAGTCAATTCCATATTTACCAACTATTTTACTGTTTTCTTTTCATTTTACTCTATCACTTCCCTCATGATGATGAAAATTTCCTGACCTTTGTATTTGTGATACTTTCCGTGCATTGTAAAACCTGTACGTTTATTCTTCCAACTTTTGTAACATGTGAGAATATACGTCAAAATGAGATTATTATTTGCTTTTTTTTTTACTAATGTTTATCCAATACAAGGACCAAGAGCCATTTAATGTAGAGCGTTACCGTATTGTGTTGGATGAGCGTAAGAATGGATAAAAATTGAAGTTCTTTGAGCTATGCAGTATAGATAACAACTAAGTCTTGACTTGCAGAGATCAAGATTTGATTAGTGAATAACATTTCAGAGTTCCGGCACAGATTTTAAGAATATAGAATTGAAGTAGACTTTATAAGGGACAGGAAATCCAACTCTAAACAGGAAACAAGTTATAAACCTCTACTCTTTTTCAAAACACCGGGGAAGTGTGTGAACCGGACGATAGCCGAACCTATCTACTCCTATTGGATTAGATGCAAAATAAATGGGGATTTTACAAGCGACGATCACAGAAACATATATACAGTCGCAGAGAGAAATGAAAAAGGAGCCGGATTAATATTAGATAAAAACTATAGGAATGTTAGTAAGCTAGCAACTGGTACATCAATTGAAAATTAAAATGGAACCTTCAATACGGCTAGCATGGACGTATATGCACACATGTCAAAAAGCACCAAACAATAAATACGTAGCTTTTACAATACACGCGAGAATATCAATTAAAAATCTAAATCGCATGAAATTATTATCGTCATGAGGGAGCTAAATGCTAAAATAAAAAGGAAAGATGTCGTTCAATAATTAAAGGTAACTTTCTATCTGAATTTCTGGTATGAGGAGTCATCATTATTTACATTAATTATATTCGGACTATTATCCCCATCTTTGTTGTTGTTATCACAACGTTTCGGCCCTCCGTCCTCCCTCAAGTAAATATCAAACAAGGTAACCTACAGGGAATTCAGTGTAACCTACAGGCAACCCCTCAGTCGGGCAGTATGTGCTTGCACTCAGTGGAAACGGTCAAGCAATAACTGAACAGTACTAAATAAGAACTAGACGAGATATCTCTGGACATAAGCAGTGGAACAAGAACAGTCTACAACCGTAGGTTAAATAAAGGGTTTGGTTCAGAATTCCCTGTAGGTTACCCAGATCGATATACACTTGAGGGAAGGCCGGAGGGCCCAACGGCTGAAACGTTGTTAAAAACAATAAAGACGAGGACAATAATCGGAGTATAAATTATTAGAGGTGAAACTATAGTGATTTTCCAAGCGTAGCTTAGATGTGGCACAAGGCCGAAATTAGGGGGCACCCAGTGAGGATCGAACTCACTACTCAGTCGTAATTGTTTTAGCGAACCAAGCTTGCTGACCATTACACCGCCTCGACGTGCCCTAAAGGTAAAACTATAAAAGTGGTGAAATGTATGAATTTGATGAAAACAGCAATCTACCTAAAATAATGACAGATGATTAAATTATGTTAATTTCCAAACATCCTATTTCCTAGAAATGGAGTTAGTTTCACTTTAAGCGAAGTCTATACAACTGCAGCTGAATGCTTCGTCATTCTCCTGACATCTGCTTCGCTGCTAACAGCTGAATTCGCCTGTGAATAATCATCTGAGAAAGTTGGCTAAAGAAAGGAAATGGTGAATTTATTTTCTATTCTATCTTAATATAAAATGTTCGGTGCTATTTAAGTATGTGATCTATACGAATAATTCTCCTTAAATTTGTGATCTACCTTAAAAGAAAATTATTTACATGCACAACTTTATTTTTAAAAATTTAGAGGTGTACCTCTAAACATTACATTCTATATCTATATAACATTTTTTTCTAATCTACATTTGTATACGTTATAAATTAAACTATGCACAACTGACTATCAAAAGATGAAAAAAAAATACGTCTTTTTTTGTTTATTCGGATCCGAATGTATTTTGCAAATGCTAAATTTACTATTTTTTAATCGACAATGTTGAACGTGTTAAATTATTTAACTTTTTAACAAGAACAATCTGAAGCTGATGTTAAGAATTGCCGTAAAACATTGTTGATTCATTTAAGATGGAATGATCTATTATGACAAGTCTCTAATTTATATTTAGATAAATTATACTTATTTTCAATTGTTCTACTTGAATTGTTCACCTATATTGCATATACTCCATCATAGTACATAATTAGGTTACAATAAAATCTGTATTTTATATGAATACTACCTTATGAAAATTGAGATGTAATAGAGTGGGGTCCCCGTATCATAGACTCAGGTGTGGAGGCACAAGAACCTTTCACCGGTGCTGGGTCACATACTTAAGAAATAGCTCCATATTTTCTGCAATTTATTTCCATTGGTTAAAATGTCAAACAGAGCAATAAACTTTTCAATTCTCCGAATTTTATATAAAAAAAAGTTGGTAAAAACTTTTTTTAAATAAATATTTCATGAGTTCGTTAAATATTTTTTATATAGTAATTGGATATTACACTTTTTCTTTACGTTTGTCTGTTCATTTCTTTTAAATACTTTACAGCCTGACGCAGGGAGCAAATACGTGAAGGATGCCGTTCATGGGTACATTGAAATAAGTCCCATTTGTGTGAAAATAATGGACACACCTGAATTCCAGCGCTTAAGAAACATCAGACAAATGGGATTTGTAGCCTTTGTCTATCCCAGTGCCAACCACACCAGGTTCGAACACTGCATTGGGTAAGAACATTTTTATTATTTTTCTACTTTCCAAGTATGAAATCGGTTTTAATCAATTATATTAAGAACAAGAACTAACAAGACAGAAGCCCCCGGGTGGAACATAATGCAATGTCAATCGTTATATTCTGCCTACTTAATTCCAGTATAGGAATCCCTCGATTAGTGCGGCTAATGATAACTATAAAAGAAATCAATTTTCATTTATTATGGTTAAACTTAAGAATCTTTTAGAAATCTTTTAGCGCAATAATCGAGTATTTTGTATCTAATCGAAAACCCATAATCGAATTTTAATATATGAAACATTTTTGTCGCACTTTTCAAACGAAAAACCCATTAATCGTTACATAAGAAATTAAAAAAAAACGTTTGCCATCTGTATATTGTCCCTTTTCTTGTAATATTTAATCCATTGCTGGTCAAGTTAGTCGCCTGCACTTCTCGGAATCGATCGTTCATGACAAGAGATGGTAAAATCCCCATCTGTAATGATTGGTAACTGGCATCTCGTTGTTTTCTCTCAAATATAATACCACAGAAGTAATTTTTCGTTGTTTTCTGTTTAAACTCCATGATCTTTTTTTTTTAACAAAATGTCATTTATTTAAACATTTATTGATTTGGTTTTCAATCACGAAGAACAAGTGAGCCGTCAAGCGGTGAATCATTTGTAATTTTCCTTTTGAAATTAAAACTGGCAAAATGTTGCAATGGCCAGTCGAAGCTTTGATGCAACCGATTATGAGACAAGCAGACGTAGAATCAACGGTGTCCATAAGCACACTGTAGTGAAAGCCAGAAAAATTCACTCCGGCTAGAGAAACGTCCGGCTCCAGACAGCAGATTATCTTTCAACAAACCATAATCTGTATTATGCCAAGCAACATTACATCGCTGTTGCGATGACATTTCTAAGCCAATCAAATTAAAGAATGTAATTATTAAGAACCAATTATATGCTTAAAATGATAATGAAACTGAATCTTCAGCTGTAAACACTTTCTACGATATTGATCACGCGAAAACGTATAATAATAGCTTTAAAAACGCCGGAAATGATCATAGACTTTCCACGTTCCTAGTTACATGCTCCTTATAAGATAGACAGCCGCAGGCTCAGTTAGACTATAGCACAACACATTTCTAAATACTGCCCATGGAATATTTAGCATTTGTTACATGCCATTTTAAATATGAATGATATTTATCTAAAATTAGAATTTAGTAATTAAGACAGTATTTCTGGAAACATTTTCATCGTTTTTTTTTTTTTTTAACGTCAACAAATAATGTACTAAGTGCAATACAAACATTTACTAATAAATAAATCCGATTAATAAATCGAAAAGATATAGACCACGGAAAAAATATTGACAAATCCGTATATCTATCAGAGAGATAAAATTAAAATTTTTATTATTGCATTATTTTAATATTTTAACACATCAGCAGATAGCTATTTAATGTTGTCGATAGCTCCTAGCTTTTTACCAGGGGTCTCTCTTCCCTTTGTATAAATACTTTAGCTGACCCTTCGCCTCTTCCTCTTTTTTAAGGCCTTTGGGCTGCCATTGAGGTAAATTATTTGCCTCAGGCTTTCCAGCCTTAAAGATGTGAGCGCTCACAGATACAGCGTTTCCCAAATGCTGGGAACACGCTAAGAACTATAACGTACGTACGAACACTCATAATATTCACCACACGTACTCTGTCCATGTAAACCTTTCTTGTTATTAATACATATATTTGTTTGCATATATTTATCGGTCTTGTGTTTTTCTTTGCCTTCTTTGGACTTAATTAAAGTCCAACTTTCTCATGTCGTTGGACCGGCTTTTTTAACGTCTTCTAAAAAACATCGCCGACACGGTCCAACTACAATGTCAACAACTGAGCACAAATAGTAATTAATTTAAAGTATATTGAAGAAAAAATAGTGTATCTTAGTCTCTTGTGTTGGTGTTGGTGGGTGATGTTAAAAACCCAAATATAAATGAAAAATTAAATTCTCAATTAAATTCAAGTTTTACCCATATACGATTTTAAATTTATATATTTAAATTACAATTAAATGTGTTGAAATATTAATACACAAGAAAATTAACACTGCCGATTTTGTTCTTGGCTTCTTCATAGAAAAGCAACAACCAAACTACTCAAAGAAGCAGACAATCTTAAAATTATTGGATAACAACCATAATAAAAAGTTCACAGATAAATTTTTATTCTTTAAAATAAATAAATTACATGCATATTGTTCCATATGCTGAGTGGTACCGAAAAGAATAGATAAACAAAAATAAAACAGATTTACTTACATGTATAATGTCTGTCTATAGAAGGTATCATTCTACAAGCAGACAACTTAATAAATCTTTTCTTTCATTTGAACCTTTTCTTTACAATAAACAAAACTTGTTACAATATCTTTTAACAATCAATTCAATCTCTTCAAATTCTATTATGTTGTTTCATCTTTTGAACACTTTTCATTTTCGTCTTTCTTCAAATTCTTTTCTTCTTCTTCTGACACTCTTTTTCACCTTCTGAGGAGCTGAAAGTGTAAATAGGAAAACCCTACGCCTAACCTAGTCTAAGCTATAAATTTAAAATGTATATCTTTTTGAAATAATTTTTAAAATCCCATTTTAAAATAGAGAACGAGATAGGAGTCGTCTTCCCGCAGCGAACGACTCTTACAAAAAAAAAAAAAAAAAAAAAAAAATGCCTCTCCGAGTCAACAAATCAAATACAATAATTCCCCTTCTAGGGAATTAAATTACTTCTTTTAGCTTCTGAATTCTACAGAAGCTAACAAAATCTTTTCTTCAAAGTTTTTAAATATAAACCAAAAACAGCTACGAAATTCTACCGAAGCTTTTCTGCAAAGTTTTTCAAATATAAATAAATCTTAGCTACGGAATTTTACCGAAGCTAATAAAATTTTCTACAGAATCGACCGAAACGAAAAACTCCCCATCCCGCAAATCTAAATAAAGTGGGGCATCATTAATGTTATATTTTAAATCTATCTAAAGAAAGAGCTTCGACACAGTAAATCGAAGGTTCAAAGTAGCAGGCTATTTTATGTGATAACTAAGTCAGTTTATCACGGAGCCAGAATTTCATCAAGAAAAATTTACTGACTGAGGATAAAATTCTCTGATAAAAAGCAGTCATCTGCAGCTTCTAATTCCATTAAAAATAGCGGCAACAAATTTTATCGTCTGTTTTGTCATCAGACGTGTATTATACATGACAATAACATCAATACATCATAATATTTTAACACTGAAGTTATTGAAAAGATGTCTTCTCACTTTATTAATATTCTAAATTTCTTTAAATAAAAATTTTCCAAAATATTTAATCACATATCCCTAATAGCTGTCGCGATCAGTAAATTTACAACACATTATAATACCTACCTGAGTAAATTATTATTTTACATGTCAATATGGTATCCTCGACAAATTCTTTCTCGGTTTTTCCTTGTTTTTTTTTTGTTTTTTGTTTTTTTTACTTTTTCCATTTTACTTGACTTAGAGTAGTTTTAGTGCTACTCAGAATACTTTTTCATTTGGGTATAGATTTAACTTATCTACATCTCTTTTCATGATAGAATATTTTTTGTAACGTTTTTTGAAGCCAGCATTTCTTGGACATATCCTGTCATTTTCTTTTCCATTTTTTTTTTTTTTTTTTTTGGTGGGAATTGTTCTGCGATTTCTGAGAAACATTTTGGTAATTTCCAACAGTTGGCACCGGTTATCAGAAATAAGACAGGTAGGGAATATGAGAGTAACACGGGACGAGTAGATCATAGCAGCAGCCTTAAGAACAGCCCTACAAATTTATGCATCACATTTAAAAGAGTGGGAGAACAAATAAACAGACACATCAATCTGTTGCTATGCCATCGTCATTGTTATGAGCAAACGAACTGCTGCTTAGTACGTGCCGCTGACATGCATTAGAATTTTAAAAAAAGGAAGAATCTGGTTCGAAACACCGATGTAACCAATAGTGATATCCACAGTAAAAAGTACTGGGTGCATACTTTCAGCCTCCCACAACTTTCAGCATACTTGTGCCACATCAATAAGCTTCTCCTTAGTACTCCATAGCCTCCATTTAAGGCATACATTTACCGACAACATGCGAATATATGCATAGGTATATATAGTTTTATTACACGGGATATGTCTTGATATTTGGACATATAGATTTACGGTGGCGGGAAAAAAAATCTGCCTCATCAGTCATGTGTCTCGATCACCATTGCTTTTAATATATATATTGATATTTGCATAGTGGTCTGAACGTAGTTTCGTTTGACATTTCTATAAGCATTTTCAGTGTAATTTAATCGAACTTTATAGTAGTACTAGATTGACGGAAAGGTCTCATCATTTTACTGTTGAAATGGCGAGATATAACCGCAAGTTCTATGCTAACAGTTTCTTCTGTCGCACTTCTCGCTTGTGGAACTCTCTTCCGGCTTCCTGCTCCCCGGTCAACTTTGATTTTCAAAAAGTTAAATGTAATGTCAATCGTTATCTCCTGTTTTCTTAATTCCTGTTCTTTTATTGTTCTGTCTCTTTAATAGCGTTTTTTTTTATTTCCTCATATTCTCTCATACTCAGTAAACCCTTACATCTTAGTAGCTTGATATTTTGTTAAGATTCAATAGAGGCACCCTCGAGAATTATCCTTCGAAATTAAATGTCTTTCTCTTTTAATAAGTGTGGCATTATTTAGATCAGAGTTGTAGTTGAATTTATTTCTAATTATAATTAATGCTTTTGATCTTAACCAATCAAAAGCAAGAAAAGATCATAAATATTCATCAAATAAGCTGCAACGTCTGTCAAGGTATGGAGAACAGAAAGTGATTCAATTCAATGTCTGATAAATAAATGTGAGCAAGTGATGTTTTAGCAAAAAACAATTTTTAAAAGTGTATCGAAAGTATTTTACTAAAATCGATTGGTTACTATCAGTCTTATCATGGTGATTTTGACATGCATAAAAACATTTAAAGTAGGGTCATTGTAGGCATAACTAATACTATGTTGAAGTATAGCTACCACAGGCTGTAAATAGTTAGTTTGAATTCTCATTAGTAAAATTAATGGCTAAAGAGTACATTCTTCATTGGATGATTGGATGAGACGCAAATATTATTTTTAGACGAAACAAAGGCAAAGTATTAACTATCAAAAACTTGCAGATTCAATTGTACACAATACTCTCTTTACGTCACTTCTAAAGCAACATCACAATCACCATCTTCATCGGTCTTATGAACAGGTGTGGTCGAAAGAAAACTGTGTGGCTGAGCAACTAAGGAGTCACCACCACACATATCGGGGTTGAAAGCCTGATAATCATTCATTCGTATGTCTTGGGCAAGTAAACATGACGAGACCCATTCGTCTCCAGAACAAAGCGCAACCGATGTCTTACAACTTGAATTATCGCTGTGGCCGTTGATTCCGTCAGGAGTGAGGGGGAGACCTCCCCGCCCGCTACGGCCTGCATCGCGTGTCTTGTGCAAGTAAACATGGTATGATGCATTGGTTTCCAGATCAAATTACAGCCAATGACTTTCAATTTGAATTGTCGCCCTGGTTACGGACATGTGGCCTTTGATTTCTTTAGATGTAGAACCCGCTCTTCGGTCTGCATCGCATGTCTTGTGCAAGTAAACATGGCGAGACCCATTCGTTTTCAGATCAAACTACACCTGATGTCTTTCAACTTGAATTCTCGCTCTGGTCACTGACATGTGACCGTTGGTTCCATCAGGAAAAGCCACAAACTGGCTCCCTACTCCGGCAGTTGATTTCAAATTAATAAAAAAAAAAGTGTCAAACTTTGAACTTGGATCTCTCCAAATCCCCGTACCCAGGTCAGCAGGTCTGCAAGCAAATATTTCTGGAAGGAAAAAGTTCCTTACCTCTTCACTTGAGACTACATGTAATTTACATAGAATTCAAAGAAAAAATACTGGTTCAAAAATTGCACAATACATGTCAAAAAGCCCCACGATACAGCGTCAACCAATTCCATAACCGAGCCATGTTTGCCCCCTAAATTTTACCCTTTAAATATACTATGATCCACACTTATTTCCTACTCACAGTGACACAGCACACACGGTCCATTATTACCCTATTTATTCAACCACAACTAATTAACTACTTTTTTTATTTGCGTATTACTAGATTTACTTGTAGAAATCTTTGCAAATTTTACCACCATTAATTTTCTATAATCACTATTACTAACCATCTGCCTCAGTGTGTCAAAACTCAACTCGCACAATCTCAAATTCCTTCTGTCCCTGGCTCCCCCATGGGGAAAACAACCACACCTGCTCAGCATCTCCTAACTAATCCATTACTTGGCATCTCATAGGCCACTTAACTAATTACTTAACTGGTCATTAGGGCCCTTCTTTGACCCCGAGAGTATTTTGAATACTTCATAGCACAAAGCTCCCTCTCTACTTCTCATTTTTATTTATCTACATAGCCAGGTGTGACAATCCCCCATCCAGGACACAGATTCAAACACATTTGGAAACCCGAAACTATGCAGGCCGAATCTACTTATTCTCACAATTAATTTTTCCACAAAAAATAACTCACAACATTCAACAAATAACAAATATCGTTTCTTCAACCAATTAAGCAAAAGAAGACACAAGCGACTCTTAAATCAAAAATAAAAGAATTTAACTCTGTCACAAAATTAAAAAAAAAAAAACACAATCATTTGTCAGTTAATTACAGTTAACAAAATAATTCCAATCAGGATGTTTTGATTGGATACCCGTCAGGTGTAACGAAGTAACAGATAATGTTCAGATAAGTGTAAGAAAACATTCTGGATGTTATAGTAAGTAAAGGTTAGTGAGACACTCCAAGATATTTTGAACAATTTTTCGTTAGTATATCTTGTGCGTATTTATATATATATATATATATATATATATATATATATATATATTAATTTTTATGTATTCGGAAGTAACTAATGCCTCATTGTATATAATACCATTGAATGTGACAATTACCCCTGAAGTTTGCATTTGAATCCTTTGTAGGATGTCCTCTGCCATGCTGGTATTATGATCTCCTAAATCTTGTGGGTCGCCCAATGCTTATGGGTTGCCCAAAGCCACATGTCATCAAGATAATGGAAAATAGCTGGCGCAGTTGACTTGATGCTCTGCCTACTGTTGCCCCTCCCAGTGTCTGGCCCAGTGGGCATCGTCTTCAACTCGTCCACGTTTGGCGCAGGCTTATCTGTAGGTTGTACAGACTTCTCCGTTATAACTTCGCAAGTCAGTGAATGATGTAGGCCCCTCTGACAGTGTACAGCAGCAGACGCAGAAAGAAGCACTCTTGCTGATTGGGGCACGCAGTGTTTATCCGCCCAATGGTCCTGCTTCTGAAGACAGCATTTTCTTTCTAGCCCTTTTTTTGCTTTCGCCTGCTCCATCTATTGCGTGTTCAGGTGTAATAGACTGGAACCTCACCATACAGCAGTGTTCGGGAAAACAAGTCACTTTGTCATAATTTGAAGAAAACTGTTAAAGTGGTTTCTGGTGTATTCTCAAATACGTTTCGCGCAGTATCTTCTGTGAAATATACACGCTGGACATTTTCAAGATGAACTGCTAAATTCACCACTTTGGATGCCGTTCGTGGATTTTGAAGCCCAGGATGCGCCACATTGCCTCGTTAGTGGAAATATATCTTCCCAACTTATAGATTATATATAGAGATTTCAATATTGAATGAAGTGAAAGTTTTAGAAAACAATTCGTTATTAAATTTTTGATTTCATTTTCACTTTTCGTAGCAATTCGAATTGATATCGTCTTAGGAATCCTCACTAATTCGCCGAAAAAGAGCATACCATGATGAAAAAAAAAACGCCCCAAATTTGATGATTTTTTTTAATCATTTAAATGTTTATGTTATATCAGGAGGAAGGGCCAAAGTATTTTTTTTTATTATTTCATTAACTTTTTTAATCGTTTTTAGAACACACGAAATTTTGATTAAAAATCTTTTTTTATCAGTGGAATACCATTAAAAAGCATGTCTTAACCGCGGTGACTTGTTTTGGATGTGTTAACTGACAGTTTAATCTATGTCATGGGAAGTTATCGGACAGAAGAACAGAAATGACATATTTTTTTCGAATCGCAAGTAAACGAATTTAACTACACAGTAATTTTTAAAAATTAACAATTACTTTCAACAATCTTATATTTTACTGACTTTAGCTTTATACCTTTACGTTGTAAGATGATTTCTGGAAAAAATAACGTTTAAAATACTAACAATAAAATAAAATTAAAATTTCATAACTGAGAGTGAGATAAAATTTAATAAGAGAGGTACCTAATTTTTACGTACATATCTTATGAAATTTTATGGTATTATTTTATTTATTATTGATTTTTATATTTCAGTAATGAAAATTACACAACTGAAATAATATAAAAGTTAATAATTAAAAATAATACCATAACATTTCATAAATAAGATAGGTGCCTAATAATTATAGTCACCTCTCTCATTTTTATGAAATGTTATTTTTAATGTGTCAATTTTTCTTATTTTTTAATATTAATTGTTTTGTTTCCGTCCCTAGAATTGAAATTAAAAAAGAAAATAATTAATAATTGCAATATGTCGCTCACTGAAAAACAATAAGCAAATTTGAAAAAATAAATTAAAATATTTATTGAAATAGTACATGAAAAATAAAACTTTTGAAAATTCGACGATGATGGCGAAAGTAAGTCATAGAATTCAACACTGTTAGCAGTACGAAAACTAACGTTTTCTGAGGTCAGTTTATTGCCGTCAGAAGAAACAGTACTTAAAACGCATGACATTCAGGTCACTTACAATCACCCATATATTCCAGACAATTTTAATCTGCAAAAATTTAAAATCAATGTTAATCGCTATCTACTACCCTCCTGATTACTCTTTCCTCTTCCCGATCATTAGTAATGTTTCTGTTCCTAATTCTTCCACACCCCGTAACCACTTGTGTTTTAGTGGCTTTACGACCTTGATAGCAGAAACGGAAAGAACATTACAAAATCTCCTACAGAAGGTAGCGACGGAGAGTGTGAAGAAGGGACTAAGCATAAACTACAAGAAAATAGAATGCATCGTCATCAGTAAAAGGATGAACCCAAAATGCAATTTGCAGGTAGAAACACTTGAATCAAGCAAACTTGGAAGTTCAAATATCCGGGAAGCGTTCTAACAGAAATCGGTAAATGCGACACTGAGATCCATAGACGTATTGGGATGGCCAAGGACGCATTCTAAAAGCTGGCCAGAGTATTGCAAGACAGGAGGATTTCTTTGGTAACGAAGAAAAGAATACTGAGCTTTTACGTAATATCTGACCTTCTTTGCGGCAGCGAATGTAGGACGATTTCCTCAAAGATGAAGAAGATACTCGAAGCGACGGAGATGTGGTTCTACATAAGGATGCTAAGGATATCATGGTCTGGAGGAGGTGGCAGAGGGAAGGAACTTGTTGAGAGCTCAATGGGATAGAGGGAGGTCGAGAGTCATGATCGCCTACGCCCTGAAAGGACACGGGACATAGAAAGAAAAATGGGGTGATATCGATTAATATATATATATATATATATATATATATATATATATATATATATATATATATATATTTAAAAAGGGACGTCTTCATATGATTCAAATTCGCGAAATCATTTTCAAAACAAGAGCCGAAACATGGGACTTCTTATGTCGCGATTTGGAATCATATTTTTAAATAAATAATTATATTTATGGATTTTTTTCGAGTACTATTTTAAAAAATAATTACTAAAATACTAAGGGACTTTGGATTATTTACCTAACCAGTTCCTTCCTATTTTCTATATTTTTCACACACACACACACACACACACACAAAACACACACACACACACACACACACACACACACACACACACACATATATATATATATATATATATATATATATATATATATATATATTTCGGCTTTCAAATACATCATTTTAAAAGGGACGTGGCGAGTCTCTCATTACTCTATCGCTACTTCCATGGAAAATGCTCGGACGAACAACATTCCTTTGCTCCGCTAGAGCTAACCTTTACGGCTTGGACCCGCCATGCCACTTACATAGTATCAAACCACCCACATTCCCTCTGTATTTTATCGGCGAGAAGTAAGTTCCACTCGAGCACCTTCTTTCCGCGAACCGCTGCTCTGTAGAACAGACTTCCAAGAGGATGTTTTCCCAATCACTGCAATCTTAACCTGATAAAATCTAGAGTTAACCGTTATCCCCCCTCCTATCCGTATAAACTATCCCTTAACGTAACTCTCTAACTCGAGTAACCCCCGGGCCTTGTACAGGGTGAACCTTACTGTAAGAAAAAAAAAAAGAAGAAAATATACATTTTCCTCAATCCGTTCTTTATCATCATGAACAAAACGTTTTAGGGGCCCGCCATATTGTATCCAATTGGGCCCAAAGCTCCTTGAGTCGGCCCTGATTTGACTAATGTTGATAATATTGTCTACTGGGCAACATTTGAGTTCTTATATTTTGTTAACCAACATTTCGAACATGGCGGAGAAAATTACTTCTGTCAGATGAAGATATAGGTTTATTATATAATTAGCATGTTGTCCAAAAGCTGTGATATCTTGTCAACTCCTTATAATTATTATTGGCTTTATACATGAGAATATTTAAATATTGTGTTTACCAGTGGGCAGAACTAAAAAAATGATCGGTTTAGTAAGTAAATGTTTCTACTTAAAATGCGAACAACGCAACACATACTTCTAGATGGCAGAACAGGGTTTATGAGAAATATCAAAAAGTCAAAGGACAGGAAATTGTGGAGAGCCATGATCGTCTACGGTCTGAAGAGACACGGTACAAAAAGAAGACAACAATGTACTGTATAAACTTTTAGATATAAATTAGAAAGGTGACAAAAGCTGGTTGGCACAAACCGATTACATTCGTAGTATGACTGAAATAGCAATCATGTACAATATGTATTTAGCGATTATAAATAAGGCAAATATAATTATTATTATATAATTAGCATGTCAAAAATGCTGTTATATTTTGTCACTTATAATTATTATTGTCTTTATACATAGGAATCTTTAAATATTGGGTTGGCTAAAAAAAGGTCATTCGGTTTATTAAGTAAGGTTTCTAATTGAAATGCGAACGAACATTTTGGCCGACCCAATACATTTCTAAAATTATATTATTAAAGTGTAACTGAAGGATGATGAGTTTATTGCATAATTACAGGATAACAATGATTCTATAATTCATTTCCGGTTCAAGGGTACAAAATAACGAAAGGGGGTTTGGAAAATCTGACAGGACAGATTGAAGGAAAGAGGGACAGAAGAAAACAACGCATTACACACACACACACACACACACACACACACACACACACACACACATATATATATATATATATATATATATATATATATATATATATATATATATAACAGAAAGTGATATTTGTGTAATTCAAGCGTACAACAAGTTCTTTTTTCGCACTCCCCGCCTGTGGAACTCCCTTCCTCTCACTTGTTTCTCTGATAACCACAATCTTCAAAAATTTAAATGCAACGTCAATTATCATCACCTATCTTTTTTTAATCCCGTTTATATTTTGTCCTTTCCTCATCCTCCATATATTCACACTTTTCTTTCATTTTCACTAAACTGCATGCCCCTGCGTACTAGTGGCATTCCCGCCTTGCTTGGGAAGAAATGATTGAAAAAATTCTATTAACAAATAAATTAGTTTCATTTAAAAATTCAACTTGAAACTTGAATACACTGCAGAATGCACAACACCAGAGTTCACAGCATGCTGTTGACGTCTATAAAATTATAATTAAACGGAAAATAAAGAAAATAATTTGATCAAAGAATGTTGGGAAACAGATTTTCTGGTGATTAAATTCGGGCATAAAAATACAACAAAAGAACATTCTTTATAATTTTCTTAAAAAAAGAAGCCTAAATTTATTTATTTAACTGGAACAGTTAAGGTATACCCGGCAATGTTTGGCTAAAATCTCATCTGAGTTCTTTTTTTAAAACAGCGTTTCGAACTTGGCTGGCAAAATGGCTCATCAGTTGTTAAAACCACTCAATTACGATGAAGAGAAAAAAGAAAGCTGGATCAAATGTGCTGAGGTTGCGGGCCTTTTCTTCATCTTTGAGGAGATTGTCCATCATTTTTGGATCTTGGTAAGTAAACAAAATTTCTTCTTCTTTTACATGCTGTGCCAGTTCAGGAAGTTTTTGTATCATTTCCCAAATTTGAAATGGATTGACATTCTGTACCTTGTAGTTCTTAATTTATTTCTTTCTTTTTTTTATTTCTCCGAGAGCCTCATCTTTGGAGGAAATTGTCCATTTCTATTCACTGACATGCTCAAGATATCACGCCCATTAATTATGTTTCTTTGTTTCTCTTGCTTTCGCCTGTCTTCATCTTTGAGGAGATTGTCCATCATTCGCCGTCATTTGAGGAGGATCATCAATTTCCAGTTTAGTATTCTTTCTTTGTTTCTGTTGCCTCAAGTCTCTTTTCAACTGCCATTCCCATGATGTTAAATATACGTAACAGTTTAGTATTCCTTTTTTGTTTCCATTTCTCCCAAATCTCTTCTTCATCTTTGAGGTTGTCCATCATTCACTCTGACATACCTGATTCACGTCCATTTGCTTTGTTTCTATTGCCTCAACCGTCATCGTTTGAACCATCATTCACTACCATACAGGAGGACAGATATCACGTAACAGTTTAGTATTAACGAGGACCTATCACGTATTCTTTGTTTCTTTTGCTTCTCTTTTCTTCATGTTTGATGAGATTGTCCATCACGCGCTGCCATACAGGAGGACAGATATCACGTAACAGTTTAGTATTCTTTCTTTGTTTCTGTTGCTTCAAGTCTCTTCTTCATCTTTGATGAGATTTTCCATCATTCGCTGCCATACAAGAGGACAGATATCAAGTAACAGTTTAGTATTCTTTCTTTGTTTCTGTTGCCTCAAGTCTCTTCTTTATCTTTGATGAGATTGTCCATCATTCGCTGCCATACAAGAGGACAGATATCACGTAACAGTTTAGTATTCTTTCTTTGTTTCTGCAAGCTTAAGTCTCTTTTCCATCTTTGATGAGATTGTCCATCATTCGCTGCCATACAGGAGGACAGATACAACGTAACAGTTTAGTATTCTTTCTTTGTTTCTGTTGTCCCAAGTCTCTTCTTCATCTTTGATGAGATTATCCATCATTCGCTGCCATACAGGAGGACACATATCACATAACAGTTTAGTATTCTTTCTTTGTTTCTGTTGCCTGTTTCTTCATCTTTGTATTGTCTTCATTCATTTTGATGATATCACGTTTTAGTATCCATTTTTTCGTTGCCATACAGGATCTTTTGACATTGTCCATCATTCGCTGACATATAACAGTTTATATCATTTTTTAGTATTTTTCTTTGTTTCTGTTGCCTCAAGTCTCTTCTTCATCTTTGAAATGATTGTCCATCATTCGCTGACATACAGGAGGACAGATATCACGTAACAGTTTAGTATTCTTTCTTTGTTTCTGTTGCCTCAAGTCTCTTCTTCATCTTTGATGAGATTGTCCATCATTCGCTGCCATACAGGAGGACAGATATCACGTAACAATTTAGTATTCTTTCTTTGTTTCTGCTGCCTCAATTCTCTTCTTCATCATTAATGAGATTGTCCATCATTCGCTGCCATACAGGAGGACAGATATCACGTAACATTTTAGTAATCTTTCTTTGTTTCTATTGCCCCAAGTCTATTATTTATCTTTGAGGATATTGTCCATCCTTAGCTGACCTACATGAGGACAGATATCACGTAACAGTTTAGTATTCTTTCTTTTTTTCTGCTGCCTCAAGTCTCTTCTTCATCTTTGATGAGATTGTCCATCATTCGCTGCCATACAAGAGGACAGATATCACGTAACAGTTTAGTAATCTTTCTTTTTTTCTGCTGCCTCAAGTCTCTTCTTCATCTTTGATGAGATTGTCCATCATTCGCTGACATACAGGAGGACAGATATCACGTAACAGTTTAGTATTCTTTCTTTGTTTCTGTTGCCTCAAGTCTCTTCTTCATCTTTGAGGGGATTGTCCATCATTCGCTGACATACAGGAGGACAGATATCACGTAACAGTTTAGTATTCTTTCTTTGTTTCTATTGCCTCAAGTCTCTTCTTCATCTTTGAGGAGATTGTCCATCATTCGCTGACATACAGGAGGACAGATATCACGTAACAGTTTAGTATTCTTTCTTTGTTTCTATTGCCTCAAGTCTCTTCTTCATTTTTGATGAGATTCTCCATCATTCGCTGACATACAGGAGGAGAGATATCACGTAACAGTTTAGTATTCTTTCTTTGTTTCGTTGTTTCAAGTCTCTTCTTCAAATTTCTTTGTCCATCATTTGAACATACAGGAGGACAGATATCACGTAACAATGTTCTTTCTTTGTCTCTTCTTCATCTTTGAAAGGATACATTAGATATCACGTAACAGTTCAGTACTCTTTTCTTTGTTTCAAACGAAACTTTCCTGTCTTGTAATACACTGTTTATCTTTTGAAATTAGTTTTTTGCCACCTGAACGCGTCTTCTGATCTTAGTGTTGCATTTGATTCAATTTATTTTTTGTGCAACAAGATTTGATACTGAATAAATTGCATGATATTTGGTGCTGTATGAAGTTATTGTTTAATATTTATTAAAATCAAACAGGAAAAAATCCATCCACTTCTTAAAAGAAAAAAAAAATATCAATCTCAGTGTCTTTTCTTTAATATCAAACACATTTATATTAATTAGTCAATCGGATTTACCCTTTTTACTAATGAATTCTGATATTATGGTACGTTGTGATATATAAAAACGATAACCAAAAATATCACTAGTAAATATGAAGGATTCAACTGCTAATACATTATATTACCTAAACTAATTTTACGTGGCATGTGTCAAATTTTTCCAGATATATCTTGACCAATAACAGCAGTTTGAAGTCTGGGACAAGAAATAAAAAAGCAATCAATGCTTGTTAGCACTTGTCGACATCCAAAGTAACTAGGTGACACCGATATATCCATGGCAATGCGCACGTTATCCTAGCGCCAAAAACAGAGAGGTTCGTGTCGCCGGTTTTGCTTTCTTCAGAACACCAAGGCTATTGTAGTCATCTACACTGAAATAATGGACTCGATGGTCAAGGCTTCGGGTTGAGCTGATCGCCGTATGCAGATCAGTTGTGTACTACCCCCGAAAACCCTGACTGGGGTAAGCAATCCTGATTGGGAGCCCCAGGCTGTACTTTGTAACCCTCGGTATCTTAGCATCATTTGTTTTTTTTACTACCTATATTTATATACATTGCAAATTAAACTAAGTGCAACTATTAATAGATGAAAAATTTTGACAACATAGTGAGATATTTTTCTGTCCAAATCCATGAATTTGTTTCCCTGATGCTGAGTCTCGAAAAAACATAACATATACACTTTACTATTTTATTCCATAGTGTTGAATGTGTTAAAATTATTCAACTTTTAAAGAAGCTAAATTGTGTTGATTTAAGATGGAATTGTCTATTATAGCATGTCTTTAATTTGTATTTAGTTACATTGTATTTATTTTCAATTTTTCGTGTTTAATTGTTAACCTATATTGAATATGATCCATTATTGTACATAATTAGGTTACAATAAAATTTATATCTTATATGAATACTAACTTATGACAATTGAGATGTAGCCGAGAGGGGCCTCGTATCATTGATTCAGTGAGGGGCAAGAGGCCCTAGCACCGATCTTCTTTAGCACTATCCTAAACTGATGCTACTATATTCTGGGCTTGTGTCAAACTAAACTCTTCTTCAAAACTCAATCTGAATAAAAATCTGAATTTTTTCACTTCTTATTCCTTGAGTTTTCCCGGTGACTTATCCGTTGGTTACAAACGCCTGTATTCAATTTAAACTTATATTGTACAGGGTGACCCCCAAAAATGGGAACTTTTTAACAATCCAATAAAACCAAGAGTGATGGAAGAAAAATATTTTATTTATAGTAATTGAAACCTTAAAACATGCCATTTAAGAAACAATGATGGAATTTTCATTTTTCAAAAATTACGTCCTGTAGATGGCGTCCTCCTGTACAAATGCATTCTTGAAATCTGCTGTTGAGATTCCTCATTGACTGCTACAACATCTCAGCTGGGATACTGTGAATTTCATCTTGAATTCTAAATGGCGAAATGTTTACTTGCTCAAGGACACTGTTTCGCAGTGTTGCCACTTGCTCATGTCTGGCAATGAGCACTTAAAAATCCCCGTTTTTTTGGGTCACCCTGTATTAACAAGTGTGGAAAAATTAAATTTTTCTTTTCTTTATTTTTTTTCTTTTTTTTTGTTCATAGGACACGGACCATTTTCACATGATTTTGAAATTAGACTTGCAGCAGAAGTCAAGGTAAGCTGTGAATGGTGTAAAATATTGAACTGAAATAAATTAATTTAGCTTGGAGGATTCTAACATTCCCTTTGAGATAATATTATTTGATATGATGAATTTATTTATTGAAGCTATCAAAGTTTAAAGAAGTAATACTCAGTCCCCTACTAAGTATTTATGCAAAAGACACAACTATTTACATCTGCCTTAGTAGCAAATCCGACAGCTCCAACAAAGTATAACCATTAATTGCTTTCAAAAGAACATACAATCGATGGTTAATTGGGGCAAGAAATGGCTTGCAAATTTAACGTCTCCCAAACCAAAACTGCTTTCATTTAATCACCGCAGAGAACCTTTAGCTGAAACTAATATTCAACTGAGTAACTCTTTGACGTCTTCTTGATTATTAAAAGGAAAGGTAATTTTTATGTAAAAATTAATTTTTAATTCCTTTAAGTACTTTCAAAATTTTGGTTAAAAATCTGATTTTTCTAGCGTCAAGGTGGGGCCATAATTTTATCTTTCTGAGGCTTGTTTCCCATAAAATCTGATTAAAAATTCCTCTGATAACCAAAACAATCAATAACTCTTTTTGCATTCCAGCATGAAGAAATGTCCATACAGTTCTTTGACAGGGTGTGTAGATATGAAAAGATTGTAAGTATGATTTTTTAGTTTTTAAAAATAAATGTATGTCAGGAATTTTCAAATAGTCGATACAAATATCGCTTAGATTTGACAAAATTCAACGATATTCATTTAGTATAAAATGGTATAAAATTTGGTTTAAAATAATATTAAATTTTGGTTTAACATGGTATAAAATTTTGATCTAAAATGGTATAAAATTTAGTCCAAAATTGTATAAAATTTTGTTCTAAAATGTTATAAAGTGTGATCTGAAACTGCATAAAATTGTGGTCTAAAATGGCCTAAAATTTGATCTAAAATGGTATAAGATCTTGGTATAAAATGGTATAAAATTTGATCTAAAATGGTATAAGATCTTGGTATAAAATGGTATAAAATTTGATCTAAAATGGTATAAGATCTTGGTATAAAATGGTATAAAATTTCCTTTTTAGGATTGGGTTTCCGGTTAGCTTCTGAAATTTTTCATTTCTTTCATGTTTACCATTATTTGGGATGAATTTCTGGGAGGTATACGTTACTTGTGTATTTCTACCACACACACATTTACACACACACACATATATATATATATATATATATATATATATATATATATATATATCACTTATGGGATTGAAATTAAATTCAGCACCTCTACCCCGGAGTTTCGTAGACGAACCATTGTATAATTGCTCTGTGCACGTTTCTTTCGGTTTGGTTTGGTTAACCGCATATATCCTTATGGGTCATTTAATGCCCAAATTTAATTTTTTGGGGAGCTTTGGTAATTTTTTCAAACATTTATTGCTGGTAATTTTTATCTTCCTTTTCCAATAAAGTATATATATAACATTTATATATGTGTGTATTTGTGTATTCTTACTGTGTATTGTTATACTTTCTTAATGTTTTTTAATCCCCAGTTTTGAATTGATATTTAATTCTGAGACCCTCTACAGGTGCTACCACCCCTGTTTCGTAGACTGAAAACCAATTATAATTGTTTCACGCTCCTCAAAACCTCTTTCGGTTTGGTTAACGGATATATCCTTATCGGTCATTTAATGTTTCTTTTAATTTTGGGTCTCTTTAATCTCTGAACATTTCTCTCTCTCTCTCTCTCTCTCTCTCTATATATATATATATATATATATATATATATATATATATATATATATATATATATATATATATATGTATGTGTGTGTGTATTTGTGTGTGTGTGTGCGTTTATGTAAATATGTGTGGACGTGTTTGTGTGTGTGTAGGTGCACGTGTGCGCGAAATCTAGCATAGTTTATTTTTCCCATTGCGAAAACAGATTTTTTAAGAAAGGAAAAAAGAAAGAATAAAAAAACAAAATCAAAAATCTTTTTAAAAAATTCCAGATTTAATGATCATAGAATTTTTTTTAAATTTAAAAATTACCTGATTTAATTAAATATTAATGTCTAAGAAAAAAAAAAGATCCCCCACCCAAAAAACATTCTTTTTTAACAAATAAAATTGTTCGTCAATTCTTATAAAACATTGTTATGGTAATTTACTCACGCACGCATGGATTCTCCCAGCTATAAACAGGAGCAGTGTTTTTTCAATGTTTTTTTTTTTTATTGTTGTTCAGTGAAGGCGCAAATGAAGCAATGTACGCATATTTATC
Organism: Acanthosepion pharaonis; assembly: GCA_903632075.3. Lineage (NCBI taxonomy): Eukaryota > Metazoa > Mollusca > Cephalopoda > Sepiida > Sepiidae > Acanthosepion > Acanthosepion pharaonis. The sequence continues at coordinate 50,305 of CAHIKZ030002779.1, read as the reverse complement.
AAATAATTTTTATAACAGTAAAAAAAGAGAAGATTTGAATAAATACATTTAAATTTGAGTTTTCTTCAAGCAGCATCAGTAAAAGCAAGCAAGGTAATGAAAGAAAAGAACGAAATTCGGAGGCATGCTGAAATTTTTTCAACTTAACCATGAAGGATTTCCGAAACAATGTTTTTTGGACTCATATGGTTAGATTTCTGGAAGTGCCATCGGGCCGAACTGGTGTTAGAATGTGTCAAGAATAAATGAAATATGAAGGGGTGCTGATAAATTGGCAATTCGACCAAGAAGGGATTCTAAAAAAAATGTTCATTTGATCAAAGGGGCGTAGAGAGCCATGATTGGTCCCATCCTGAAGAGACAGGACATATATAAGATATTTTTTTCACTAGCCTCTCGTACAGTAATATTCCATATATCTTTAAGATGTGTTTAAGAACATTTCGACTTACGAACAAATAAAAAGGAATTCGTAAGTCGGGGAGCTATTGCACTGGTTGAAATTCATATTTTTTAATAAAGTCTTCTTTTCTTTTTTAAAGAAAGTTTTCTTTGTTTAAATACCTGCAGGGTTCTCAGGGCTTTGTTAGCTTCTTATAAGAATAACATAAAACGTTGTAATTATTATAATTAAAACCTAAAGTCTTACTTGGTAAGCAGTAGCAATATAAATTATTCAGACAGAGCGACAAAGCATTAATAGTAATAAAAGTCTTCTAAGGCATAAGATCATCTGAGAAATGAATAATTCAACAAGATTATTGCTGAGAAAACGCCTGCTGAAGTGCTTTTGTATGGGTTGATTTTTGATGATTTCTTTTGTTATACCAGAGTTATCAGCCTTTGTTTACTTTCTTCATTTTCAGCGAAATTGTATCATTGAGGAAGAACGTGACATTGTGAAAGCGATGATTCTCCCTGAAAAAGTAAGTCATTATTTTTTTATATGATAATCACGTTCTTTTCTGCCTTTTGAGAGACAGCATATAAAACATTCAGCATATTACTGTTTATGATTATTGTTTTAGTACCTTTTTTCAGGTTAAAAACACATTGATTTGGAAATTCTCGCAAAAATCAAATAATTGATTTTAATGAAACTTTTAGGACTTATTCACAAATGAATGAAATTCTTTCTTTTAGAAAATCTTGGTAAAATAAATATATTTTTTACATATGTTACCACCCACCTACTTAATTTCATGAAATTTCGAGAAAACAAATTTCAATCTCAAAATTTGTTTTTATTAGTTAAAAGTAGGACTCCTTGGAGAATGCAAATCATCATTTTTTTTAAATCGTTTAAAATTCTGCATAACTTAAATCAGGTTAGGTGATATTGTTATTAATTGAAAACTATATTTATGAATCAAAAATTGAAAAACCCATTAAAAGACGTTTACACCCAATATTTTAAAAAATATTTAAAAAAAATTTTTATGTATATGTAACGTGTCCCTGTTTGAAAGTATGGTCGACCATACACGACATAATCAGAAAATGAGAGCGATGACTATAGTAAATTTAATTTCAACATTCCTAAAATTAGATTACGGAGAACATTTTCCAACATTTTTAAGATTTCTGAGTACTTAAAATTATATAAAAAAGCGTCCACCGTCATTTCCTAAAATTATGTTTTATCAGATAAGGTCTCATTAGAACAATAATAAAATGTCAACATCTCGTCAAGTGATTTACAAGATGTTGACAAGCACTTAATCGCGTTACTGTTTGTTTTAAAAATCCATTTCTTTGTTATTTTAAACATAAACTAAATAATATGTTTTTCAAATTAGATTAATTATACTTTAAATCAGCTAATGTTCCTCAAATAGAGTTTCAGAAAAGTATATTTTATTTTTGAAGATTTTTAAAACCGATTGTTAACAATTTTTTACAAATGTGTCAAAAATGGCTGAATTTAAACGGTTTCTGAAAGCGAGCGAAAAATTGAGATTCTAATCAAAATAATTTCCATTTGAAATGCACCAGAGTAGTTAATCATTTAAATTTCAATTAAAGCTAAAAAGTAAGCTTCAAGAATGCTTTTTCATTTTTTAAATTTCATTTTAAACCAAGGTATCTAAACTGAGTGGAAGTACCAATGCAAAAGCGTTAGAGAAAGTACGTCACAAAGAACTTTTGGGACGGTTTAGTAAAGATGACGTATTTGGCAAGTATATTAGAATAATTCAGAAACTATACTAGAAGAAATCAGTCTGCATATGGATGGAAAACGAATTCAGTAAATATACAAAAACAGGCGTGTAAGACAAGGATGTGTCTTCTCGCCGGACTTATTAAACCTCTAAAGTGAAGCGATTCTATAAGAATTAAAAATCTTACTGTGACGAAAGACATGACTTACCTCAGAATTCGAAACGAGCGCGAACGTGTCTTGCCTGAAAAGTGATGCTAAAAAGAAATATGGCCGCTATTGAAGACACAACTTATGCACGCCTATCTCGTCAAAAACGAGACGATATTTGCACACATGCAAATTTTGGCCGTATGGGAATAGTATAAAAAGCGGTGTGCCAGCAGCACGAGAAAACTGAAGTCATTTGGCAGACTGCGTGCAATAGAGTTGAACGTACGGATTGACAGACGGACAAAGAGGAAGTCGAAGTAGGCGCGGCTGAGCTGGTGTCTGTTTCACAACTGCCCAGTGTAACCGCTGAGAAAGGGAGCCACGCAAATCCATTACTTTGAGGCGACCGAAGAAGAAGAAAAAATAGCTGGCCTGCCGGCGAGCACCGCACTGCACTTTTTGACCCCACCACTCATCACCATTTTTTTACTACACTTACAAGGGTTCATCACTGGCAGCAACAGTCTTAAGAAACATAAGGTATGCAAGTATCACAGTGCTTGTGGCAGAAATAGAAATGGATTTACAAGAACGCCAACAAAAGGTAATGAAGGGAAGCGAGAAGAAAGGACTAAACATCAATTGGAAGAAGACAGAAGAATGGCTATCAGCAAAAGGAAGAACTCAGCTTGCGAATTACAAATTGGAGATACCAAAATCAAGCTAGTACAATAATTTCTGGGAAGATGGAAATTACGACACTGAAATCCGAAGACTCATTGGCATAGCGAAAAATGCTTTCCAAAAGATAGGCAAAGTATTAAGAAACAGAAAAATTTTGTTAGAAACAAAGAAAAAATTACTGAACTGTTATGTATGTTATGTTAAGTCCTCCTATACGGTAGTGAATGCTGGACAATCACCTAACAGGTGAAGTTACCTGAAGCAACTGAAATGTGGTTCTACAGAAGGCTGCTGAGAATACCATGGACCGAACATGTGGCCAACGACGAAGGTTTAAGGAAAATTAAAACAAAACGGACGCTTATAATTAGCATCAAGAAGAAACAGTTGAAATTTCCAGGGCACATTATGAGGCAAGTGGGCTTCAAAAATTTGATACTCACATGATAGAATGCAAGAGCGACTACTTGAGAAAATGGTTGGTGGAACAAGGTTCAAAAGTGATAAAAAAAAGCAAAAAAGTTATTAAAAGTTAAAAAAGACAGGAAATTGCAGAAGTGGACATGACCTGAAGTGATACGGCATATAGACGGCATATAAACACAAGGGGTCGCATTATGCCCAAAGTTGCTTTTTATTCCGTTTTTAACTTCAGAAACACGGGGTCGTATTATACTCATGTCGTATTATACACAAGAAAATACGGTATGCGCACTTCTTGCAAATAACAAGTGTGTGTTGTTTTCTTTAGTTGCAACATCATGTTTCAAATGTTTCTTGCTTCTTTGGTTATTTTCATGAACTCTTTTCTGTTGTTGGTTTCTGAGAAATGTCTTCGTTCCTTAATGAATTATTTTTTTCATTTGTCTGCTGTTGACGGTTGAAATGTTAAAATGCTGTCAAGTATGTTGTAATTAAAGCCAGACACTTTTATACTCATTAATCCGAATTTAATATATTTAATATCATAACACTTTATCAGTCTTCTTTTTCTTCAGGATTCAAACGATTTGTTTACATTAAAGAACATTTTTTGAAAATGTATTTTCAGTATCCAGATACCATAGCAAAATATCCGAACAAAGAATTCATGTTCCAGGTCAGTATTAAGAATCTTATAAAATATTAAATACCCAATAGTAAACTGTATTTATTGTAATATAAAAATTGTTACAACTATTAAGCGTCTAATTATAAGCTTTTAGTTGATTTTTCTATATTTCTGAGATGAGGAATTATGTACATTATTTACATTGTTCGGACTATCGTCCTCATCTTTGTTGCCATATTTATCATAACGTTTCGGTCGTTGTACACTCCGGCCTTCTTCAGGTGGTTGGAATGTCGAACTGAACCCTTTATTTCGCTCTCTGGGGTAGACTGTTCTAGTTCCACGTGCCATGTCTAATGGACGTCAGTTATCAGTTATCGCCTGTTAATTCACCTCTGCAAGTTCTCCGCTGCCTTAACCAGGTATTGGAGGCGTTAGTTAGATCCAGTGGCAGGACCAAAAGAGTGTGAGTTCAATAATAGGCTGGGGAATGAGTGATGGCCGCTTGGCACAGGAGCTGCGCCTCAGAGGTCAACGGCGGAACTTCTGAGAGGAAGAAAGCGGTAACCTCAATACCCCCGTTAAGCCATTGCACAATTTTACTTTGAATGTCACCATGAACAACAAATGCAACAGAAATAATTGGAGGGGTGACCACAGCAACGGGGCAAAATATGTTGAATAAATGGCTAGGTTTCAGTGAAAGAAAGAAAGAAAGAAAGAAGTGTTTAAAGTCTCCTATCAATACCTTATAAATAATGGACTATTTCATTTTGATTGTGTATAAAGACATATCAAATACGCTACTTGGTTTCAGTAAGAACTCAGTCATTGCCCCAAATAAATCATTGTGCCAAATCAGCCATTGTCTCAAATAAGTCATTACCCCAAATAATTCAATTTTGCAAATCAGCCATTGTCTCAAATAAGTCATTACCCCAAATAACTCAATTTGGCAAATCAGTCATTGTCTCAAATAAGTCATTACCCCAAATAACTCAATTTGGCAAATCAGTCATTGTCTCAAATAAGTCATTGTCCCAAACTAGTTATTGTCCCGAATCAGTCTTGCCCCACTTCAGTCATTGCCCCAAAAGAGTCAATGTCTGAAATGAGTCATCTTTGTCCCAAATCACTCCTTGACACAAATCAGTCATTACCCCAAATGAGTCATTGTCTCAAATGCGTCATTATCCCTAATCGTTCATTGCTCCAAATCAGTCATTGTCTCAAATACGTCATTGTCCAAAATAAATCATTTCCCAAACCAGTTATTATCCCAAATCAATCATTGTCCCAAATTAGTCATTATCCCAAATTAGTCATTGCCACAAATCAGCCATTGTCTCAAATAATTCATTGTCCCAAATCATTCATTGTCTCAAATAAGTCATTTCCCCGAATAATTCATTTTGGCAAATCAGTCATTTTCTCAAATGTCCCAAACCAGTTATTGTCCAGAATCAGTTTTACACCATTTCAGTCATTGCTCCAAATGAGTCAATGTCCCAAATAAGTCATTGTCCCAAATCGGTCATTGTCTCAAATACGTCGTTGTCCCAAATCACTCATTACCCCAAATGAGTCATTGTCCCAAATCAGTCATTGTCCCAAATACGCCGTTGTCCCAAATACGTCGTTGTCCCAAATATCTCATTTTGGCAAATCACCCATTTTTACAAATAAGTCGTTGTGCTAAACCAGTCATGCCCTAAATGAGTCATTGCCCCGAATGTGACATTGTCCCAAATAAGTCATTGTTTTAAATAAGTCATTGTCTCAAGTCAGTCATTACCCCAAATCAGTCATTGTCCCAACTCAAACGCTACCCAGAAGGAATAAGAGATCGTACTTTTCGTAGTTTCTGAAACCTGGCAATATCCACCAGAGACACCAACCAAAAATGCGTTCCTATATCATCACAAAACTCAAGAAAGAATTCATGAATAAAAAACAAATATCTATTCCCTGAATATTATTCGCTTACTTTTGTTTTGCCATGCTACTTTGTGTTCTCCACATGTTTTCACTGACCTTTCAACCACCTGATGAATATTCATGAACGTTCTCAAATTTAAAAGCCTTGATTAACCAATGACATCCTTGCTCTTGTATATAAACACGTGCAACAAAATATTTGATTTCATAAAGTCACTTAAAGGACGAAACGCGTCGGCTAAGAATAGTTTTTCCTCTTGTCTTTTTATTCACACACACACACACACACATACATATATACATATATATATATATATATATATATATATATATGTATATATATATATTCACATTTCATTGAATACGACAGACAAGCTGCTTTGATTTAGTTTTATTATACAATTTCTCATGTGATCTTATAATTTTTTCTTTTCAGCTGATAAAGTATATAAAAATTGTCCAATTGTTTTTTCATTCCGAGAATTTTCGGCTATACATTTAGCCATTTTTAAGGTTGAAATATATTAACTGTTAACAAGAAATAGATTGTTGTATGTATGTATTTATATAATGTTTTCATTTTCAAAACACGGTCAAGATATTGTGTCCATGTTCATAATTGATATTAAGTGTTGTTTATTATGTTTTTTTTTAAATAATGGAAACCTTATTAATAAAAGCAAAAAAACAACACTTAATATCAACTCTGAAGAAGGACACAATATATATATATATATATATATATATATATATATATATATATATATATATATATAATGTAATGACTTTAACAAGGATAATGATGCCATCGTGTGAATAAATCACTGTATAATGCTAATAATTCGTCATCTCGAAAATTCAGACAGAAAATATTTCTCTTTCCCCTTTTTGGCAAAAGTAAAGAATTGATTTTTTGATTTTTATTGTCTTTTTAATTTGATAGTTTTCTTTTCTTTTTTTTCTTTTTTTCATAATTAGTTTATTGATTGAATTGTTTCTTTCTAGATTGTTTCCAATGATGAGAACGGAATCGATGTTGATAAATGGGATTATCTCACCAGAGACTCCTTTTATCTTGGTCAGAATTCCAACTTCGACTACATGCGCCTTTTCGCCCACGCCAAGGCCCTTAAAGTCGACGGGAAAATGCATATTTGCTATCCTTTAAAGGTCTGTACTTACTTAAGATCATCATACATACGCATAAACGTGTACAGACGCAAATAGATATACATACACGGTCAGAATATCAAGCATACATAAACGCACTTACCGACACATATACATACATACAAACTCAGATAAAAACCTATACATATGTACACCTTACCATTTTAGGCGGTCAGTGTTTTGAAATTGTGCTTTCTTTGAATTCTCCTACACACTTAGCCTGTGCCAGACAATGCTAATTTTCGTAAATAACTCTGCAGATAAGCACCTCACCATAAGGTAATATTTAATGAGATAATTTAACAGAACATTTCATACCTTCAGATAGTTTTTATTTGCTGTTATATGTATGTTTGTAATTGCTGCCATAATCTTATCTTGCTTCCTGCTTTTGTATGTTATTTTGTCTTCATTATAAACATGAAACGGCAACTACTTTTCCTTCGTCATAAGCATTAAGTTGATCAGTTCAGGGATTTAGCTAACATTTACATATTACTGTAGTTTATTGGCGTTTATGATTTTTTTTTGGTGGGGGGGTTCGTTTCAGTCTTTATTTATTATTGTTTTTAGTCTTATTTATTAATTGTTTTTATTTATTATTTCTGTTTTTCGATTTTGTATCTCGTCACATTACTTAGAACTTATGCTAAACTCCCAGACTCATACTGAGGACTCACTTTTAATGTTGCTATTGTTTTAATGGTTTGGGCGTGGAAGATTTGAATGGTCAATAAAGTGACTTCCTTTTGAATTTAGTCACTATCGATCATAATGTCATCAACTGATGGCAGCTCGACTCTACCCCAGGCGGTCAGATTTTGAGGGTATCTTCTTGTCATTTCTGTAGTAAGCTAATGTTTTTACGAGGTGAGATTACAGGTCCCAATGCTAAACTTCTTAAGCGATATTCAACACATTTAGAGGGGGCATGTTGAATCAGGTTTAGTCCATAAGTTAAAGAAATTAAATTAACTTGTCGTAGGCTAACTACAGACATAGAGATTAATCCGATAGTAGCTGCAAACATTCTGCATTGAATTAAATGACGCAACTGGAAAATTAACCAGTAAAATACGAATTAATTCTAAACTTACGAAGTAAACAATAAAAAAAAAACGATTTTTCATAAGGAAGACGAGCTGAGAAATATTTATAAAAAAGATTGAACATTATAAAATATGTTTCCTTCAAATAATGACATATAAAAAAAAATGCAAATATGTACCGTGTTTCCTCAGGACGGAGGCGATCATGGCTCTCCATAACTTTTTGCCCTTTGTAACTTTCAATAAATCAATAAATGTTGTCTTCTGTTCCACCATCTACTTACTCAAGCTTAAAGATTAGGTGATGCGTTGTTTTCCTCAGTCACTCTTGTCTTCAATCTGTCCTGTGAGTATCAGATTTTCCTCAGTCTCAGTTTCAACTGTCTCTTCCTGATGTTAAATATAAATTTCCTTTTTGTTTCCATTTTCTCTAAAACTTCGTCGTTGCTCACATATTCGGTCTATGGTATCCTCAGCATCCTTCTATTGCTTCAAGTCTCTTCTTCATCTTTGAGGAGATTGTCCAGCACTCACTGCCATGTAGGATGATAGATATCACGTAACATTTCAGTACTCTTTCCCTTGTGTCTAACGGCCTTTTTTTCTATTTCTTAATACTCTGCTTAGCTTTTGGAATGCATCTTTGACTATATTTTGATTTTAACTATATATATATATATATATATAAACATTAATAATCTTATAAATATAAGCAGCTATACTCGTCCGGCAAAACCTTAGGTGTTTTAACTTGTGAAGGAACAAACCAACAACCAAGGAAAAAAAAGGGGTAAAAAAAAGAAAGAACCAAGAACATAAACTTCCGGCGGAAATAATCGTCTAGAATCTAAGTTCAGAGTTCAAAGAAAAAAAAAAACTCCGATAAGAGTAAAGTAAAAATAAGTAAGCAAAATACGCTAAGTAGAGCAAACTAAGTAAACCTAAAGAGCTAGACAAACTTACTTTGCATATTTTAGTTTTCACTGTAGAATTATATTGTGACGTCGTCCCCCGGTCGCAGCGCCAACTGTGAAGTTCTATCCTGATCTACCGCGGCGTTTATTTTGACGTTTCCATGGTCCCATCCCCCAAATTATACCAATTAACGTCTTCTAGCGGCGCCAGCTGTTCGCTCCTCGCTGCTCCGTCCGGGTGTCGCTGCTCCAAACTCTTCGCCTGTCGCGTCAGTCGTTTGTCTCGTACTGTGACGACCAACTTTGGTTTTTTGTTTGTGACGTTCTTTTTGGTGATTCGGGTGGGAATCTGGTTAGATTTATATCAGCCTCGCCGTTCCCAACTCGCTTCCAACGCCTGGTTACCGGGTAACTGCACTGATCTCCATTCTGCCTACCCACGTTGTTTGATCTTAGACAGACGAGATCAAACAGGGTTGGGGCCGTAATGCAAATTGAGTTCAACGGGGGTGATAACACACAAATATGCATAAAAGAAAATAAAATGAAAACTCAAAAAGTTCAAAGTATCAAAGAAAAAGGTAACAAACTTTATGTCTAGTTGTTCGATACATAGGACTGCATCTATCTCCCGACCCGTTCTGTGGATTGTGACACGTCGCTTTCAGGCAAAAGTTTAACGCATCAAGTTGTCTGCTTTCCAAGAAATTTGTGTTTTTATGTGTCTTTGGACGAAAGTCGAAAAAAACTTATTTCTGTGGTCTGGTTCTAAGTCGCTCTTCAAAAACAATTGTTCTTGGTTGAAGAGGATTTTGCGTGAATCCATGATCTTGATTCAACTTTCATCTCAGCCGTCATTTTCCAGGGTCCGAAAAACTTTCATCTCTGCCGTCAGGACGCGAACAAATTTGGACACTCATCTCAGCCGTCCGGGACTGAACTACTTCTGCCCGCCAGGTTTCTCACCATCTCAGCCGTCAGGGCTCGAACAGTGGACACTCATCTCAGCCGTCCGGGACTGGACTCTCTTCTGGAGGCCAGGGTCGAACGAACTTCATCTCAGCCGTCAGGGCTCGAACTAGTAGAAATCTCAGCCGTCAGGGCTCGAACTGTCTTCTGCCCGCCAGGGTCCGAACGAACTGATTTCTGCCTGTTGGGGCCTTGTTTTTATTGACGCCGTCAAAAACCGGGTTGGGTCTGTTGGCGTCGGGGAGTTCCTCGATAATTCTAAATACATATCCACCTCTTTATTTCTGGTTAGGGATTTTCCATTAATTCCATTTTGGTAACTTTTTTAATCCCACTTTCTCACCATATTCTGAGGGCGTGAACTTTCCCACTTCTTCGTAGCGAACTCATACTTATACTCTGGATGGGGCGTCGACAGACTTAAGTCACGTGACCACTTTCGGCTAATGAGGTCTTGGTCGGGTATCTTTCCTCCTTCGTGTGTCATGTGATCACCACTTGACCAATGACGTCTTAGTCGGGCGTGAACAACCCGCATTCTTTGTTTTGGAAAATTACCTTGCTTAACTAAAAAAAAAATTTCTCCTCTAATTAAATCGCCGTTATCACGAACGGATAATATGACAACTCTTTGTTCAACACGTGGCGTTTGTCAAAGTTTATCGCTAATTCATCAGACGGCTGTTTTTTCCGACATGGTCTCAGAAAGGAATTTTCTCCAAGTTTTCAAGTCTGACGTCTCCATGAAAAAAAAAAACATTTCTTATTCCATTCATTTTCCTTCGGTTTATGTGTCTGATAACAAAAAAATATCAATACTTGTGTGGGATTTTAATTTTCCATACCCAGCTAAGGCTCCAAGCTTACCAGTGTTTTGTCAATTATCAAAATCTAACGTTTTCAAGTGGACTTTCTTTGGTGAACATTTCTTGATAACACAATTCCATTCGCGCAGAATGCTGGCCTTTAATTTTGATTTTAAGACCAATAGTTTAGATAACACTTCCCAAAAATCTCATTGTCATTGTAATGACACTCCTTTCGGCATTTGCCACTTATCCAAAATAACCCTTTTTTTTATTGCCTCTAAGCCGTGTGTGTGTGTGTGTTCGTTATGATCCGTCTCGCATTACTTTTTCTTTTCTTCTTTTCTTTCCTTTTCCTTTTTGCCTTTCTTTCTCTGCCTGGATGCATGGTCATTCGTAATATATTTCTACTTCTAGTTCTATGTTTATTTTGTATTCTACGCAATAATATATTCTAGGAATTGTTGTTCCAATTTCATTAAAGACTCTTCGTAGATTATTTTGTTTGTTGTGTTACTGTTTGGATTTTTGTTTTGATTTTTTTGGTCACATGGTCATGTTTTTGTGTTGTAGGCTATATATTTTCTGTTCTTATAGCACCTCTTTGGCCTGACGATCCGCGTAGGCGAAACCTAGGTAGGTTTGTATGGCTCTTTAGGTTTACTTATATATATATATGTACTTGATAAATATTTGTGGATTCTTTTCAGGTAAAAGTTGAAAGTTTAAATTCTTTATTTTGTAAATATCTTTCTTTATTACTGATTTCTTGAATGATCTCAGTAAGTTCCAAATTAGAAAAAAGAACAACTCTTAAAAATGGAAATGCTGCATCCATGATCCATGTTTCTCACACATTTTTCCAGTCGAAAATTTGAAATAGCAGGACAGAACAAATTTATTGTTATCTCTGTTACACTTCTCTTTCTCACCAACAAGGGTATTAGAACAGTCATGATTTATGAAGTCACCAGTCGCAGGAGGACGACGAGGTTCCTCCTGTTGGCTATAAGTGAAAACTTTCGGCTCATGACTCTTGAACCTGCTATTTGTTTGATATATAATTCTAGAATAAAAACCAGTCGAATAGATCGCATTATTATTATTAATATTATTATTATTATTGAATTAATTCGTGATCATTTATAATTATTATTTTCAGCTTAGAGAAAATATTTATGCAATATATCATTTAAGACGGTGGAATTTCAAACACGCTTGTCAACACCGTGTGGTCCTCTGCGTCAGCTTAATGTAAGTCATTCTTTAAATATTCTGTTTTCAAAGTTTTAATTTTCTCTATATTCTTATATATTTCGAATGATATAAACATATTGCTAATAATAATAAAAAGAATAAGACCCGTGAAAATGTCACGGTTTTCCTATTTGAATTTTCCGATGAATCTTAATATACTCATGGCAAGTTCTATGACAATAAAATATCCATAGAAATTCCTCTATCACGTCGTTAAATGTTTGAGCTTAACAACTTTAACAAAATATTGCAATAACAATCATAAATATGAATGCTGGTCGTTATTTTAAGAAGTGGGTACAAATGAAAAGATTTGAAATTGAAAACTTTCACTGAAACAGGCGTTAAAAAGTTCTAAATTCCCATCTTTCTATCTTTCATTCGTATATATTTTCATTTTTTACGCAATCAAAACGGAATAATTAATTATTAATGAAGTATTGGCAAGAGACGTTAAACATTTTCATTCTTTCTTCCTTTCTTCCTTTCTAATTCTTGTCTTATGAACGTTTATCTTAATAATGATTTGAAAAATAATTCAGCAGATGATGTTATTTTATTTATGGTAACTGAATTTTTGGCGATTGCCTTACTCAGTTTTCGTGCGTCTGAAAAATGGCAGTTGTCATCACGCTAGGCCTTTTGTCTGGGAGTGTAGTATCTGGCTTTGGGTGGATAAACTACATTTCACCTCGCTAGCGAGTTGTGATAAAATGAGATAATCATAAAAATCATTTACTTTTTTAATAAAATACAAAGAAATGCAATTAATTTATATTTTGAAGAAGAAGAAGAACAACAACAACAACAAAAAAAAAGATCAGTATCTAAAAATTTTGTGGAAATAATTCATGTAAAAAATTTTTAAAGTATCTCTTTCAAATTTTTAGGTTTGCTGATGCCGTAAAACAAGCAAATAAAAAGTGAGTATTTTAAATATCTCTATTCTGTTGATGGGATGTAAGGGTAATGCAACTGCTACTGGCGCAGTAAATGGTATTGGTAAGCCGATACCCTTTACCGCGATAAGTGGTATCGGTGTTCACTTCAACACAGATGTCTTTGGAAAACTGTTTATCAAAGCTCTGTGTTAACTTGCAGGCCAGACTGCATCCTCTAGACTTGGCAGAAATGGTAATATTAACCATTTCCCTAAAGGAAAACTTTTGGCATTCATTGACCGAGCAGCGAATACTGTTTTTATAATTTTATTATATTATGTTATTATTTAAACATTATTTTTAGTGGATAGCAATATTTTAGTAGAGGTCCCATTTATTTATTAAACACTATATTTATTTTCGTCTACCTGTCTGAATATTCAAGAAATATTAAAGAAAATGAAAAAATTCACGATCTGTTTTAAGGTAAAGACGTGATACCCTAGAATCGTTGTCTATTGACCGTTCCATTTGTTTACTATTATTTACTTCGACAACAGGCATACAACTCAAACGCTTATTCCTTTGACTGGATTTTTTATATGTTCTAAACGGTGCGAATTCAACAGAACACCACTAGAATTTTGAAGCGACGATATGCTTCCCACACCAAGATTCAAGAGATGGGCTAAGACCATATGACAACGAGAGACATGCGTTCAAGTAACATCATTCCTTCCGCTGCCTTTTAGAATTCAAGCTGCTACGTCTGTCTCTCTCTTCTAATAAAAACGATTAAGAAAAAGAAATCGTCCTTTTCGTTTAATCCTTTATGCTGTAGAGTGGTGACCCAGAGACGACACGAAATGCAACATAATTCTATCGTTTTACAAATTTAAGTATTCCAAGTTTTTACAACGCTTTATTTAGAAAGCAGCTGGATAGACCAAACGCTTTCTTCTACCTGATTTCAAAACATTTAATCCAGTTTGACGGTATAGTGAATAATTTAAAAATTTATTACGAACCGACACATTCAGTAAGAAAATAAAAATTACAGTCTTGATTGTAAGTATTTTTATTGAAGAAATCTTTCATTCCAATTAATAAATTCCTTTGAATTTGCAGACTAACCTATGAATTAACTGATGCAGTATATTATGATCTCCGTGAAACGAGTGAGCTCATTAAAAAAATTGAAAGCAGGGACCTGTACGTCAGTCTCGGCGGCATACCAAAAAATATATTGGTAAGTAGGAATTGTAATACTTGTAAACAGTAATACTTAATGCTGTTGTAGTTAGTGTTACGATTCTTCTTGTGGCAATTGTATTTCAAATAAGGTTTTATTTGTTTAAGTCATAAGACGCATGTCTGGCGATAGGTGGATTTTATTTGCACACATGCAATTATTAGCTTAAGATACAATCTGTTGCAATTATATACTTAACATAGCAAGTTGACACATAGTTACAAATATGCCCATGCTATCCTCTACTTTTATAAAACCCAGATCAATCCGAAAATGGGGTACTGTCGCCATATTTTGGTGGGAGCTGCCCAGTCCTATCCTTCCCGCTTTGATAGAGTTCAAAAACGTCTCCAAGTCCTTGTTGGAGAAGAATTATTTTCCACACTTCAACCTCTCTTTCCCTGCTCTCTCGCTACTACCATGGAAATTGTTCGGACGAACTACATTCCCTTGTTCCACCAAGGCTAACCTTCACGGCTAGGGCCCGCCATGACACTTAAGTAGCAAACCATTGGTGTGAAGTAAGTTCCCCTCAAACAGCTTCTTCTCGCGAACCACTGTCCTGTGGAACCAACTCGCAACAGGATGTTTCCCTGATCACTACAATCTTAACCTACTCAAGTCTAGAGTCAACCATTATCTTCCCTTCCTATCTATATAAACTACCCCTTAACGTAACCTTATACCTCGAGTGATCCCCCGGCCTTGTACAGGGTGAACCTTTTTGTAAAAAAATATTATTATTATTGCTGTTGTTGTTGTTGTTTGTTCTTCTTCTTCTTCTTCTTCTTCTTCTTCTTCTTCTTCTTCTTCTTCTTCTTCTATTGTATTTTCATCGAATCCCTTCTTCATTCAACATTTCTCTTCCTCGGCCCCCTTCACCTGCTCTTACTATTTTCCTTGTTCTTTCTTTCTTTCTTTCTTTCTTTCTTTCTTTCTTTCTTTGGTCCTCTTTTTTCTTCTTTTTTCTTTTTCTTTTTCTTTTCTTTTGTCTTATTTTTGCAATTATTTTTATTTTTCTGAATTGTCAGAATTTAATCCTTTTTATTTCATATTTTTTACAGTTCCAGGATCGTGATTTAGAACAAGTAAGTGTGATTATGCTTTTTTTTCGAAAAAAATACCACAAGAATAATCTATCTGGTATCTTCACCAAATACAGGATTCAAGAGCCACTCAAAGCAGTGTTAGTCAGATTGTTGTAAGAGATTCGAAAGTAAAAAGTAAGATGTACATATTGTTATGAGGATGTGTAACATAGATATCAATTGACACTGGACATTAAAAGGCCAATATTGTAGTGTGACCACTATCCTCACTGACTGGGTGGAGTTTACCCCTTACCTAAGGAACACAAAAAGAATGGGGATGATTTGCACCCTAAAAAAATAATGGTGGTCTTTCAAATAGGTTATTCATTATTCATTCTTGCCTCAAGGGAAAACAATAACAGCAACTTTGTATTGTGGAGAAATTGAGTGTATGCACGAAAAATTGAAAAAGAAACATCCTAGATTGGGGAATAGGGATGATCTAATTTTGCTGCATGACAACGCACGGTCGCCTGCTTCTCAATCATTTTGTCCAAAAGCTGAATAACCTGAATTATGAAATTTTGTCTCATCCTCCATATTCACCTGATATCTCTCCTGATATCACTTATTTAACAATTTTATGCTTTTCATACACCATAAAAGATTCTCCAATAAGGAAGTGGTAATCGAAGCATTTGAACAGTTTATGACATCATAGGATGAAAATATTTTAAAGATAGGATCAAGAATTTAGAGGCATGTTGGAGAACAGTCATTCCTCAATATTGTGCCTATTTCAACTAAATAAATTAGTTATTTAACATTTCAGAAGCGTTTTATTCATTTTCTATAAAGTGCCTCATTTCATGTGTGACGATCTAATATAATTTCTTTTTATTAGATGAAGCATTTCTGAACCTAATGAATAAATTATCAACATAATATTACTTGTACAAATACTACGAGTATACGAAAAAGAGATAAAAAGTCGTTAAAGAAAGAACATTTTCACTGTTTAGATTTGATCCGATGTCACCTTTTTAGTTCAAGCAGCAGATGCCTGAGGCATTAATTGGTAGAGTTATTGTTGCACTTTCATATTCATCTCAGGTTCCGCTTAAATTTGACAATTGTGCAAACCTACACAATGTTTAAAATGTTGTTTTTCCCATTATCATATTTTCATTTTGTATTTTTCTGTTCACAGTCGGACGAGAATGCCATAGATGTGTTTCTGGAAATATTCGCAGTAAGTATAATCGTTTTTTTTATTTGAAAAAAATAAAATTAATTTTTGTCATGGTTCAGATGGAGTAGATAGGGTCACCTATCGACCAGTTCACACATCTCCCCGGTCTTTTGAACTGAAGCTGAGGTTTATCCCTTGTTTCCAGTTTAGGATTGGGTTTCTGGTTCTTTCTAGATTCTACTTCTAACGTCTCCGCCTAAACTCTGAAATTTATACCATTATTATATTTCTGGTTCTTTCTAAAGCCTTTTCGTTCTCTTTCACTTCTGATACCCCCTTTGTACCTTAATGGTGTTATCGCCTTGCTTGGGGTGAATTGATTAAAAAAAGTTTAATATTTCAATATTTTGGTGTTTTACTTAAAAGCAGTAAGTTTTTGATTGCAGTAATATATGAATACATATAGTTGCTTTAAAAAGTAAGATCGCATTTTCGAAAAGACGCAAATGAAATTAGATTTGATTTAAGAAAAAAAAATACTGGAAATTTTGAATTTCTTTTTCGCTATTTCTGAACGTCCTGGCATTAAGAAAATAATCTGCTGATAATACAAATTGTAAACGAGGCGTTCCAAGGATGGGAAAATATCTTCCAAATCTAATGACTTTTTTTTACCTATCTGTATATTCTCTAGATAGGAGCTTGCATTATTTTGTTGAAGGATGGAAAGTTTTTGTTTTATCTTTTAAAGAATATTATTTGATTGTATGGATTTATTAAGATGCTTTAAAAGCAATATCGCATTTTTAAAATGATGTCAATACAATAAAATTTAATTTTATGCGCCTGAAACAAAATATTAATAATTACAGTCGCTCAACAAAACGTCAATATTTTTTTCACCGATAAAGTTTGGGAAGATTTGATTTTTTTTAAAATAAAGTGGCTGAGATATTTGAATTTGCATTTTCTTATTTTTTAACATCCTGGCATTAAGAAAATAGTCTAATGATAAAACAAATTTTAAACCGAACATGCCGAGGATGGGAAAAATATTTTCCAAATCTAAGGACTTTTTTTCACCCTATCTTTATATTCTCTGAATAGGAACTTGCATTCTTCTCATCTATGGAATACTCTTCCGGTTTTTTGATCAGGTATCTCGGCTTCAGTAACTTTTCCACAGCCATAAAGTAGATTCTTTGATCATTTTTCTACAAATATTTTCATAGTAATTGCTCTGATAAGCTTCCTTCCTTGGTACTTCGATTTCACGAATTTAAACACAACACTAGATTAGCAGATAGGTCCCATCATTTTACTCTTCAAATTTTTAAATGTGTAGCAATACGATTTCTCACACATCCTTTTGGAGATGAATAGATAGATTCTTTTTCCTTTTAAGTCCATTTAATGGCCAGGGTTTCTCAGGAATCTTGTCTCCAGTCCATCTTTGAGTAAATTTAATGACCAGGATTTTTCAGGAATCCTGTCTCCAGGCAACCTTTGAATAGTCAAATATAAAGTTTCGTTAGTGATGTTAGATGTCCTTAAAAGTAGGATCCTTTGAAAAAACGGTCCACCAAAAACATGTCTGGTTGGTCCCCCTTTTCGGCTGGTGGGACGCGAGTGTTCGGAAAGGGGTAATGTGTCCTCCAGACATTATCCATTTAATGAGCAGTCAGTGAAACGGCCAGCACTGAGAGTGTAGAGGTCTGTTTTCAGTGGCCAGAACTTAGAGAGAAGTCAGATGAAAAAGTCGCTTTCTCATAGCAGAAGGAAGACATTGCCGATTAAATGAGAAAACGTATTTTTTTTTTTTTTTTTTTTTGCTACTTCCCGACCCAATACGTGTCTTGAAAGATATTTGTCGTTATTTCTTTGATGACGTCGATCACGGTCATAATCGAAATGAATCTGTGGAACATAGCGGTCTCCAGTCTATTCGCATACAGACGACTTTGGATGTCATCTCAGCTTCTGCAGTGACGTACAGAATCGTATCATCACAGATGTAACTGTAAGTTTTATGCTAAAGGGTTCTCCTCTCACTTATGGAACCCTCTTCTGGATTCTTGATTTCCTGTCAGTTCGATCTTTAAAAATTTTAATGCAATGTCAATCGCCATTTTTTGTCTCAAAGGAATTCTAATCTTTTATTGTCATCTTTCCTCAATGATGTTTTTGCTCATATTTTTTCACTCTCAGTAAATCCCAATTTTTCTTTTTTAATCATTTCACCCCCAAGCAAGGCCATAATGCCACTAGAACGCGGTGGGGGTGGGGGTTACAGGGGCTGAAAATAAAGGAGAATTAGAAGACTGAGAATGGGGAGGGTTGAGGAAAGGACAAAAGAGGAATGGGGTTTGACAAAACAGAAGATGGCGATTGCATTTAAATTTGTGAAGATCGTAGTTATCAGGAAAACAAGAAATCGAAAGGGGTTTCCACATGTGATAAGTACGAGAAAAGAAACTGTTTTAGTAGAAGTGACGTTTGCATCTAACCAGTTCAACAGTAAAACAGTGAGACTTATTTGCAATCTAGTAGCACAATTAAATTCATGTAGCCGGTGCACCAGGGAAACAAAAGCCATCACAAAGAACACTTGCGATGAAAATATTTTTAGAAAAGGCAGAGGGAAGCCACGTCAAGTCGGTGAGAAAGCGACTGGAGTCGAGATGCCTGGTCAGGAGCGATTACATTGCAGACCCATCTATGGATTTTGTGAAGAATCGTGAATGTACAGCAGGAACGCCAGTCCTGATATGCCAACAGTATTGTATTGTCTTACTTGAGGTCAAATAATTAAAAAAACAAAACAAAAAAACGAAGCCTCTTCTGGGAAATATTAGCGTTGCACGGCTGTAAATGGTCCTGAATACAACTCATAATGAAAAATTTTAGCATTTGTTTTGTCATTACAGTTGCCCCAACGAATATATTAATGGGGTTTGAATTAAATATTGAATTACCAATTGAGTATCATTATGTCTTTTTCAGGATGTCGACGACATACCAAGCAAAGAAGAGCTCAGAGTTGGTGTAGGTATTTTCATATAAAAGTCCGTAGACGAATAAAGTACATGGAAAACAAAAAGAAAAACTTAGCATCATATGAAAGATATAATGTCGAAAATCGTAAAGAGTATCCTTCTAAATCAGAAAGATAAGAGTATATACATTTTAAAAGCTATCTAAAATCGTAATGAGCATTCTAAATTGAAAAAATGAGAGAATATACATTTTGAAAGATGTAATGCGTTAAATCATAATAAGTATTCTTATAATTTAGAAAGATAAGAGCATATATATTTTAAAATATGTAATGTCTTAAATCTTAATGATTTTATTTCTAAAGTAGTGCAAAGTAGTAAAGTAATATTTTTGAAAGATATAAAGTTGGTTTTAGAATGCAGACTTTTCTATTTAAAACAGAACTCTGTGAAATTGCAGTCTTGTCTCATTTGAAACCGTTAAACACGTCTGAGTAGAGAAGTTATTAAAATTAAACTAGTTTTTACTTATTGTCACATTTTCTTTCAAACTTTATTTGGAAGATGGAAATTCACAATTAAAATATTTCTTTCTGCTAGAAATTCGTAAATTTTTTTAAAATCAATAATAAATTACTTGGTTTATTATACTATCAATCGGTCTAATGTTAATTTTCTGATCTCAAACCATCTTTGATATACAGTGTAACCCGGATATAAAAGAGTTATCGGGACCGGAGAAGTCTCTTATATCCGGGTTTCTCTTATATCCGGGTTTGGTCTATTTTGTTTAGGTAAGTTTAGGCTCTAATTTGGGACCAGAGAAAATCTCTTATATCCGGGTTACACTGTAGTATTATTCTGTGACGGTAGGAGATAAATGCTACTTTTTCTCACCGTGGAGACTTGTAGAAATTTAAATCACTGCTGAAAGGTTGCGTTATAAACAAGATGTGACTCTTATGATGCAGTTTTAATTGATCTATCGACCTAATTAAAATAAAATGTCGAAAAGTGCATTTACAATTCTAATTTTTCTCTCTATAAAATCATTTTCTTGAGAGAATAGCTTTTGGGGGTTTTTTTTGATGAATTTTAAATATTATGTCTCCATTGCTTATTGTTTATTTAATTTATATTTTAAGACGCTGCAATTAAAAATTAGTAAACAAATTAAATGCCGAATATTATGTTCCCTTCTTTCAAATATTTTCTTGTAAAACCTCGAAATAATATTTAAACCAAAATAAACTATGTGGTTAATTTTAGTATTCATCCGTAAAATGTTAATTTTTCCGATATCAAGTTACCTTTGATATTATTGTATTATTCTATGACGGTAGGAGTTAAATGCTACTTTTTCTATGGAATCTGGACGAAATTCAAATGTTAACTTTTATCTATGTTATTTTCCTTGAGGAAATAGCTTTCACTTTTTAGGGAATGAATTTTAAATATTTCAAGTTTTCATTGCGAATGTAAAATTTATTTTTTCATTTTTGAGAAAAGCTGAAACATTGTATTGACGTAATAATTATATATTTATCTCTTTATTTTATTAATATGTTTAATATTCGCATAAAACTAATAAAAAGATAGTAAATAAATTATTAATACTCGCATCAAAATAATAAAAAAGTAAATAAATAAACTCACTATAAATGAATAATAATTAAATTTTCAGAAATATATTTCATTTGTAGAAGTTCTTTCTGTTGAATACATTATGTAAAATAACACCCGAAAAAAAAAATTATGTAAATATTGTCTTTGATAGAGTCAGTCATTTAAATATGGAAAAATAGCGAAGGACCATTTCAAAAGAATTTACTTTTATCCGAAGTATGATTCCGAAAATGCTCAATCTTTATCGGAAGCAGAAGTAAGTAGAAGTTTTCTATTATTTACCTTTTTATTACCTGTATTTTCGAGTTGCTGTTTTGCATGAAAAGTTTCGTTCATACTGAGACTCCAGCTATTTCTAACCACAGACGTTCTTTCTTCTCGACGTCAGGATTTACTTTTCGTTCATCACAGGGACTGGGTACGAGGGAAAAAAGAAAAGAATCACTAAGACATGAAATCAATTTTACTTAATATTTATTCAAAAAATTTAAATATTCCGCTCTATCCTTTCAGGGGGATTATCTTTGATCATTCAAACCTGTAAAGCACGCTGTCGTATTCATGTGAACATGTTAGGCCTTGTTTGACTCCTGTTTTTTGTTAGTAAAATACACATCTATACATCATAACAACAAAGTGAGACGTTTATACATATAGAAAGATTTAATATCCAAAGAATTTGGTTGTACTAGTTTGGTAGATAACTGAAAGTTCTTGTAATGTGGTTTTGAAATGTTTCTATTGTTTGTGTTTGTCGTGGTGAATGAATGAATTATTTGCAAATGATATGTCTATTATTAAAAGGTAATATGAAACATGTAATACTTATCAGTGGTCTTTATTACTGGAGCAGCTCCAATCCACGTGCTCTCTTTGTGAGAGGCCAATAAAAATAGGAAGACTCTAAATTTCCCGCCAGTAGGGAGGTTTCCTTTTTACTATGGAATCATGGGAATTAGGTTTTTGATTTTTGTTTTTCTTTTATTTATCGCGATCGTGAGATCACAACAAACACAGCAGTACGATGGGAGATATAGACGTGAACGCATTGTGATACGGAAAATAAGGCATTCAAATGTTAAGCGCCACATAACACCCTTAAAGATTAGCATAATCGCAGATTAAGATAAGCAAGCAAATCCCTCATGTTAATGAACAAATACAAAATGCATAAAGTCTGAAGATTCAATTTGGTTTTTAGTGAAGTTGATTTAAGTTTTAAAATAGGAACAGTGAGTTTGGCGAATAGAATGAAAATGGTTGAAATAAGAATATAAATGAAGTGAAATCAGTAATGACTTTGGAATATCAAGGCATACTGTTCAAGATACCCAGAAGAAGTGTGCTGAAGTTGAGACTTTGGGGATTTTTTAAATGTCCAGAAGATCTTAAAACTTAGACGAAATGGTTCAAAGATAGCTAACCCCCAAAAAATGCTTCAAAGATATCCAACCTCCAAAAACAGCTGGACAAGAATTGGATGAAATCAGTATTAATATTGAAGTCATAATTCATATAGAATTAAGAATACTACGTAAAAACATCTGAATTGCAACAAAATGTATCGTTCTCGCTGAATCCCTTCTGGATACTCATCACTTACAGTCCTAAATGCCTACAGATACTGATGCTGAAAATACATAGTCGAATGCTTTAAGATTCTTAGTAAATATTAAGCAAGTTATTTTTCTTTTTTTACTTTAATGTCGTATTTCTTTCACTCGCCAATATATATGTGTAGAACTTTTAGAACTGTGTATCCAGATATATAAGTGAACGTATATGCGCGTAATGGCATGTAACTTTTCGCACGCTCGCACACACATACAAACACACACACATATATATATATATATATATATATATATATATATAATGAAGACAAAAGGAAAGCATATTTTAGCCCCCGCGTTTCAACCTATGAGTTTGGCGAATAGAATGAAAATTATCGAAATAACGGCATTTGTCGACGTGAAATCGGTAAAGACTTAGGAATGTCAAGACATGATTTCCAAAATACCCAGAAGTAGCGTGCTGAGGTTGGAATTTTTGTTTTGACTTTTGAAATGTCCGGAAGACATTCAAAACTAAACAAAATTTATCGAAGATAGCTAGCTAGGTTATTTGTATCCAACCCAAAATGATTATCTCGACAAGTAATAGATGAAAGTAAATACTAAAAGCCGATGGAGAAGTTAAGAGAATGATGAAAGATCTCTCATACGTTGCCACATCTGCGCAAAGAATGTAAAACCTAAACAGGACTAATAAGCTACATCCATGCTTTCCATATTGGAGAATAAATCAAGCAATGAAATCACGTCGTATAGATCCTCATCATTATATAAAAGATCAATATAACCTATGGTATCATGGGTAGATTTTATTAAGCAACTACATTAACCCTTTCATTCACTCTAAGAATTATGTACATGATGATACATGAAATGCTAAAAGCTGACAGAGAAAGTAAGAAGATGCTGAAAGGTCTTTAATGCGTTTCATATGTAAAGGGATATAGAAAATCAGATAAAGCGTGATCAAGTTGTTATTTCTCATTCTGTACCTCTCTCCATTGATGTGTTTTTGATGAATTAAACGATTCTATCATTTTTCTGTTTGTCTACAGATAGATGCAATGTTCGCCGCGGCATTTGCAGAGCCAACCTTCTTTTTCTACAGTACAAGAGATGGAAATTTTGATGACCTACGGATGAAGATGAGAAGTTTTGCCAATGATCTTAACTGAACAAAAAGATCAATAAAAACATCTATCTATCTATCTCATAATATTTTTTTTAAAAATAACAAAATTTAAAGCTTGTAACGTTAATTTATACGAACGGGTAATGCAAAAGGTCTTGACTGTCAGGATTCCAAAATCGGTTTTCTGATGTTTGTGCTGTGGGTGAAATTCGAGACAATTTCAACACCTTCTCCTATAGTTAAAATTTCGTTTAATTTAATAACTTTAAAATATTTATTTCTGAAAATTTGCACACATTATTAAATTATTTTATTCTATCACCAGAAAAATATTTACATTTTGAATGTGATATATACACTAATTTGGTTGTCACAGATTTTGCATTAATATTTTTTTCTTTAAAACGTAATTTTAATAAGCTCATTAAAAGCTACACCAATTTTACTGTTGTGTGAAAAAGGAACGTTGTGAAATATTATACTTTGAATTTGGAGGTGTATAATAGCGGATAATAAGCCAGAGGAAGTAGCAATCTTATTATCCTTGGAGTTGAGTGCCACTTTTTACGGCTCATCTCTTGTTGGTACATGTC
The DNA here is from genome assembly GCA_903632075.3 of Acanthosepion pharaonis. NCBI lineage: Eukaryota > Metazoa > Mollusca > Cephalopoda > Sepiida > Sepiidae > Acanthosepion > Acanthosepion pharaonis. Next base: position 25,876 of record CAHIKZ030002779.1, on the reverse strand, counting down.
TGGAATTTTATGTTTGAGTTCTATTCTGCAAGTGTGGCTGCAGTTAGATTCCAAAAGGCGTCTTCAGAAAGTGTCAGTGTTCTAAAATACAACACTTACGGGGAGAAAAGATGAAGAGGACACTGATAAAAACGTTGTGATAAAATCATGAAAAAACGAAGAAAATAGTTTGAGTGTATGGTAATGTAACGGGTATCGGCGAACAAAGTAAGAAATAGATTACGAATGAGCGGGTAACATGTCGAGTTCAAGTTCTGGTCGAGTCTTCGTGCTAATCCACTTCGAAAAGGGATGAATCTAGTTTCCCCTAGCTATGGGTTAAATCGCTGGGCAAACGGAGCATTGTGGTTACAGATAATCTAGGAGAAAGGAAACAAAGAATTCAAAACGATACCCTAAAATATTTGGCTGTCAACCTTCACCGCTCTCCCGCAATTCGAAATGAGAATTATGAATATATATATACTTGTAAAATCAAAACTAGAGGCATCCGCAAGAATACTATTTTGATGTCTGTGTTTTTAATCATTTTACCCCAAGCAAAACAATAAAGCCACTATGACGCAACCGGTTACTGAGTGTTACTATTAAGGAGAGAGGACAATAAAAGAATAAGAATTAAGAAGACAGAAGATAACGATTGGCATTGAAGTTAAATTTTTGTAGATCAAAATTGACTGGGAAGCAAGAAGCCGGAATAGAGTTCCACAAGTGAGAAATGCGATAGAAGAAAATGTCAGTATACAAAAACATGGCTGTGTATTTTGAAAATAGTACTTAACATTAATTTCAAGATAGTTTACAACTAATAGTTTTTTTTGTTTTTTTTTTATCAGTATAAGATAAATATAACGCGATTTTCAACGTAGGTCAGGAATCATCTACATAAGCACCCACGAGTCTGCCTTACGCTTGGGAGCCATAATGAAAGGCACAAAGTTAAAAAAAAAAAAAAAAAAAAACGACACAAACGAGAGACAGTACAATCAAACATGGCGTACAGCCGGTGAAGAAACAAGTCGTCTACCTCATATAGCGCCGCGTGACGATGTATTATATTATAGGAGATGGCATCGTAACCACGAAACGCCATACGTCGAGTCCGACGTAACGCGAGGACCTTCTGTATAGGCATCATTCAAAGATACAAACTTGACGAACTCAGTGCAAATTTCCCAACAAAAAAATTCTTTTAAACTTTTACTTTGTTTGGTTTAAAATTTCTTATGTATTCCACCGCTGCTTAGGCCGAGTAGTTAGAACGTTTGCTTTTCGACCATGAAACCAGGTTCGAATCTCACCATAGTCGATTTGTCAGGAAGATAAATTCTTGATGTTATCGTCCTGGGATTGAGATCCCAGCGTGTAGCACCTTTTGGAATGTGACTGAAAACCATACCACGGGTAAACTCAAGCCATAGGTGTGAAATTGGATAGCCGTAACTATTTGAGAGTCGTTAATGTTTGTACTAGCCCGAAGTCACAAGTCATCGTGACCGAGGGTTTGAGTGTACTGGCCTTGTTCAGACGCCAGATAATACGCTCTCTCCCAGAAACTGCAACTAAGTTCTGCTCAGCATTGTTGCAGTATAAATCAAAGGTGGACTCTGTAGGTGTTGAACAAAAATAAATGTGCCTGAACAGGCGTCTGCAACAGGGATTGGCTAGCTTATGCTTATTTTTCTTTCTTTGATGGGATTGTTTTCTCTTTGCATATAATTTCAAAAGATCTCTATAAAAGTATTTATTTATTTATTAATAAATAACATTATATTTATTATTATTATTATCATTATTATTATGAATTCTGCATGATTTTAAACTTTCGTTAAATTTTATGTCTTTTTTGTTGGCTGTATTTTTATTTGAAATAAAAAACATTTATTTTACAAATGAATAGTTATTTTTTCAGTATTACATATTATAAATGAATTTTTTGTTCGACGTAATATTTAGACGAGTATCTTCATAGTTGTTATTTTCAGCACATTGTTTTTGTCGGTAAGTTCTTCTGTGTTCGTCATTATTTAATTTTATTTTTAAAACAGTTTAAAACCGTCTTAGTAAGTGTGAAGTGGCTGCTTATATTCAGTTCTCATTAATGATTTTTTTGGAGGGGGGGAGAAAAGCCTGAATACATTGATCCCTGCTCGCTGTCCCATTTGTAGATATTATTAAAATAATATCTCGTTACTGGCATATACCTATATTTGACAGAAAAGAATATTTGAGTGAGCGCTGGCGAACCACAATACCATAGCCACTTGACCTGAACAGGCAGCATTAAGAATATGCTGTTCCCTCCATAGCCAACATTGATAGGAGTCAATAGAAGGTTGGTGTAGACCAGAGAAGAAAGCAACTTCTTTAACCCTTCAATATACAACAAAGAAAGCAATAGGTATCGTTATCACATGTGTTATTGTTGCATGTTAACAGCAGTGAATGATCTCAGCTCGGCTTTTTCTCTTGGTCAGCGGTTGCTAATCGTTTCAGTTCGGCAATGAAATACTTCAACACAGAGAATTTTAACTATTTTTTATCATTCATGTTGACATATAAATTATCTAACCATCCAGTAGGTGGCGTCTCCCCTCAAAAGGGAACACGTCTACATCTCTTGACGGGTAAGAACCAACTCACAGAAAAAAAACAAAACCTTTTTCTATTTATCATTCCCACGCTAGCTCAGCCAATCCAAATCGACTTCCCTATTATGTCTTACATCTGACCCCGAAGCTCAACCTCAGGAAGTTGGAGATAAGATACACTTCCCCGTAAAAATAATAGTCTGCTAAGATATTACTTAACATTATTATTAAAAAAAAACAGCCAGAAGAAAGCCACTTTTGAAAATGATTCATCATTGAAACGAGAAAAGAAATAGGTATCATTATCGCGTGTGTTATGAAAAAGCGTCCAGAAGAAAACCACTTATTAACCATTCACCATATAGTAGATGATGCAGTAGAAATCCCTATTATTCTTTTATTAATCATTCACTCTAAAGAAGGCGATAATGCTACTAAGACGCAAGAAGTCATCGGGAGTGAAAGAGAATAAGAAAACTTTAGTGAGGAGAAAATAAAATAAAACAGTATTCAGGAAGACTGAATATTGCGATTGACATTGCATTTACTTTTCTGAAGAATGTAGATGACAGGGAAGCAAAAAACTGGAAGGGATTTTTACAGGCAAGAAGTACGTTAGAAGAAACTCTTAGAATAGAACTTGCGGTTACATCTAGCTATTTCAGTAGTAAAAAAATGAGACATATTTGCACTCGTTATACACTTATCGAGATATCGAGGAGGGGGAAGATCTTTAGAACAATTGCCATGCAAATATTTGTAGAAAAGACAGAGGGAAGCCACGTCACGGCGGTGGGAAGGTGATTGAAATCGAGATTTCCGGTCAAGGACGAATAACTGATTCCGGTCGATGCTGTCTACTCATTAATAACGTACCTTCGTTAGTTTGGAATCCCCATGGGAAACATAACCGCTTTTCTGTTTGAAACAAATAGTCGCATATGTGTCAAAACACGATCGGACAATTAAATCCCGTGATAGTGAGGACGTAGCTGTAGTTAGGATAGAGCTGGATTTCTTGCTTATCAAGAAGGATCAATCTCTAGTAGTTAAGGTTGGATTAAAAAATGTCTTCCTATGAAACGAATATGGCCACCAAACTGCGTGCAGAAGAAATACGTTCAATCGACATATTGCGAGAGTCGCATTGCCGGATTGTCCGATCGTGACTACAAACACGGGCATATGTGAGGCTATTCGTGACTACTTCCAGGGTCAGTTTACCAGGGAGCCCGGTCTGAGCCCTGCTCAGTTCGACGCCTATTTGGTCGACTTTACCAGTCTCGAGGCGGCTGAAGCGGCTGGGTGCTAGTGTCTCTTTACAATGTCGAAGATCTGGGAAGCGCTGAAGCTGGTTGGCCGGGACAGACCCCCGGGATTAGATAGTCTTTCTTATGAGCTGTACTTAAGGCAGTAACCCGTCTTTGTTCCTTTACTGGAAATGATTTACAACAACTGGATGGGGAAAGGGTCTATACATCAACGCTTCACTAGATATGTGAACAAGTTGCCATGCAGGGACAAAAACGGTGGCAATGATTAATCAGCCTTTAACGATATTAAACACAGAGTTAAAGATTCTACGATCTTATTTAGCCATTTGCAGGCTGTCGTCTTTAGTCTGATTGGCTCCGATAAGACTTGTGCTGTGAAGAACAGGACTATTCAGGACAAACACTTGTTACGCTTCATTATCGATGAAGTCGACAGTGAAGCCGTCCTGATCAATTTAGATCAATTCAAGGATATTGATACGGTCGATTTCTGGAGGCTGTTCTAGAGCAGTCGGTTTCGGGTCGTATTTTTTGCACTTGGATCTGACTTCTGTATGCGACTTCCAGAGTGCTGGTAGAAGTGAACGGAATACGATAGGAACCATTCGTCAAGGTTGTACGATTTCGCAATTGATTTACGTTCTTCTGTTGGAACCATTCCTTGGCAAGTTAAAGACGACTCCGATCCTGCGCGGAATTTCTCTGCCTTGTGCTACCACCTCGGCCAAGTACGCTGCCTATGTCGACGACGTTTCGGTTACTGCGTCGAGCAGAGCCGAGATTGACGAAGACGACAAAGAGATCACAGGGTAGGAGACGGTGGCAGGGGCCAAGATCAACCGCGATGAGTCTGTTGGCTTCCGTTTGGGCCCCGTTGAAAGTAGTTTCTCTTCCCGGGCCTTTACTCTGGACGGATGCGCCGGTCAAGATACTCGGCATTTGGTTTGGCCCCAATCTCCACTTGGAAATGAATTATTCGGAGCTGTGGGAAAAGGCCACGTTCTCTGTTTGTCTGTGGTCCCGGGGGAATCTTTCCTTAAAGCGGAGGGCGGAATCTTGTACTTCGCACATTTACCCGATTATACTTTACCGACTCTACGTGCTTCCACTCCTGTATATCATACTAATGGAAGTAGTGAAGTCTCGTTCCCCCTTTGCGAGATTTGTTATCTCCACCCTTCTGAAGGCTGTCTGGGTGTGCCGAGCGTTAAGATTCCTCAACACACGCTTCGCTTTCCTACAATATGTACATAATCGGATTGTGACGGCGAGGCCTAGAAGCAAGACACCCATAAGAAATTCTCATCCCTGAGAAGTGTGTACTTGTGCGAGGTGGCGGGCCCCCATTAACACCACAGCGAGTGCCCCTTCTATCGTGAATGACGGATAGCTCTCAAGTTTATTTACGGATGTCCTGTTCGGCGTCCTGACATTGTCCAGGAAGGCATTATATCGTGTGCTAGTTTAGGGGGTCTGTTCAGGATAATGTGACAGACGAGCTCGATCTAACGAAATAGGAGGTTCACTGCATATAGCCTTTGAAGCCTGGGTTGAAATGCCTCACTAAAAATGAGGCATCACTCCCCTGGCTGGTGCTTCGAAAGAGGGCCCTCTGGGTCGGCAAGAGATTTTGTTCAGCAGGGCTGAAAAAATCTCCAAACTGCGTTCACTGCGATGTGTCGGTGGAGACCCTGGATGGCACCTTCTTCCATTGCCGTATAGTAGGCCCGTTGTGCATGTTTATTGAAGATATCATGGTTCACAGAAAGTTCTTCGTCATCGAGGCCAGTTCTGTTTGTAGAAATGTGGTACCGTCGTTTACTAAGGCTGAACAGTATGTATTGCTAGGTGTTATGCTAGTCGTGATAGGGACGACGCCCACAGAACGAATGGGGGCGAGAAGTTGAACATTAGCAACCCCGTCCAAATCAGAGTAGTTTGTTTTTATCTTAGTTTCTTTCGTCAACTTATCTAGGGGATTCATACACATTGGCCCCTTTTTATTTTTGTCCTCACCTTCTTTGGTTTAATAGTCTATCCTCTCCGCCGTTAGGTGACCAGAGATGTCAGTTTTTTGATGAATGCGGGCCGTTTTTCGTTCTTTGAGTTTGCATTTCGTATTTATTGTTATATTTGAATGAATGTGTGTTTGAGCGAGAAAGTTGGACGAATGAGTGTTTTTAATTATGTAAGCCCCGCATTAATTTCGTCCAATTAACTGATGTTTCTGCCATAATTAAGGATTTTTTTTTTTTTAAACCTATTTTGTTTAGTTTCTTGTAAATACAAGGTAACCAAAAAAGTTCTGTCCGTTTTTATAGGAAAAAAAAAAATGCTTCACAGTATGTGTAACTTATATTTAGTCTTTGAAGTAATCGCCATCGGCATCTAGCATCTTCTGCCAACGTGTCTCCAGCTGTTAAATGCAATTGCGGTAGAACTCGAGGGGTTTTGACGCAAAGAAGTCCGTGAGGGCTTTGCGCAAGTTTGCTTCATTGGTGAAGGATTTCCCATGAAAATGATTATCCAGGGAGTGGAAGAGGTGGTAATCGGATGACGCAAGGTCAGGTGAATAAGGTGGATGGCACAAAGTCTCTCACCCAAGTTGCTGTATGGTATCCCTAACCACTCGTGCGACAGGCGGCCTGGCGTTGTCATGGAGGAAAAGCACACTTTTGCGATTCACCAGTGCTGGCTCCTTCTGTCGCAATGCCTGTTGCACACGTTTCAAGTGCTGCGAATATAGGTCTCCAGTGACTGTTTGGCCCGTTGGTAGCAGTTCATAATGAAGTACTTGACGACCTGTCCACCAGACACAAAGCATAAACTTGCGTAGGTGCATAGACGGTTTTGCGGTGTGAGGGACAGCATCCTGAGGAGACAACCAATGTCTGAAACGCTTGGGAGTTTCGTACAGAACCCACTTTTCGTCACTAGTAAGCACTCGATTGAATAAGGATGCGGTATGGTGGCGAGAAAGCAGCGACACGCAGGCTGCCACTCGTTGTCCCTCCAACAGCGTTTTTGGAACCCACTTGCTCAGTTTGTACGTCTTACCTAGGCGGTGCAGGTGAAGTCTAACTGTTTCATCGGAAACGTTGAACTGTCTTGCAAGTTCACCACACGTTAGACTACTGTCCTCTTCAATGGCCGCCTTCAGGACTTCGTCATTCAATACCTGTGGTCATCCACTGCGAGGATCATTATGGAGAGATAAATCTCCCGACTTCAATTTTCGAAACCAACGCCTTGCAGTACGTTCATCCACAGCACTATCCCCAAACGCTTGGCATATGCGGCGACTTGATGCAGCTACTGATAAGCCCAGTTTGAAGTCGTAAAGCAAACAGCCCCGAACGAGATCTCTAGACATTTCCATCCTTCTCACAGCTGTCCGGCATATAACTGATGGCCGGGCACGGTGCGCGTGTTTTTTATAACGTCTGATGTTCCTACTTCCGGCTGTCCGAATTTGAAAACAATTGCTACACGCATTTCGTATATATTTCAACTTCATTCAATGACTAATCAAGAAACGGACAGAACTTTTTTGGTTACCTTGTCGTAAATTACATATTACAAGTACACATCGGGGTTGAATTTTAAAATATTATTTATATCCCCCCGAGACAAATTCTACATATGGGTACTAGCTAGGACTTCATAGACATTCTGAGGTATTATGGTGGCTGTAGTAAGAATGTGGTGTTTTGATGTAAGAAATACTGTGGTATGTTTAGATCAGTGATTATGGTTAGCTAATTTTAAAGAAGACAGATGAAGACCACACTTTCTTCATTCCCCGTTTTTGGCCTTGTGCCACATTTTTTGTATATTAAAAAATAAATATAACTTTCCCCTATGGTACCTAGACTTTATGAATTTAAGCGAAGTACTATATGGGCGGTAAGGTCTCATCATTTTACTATTGAAATGTCTAAATGCAACCGTATGTTCAGTGCTTTTCTCTTACTTTTGTCAACTTTGAGCTTCAAAAATTTAAATGCAATGTCAATCGTTATCTACTGTCTTCTTGATTACCCTTCTTGTATTTCCCTCGTTCCTTAAGAGTGTTTTTCTTTTCTTATATTCTTTCACACTCAGTAACATCTCTTTGTCTTAGTGGCTTTGTTGCTTTGTTTGGGGTAAAATAATTAAAAGAAAGCTACATAGCTGTTTTTATTCTCCCATCCGGTGCATTGTTTTGACTAATTTGAACAGATGTTAACAATTACATCCACACATATGTTTGTTTACTTTGGATTTGTTATAACACGAAAGGTAGCTAGTCGTGACAAATGTGTCAATACATAGCAGCTGTTGCATTGCGTATCAATTGCGGAAAATATACAATGTTATATTAATGATACTATGGTTGAGCCCCCCTCCCCCTCGCGTAGAAGAGGAAACTGTGATCTGATCTCGGTCACAAGAGTTTTCTGCTTTACAGTCAGCCGGTGGGTTCTTCTAAGTGGCATCAACTTTGAACGATAAAGACCTGTAGGAAGATAGAAGTTATAAACCCGCAACAGACGAAAACATATGGTCTCACCAAGGAACATCACGAATACCATCAGCTTAGTCGTTTTCAATTTTTTTTAAAACACTCTCACTTTCCGCCCATTTAAACTACTTGTTCTATTCATATATGGTAATGTAGGAGGATAACGTTTGCTTTCTGACCATGAGACCCGAGTTCGAATCTCAACATGTTCGATTAGTCAGGAAGGTGACTTCTTGATGTTATCGGCCTGGGAGAGGCGATCCCAGCGGGTGGCACCTTTGGAAAGTGCCTGAAAACCATGCCGTGGGTTAACTATAAGATTGTGAGTGAGATTACATTGACGGTCGCGTTAGCACGAAGTCGCAAGTCATCGTGACCGAGTGCTTGGCCTTGTTGTAAATGATGATCTCGCCAGATAACACACTCTCTCCCAGAAACTATAACTAAGATCCGCTCAGCATAGCTGTAATATAAACTACAGGTGATCCCTGTGGGTGTTAAACAAACACGAATGTACCTGAGAAGGAATCTGCAACAGGGATTGACTAACCACCCTAGTAAGACAAGTATACTCATATACGAGCGCCCAGCCACCACCAATTTCTGTGTGGGACAAATAGTGATATATATATATATATATATATATATATATAAGGTCATCCCATAAGTTCTGTCCGAATTTTAACTTTTTGTTGAAATGAACGAAATTTAAAGAGTATTTTATAATGTCTAATAGAGCTGAACATTATTTTTATGTTTAGATGCATTTAAACTGATCAAATTTTATTTCAGAGAATAATAAAATTAAATTTTGTTTGATTAACCCTACTAACATGGAAGTACCCAAGAATCATTTGAGGCACATAATGCTTTATGAGTTCAAGAAAAGAAACTCAGCAGCCGAAGCGGCTAGAAACATTCACTCAGTTTATGGAGAGGAATGTGTGAATGAAAGAACTTGCAGAAGATGGTTTGCAAAATTCAGAGGTGGAGATTTCACCCTTGAAGATGAAGATCGAACCGACGTCCAGTTGAGTTTGATGAAAAGCTTCTTGAAGCAGCCCCTGAAGAAAAATCCTGCTTTATCAGTTGAGGAATTGGCAGTGGTTCTCAGTTCAAACCATACAACTGTTCACCGTCATCTTCAACAACTTGGAAAAGTTCCTAAACTTGGAAAATGGGTGCCTCATGAATTGTCTGAAAACAACCTCAAATCCCAAGTTGACATCTGCTCTTCTCTCCATTCTCGCCAACTTGTTTCACCTTTTTTGGATAGACTTGTGACCGGCGACGAAAAATGGAACTTTTATCGAAATGTTAAGCGTCGTAGACAGTGGCTTGGTAAAGGGGAAGGACCCCAGCCACAGCCGAGAAGGGAACTTCATGGGAAAAAGGTTTTTCTTTCAATCTGGTGGGATCGCCAAGGAATAATCCACTTTGAATTCTTACCACCTCATGCAACAATTAATGCTCAAATATATTGTCAGCAATTAGAGCGTTTGAACCAAGCTTTGAGGAAAAAAAAGACCTGCTCTAGTGAATCGAAAAGGGGTGATGTTTCATCAGGACAATGCGCGACGCCACACAGCAAGAATCATGTCACAAAAGATCGAAGAACTTGGTTAGGAGAAAATTCCTCATCCACCTTATTCTCCCGATCTTGCACCTTCAGACTACCATTTGTTTCGTAGCTTACAGAATCATTTGGAAGAAACAGCTTTTGTAACACAGGAAGAGGTTAAAACTGACATTGTGAGTTCTTCGAATCAAAGCCAAAAGAATTTTACATTAATGGAATTAGTAAGCTTGTTAATAGATGGAAGGAAGTTATAGATAATCAGGGAAAATACATTGTTGATTGAATCTGTAATTAAATGTAACATTTGGTCTCTTGTTTTCTTTATTCAAAATTCGGACAGAACTTATGGGATGACCTGATATATATATATATATATATATATATATATATATATATATATATAAATTTGAACTTCAATCTTCCTTATATAATCTCTCACTATGAATTTCATTTCATATCTGCTCATGGAGTATCAAATGTAAACAAATGTACGTGAGACCATATTCAGAGAAGATTGATGTTCAAATACAGTAAATTATATATATTATATTTGCTTTCAACCGAACGCTCCTCTGTGGGCAAATCAGTTAAAGGCACGTCAAGTGGGCAAATATATATATATATATATATATATATATATATATATATATATATATATATATATATATCTCTTCTTCTTTATGTGCCGTGTCCCTTCAGAATGTAAAAGACCATGACTTTCCACAACTTCCTATCCCTTGTAGCTCAATAAAAATTGTCTTTCTGTTATTCTCCTAAACCCTGCCCCGTCGTCTATTTACTCAAGCTCAATACGCATGTTATGCTTTGTTTTCCTCTGTTCCTCTTGCCCTCTATCCGTTCTGTGAGCATCAGATTTTCCAAACCCACTTTTCTCATTATATGACCCCAGAAATCTCAGTTGTCTTTACTTGATGTTAAGTATTACTGTCCTTTTTGTTTCCATTTTCTTCAAAACTTCGTTCGTTCGGTTCATAGTATCCTCAGCATCCTTCTTTAGAATCACATTTCTTTTGCTTCAAGTCTTCACTTCATCTTTGAGGAGATTGGGCAGCATTCACTGCTATACACGATGCCTATGTGTGTTATCTTTCTTTAAGATATTTTGGTCCTTTCGTCCGTTGTACTAAGGTGTTATTATACCTCGGATATAATAATGCCTACAATGGGAAATGTTTCTAGCACCCCAGTCAAATGGTTCGTATCAGAATGTACTTAGTCAGTGTGTACCTCTGCCAGTGACATCGTCAGTAAAACCTTAAAGAACATTTATTCCACGACATATAATGTTGAAGAAGTAAATAATTTAGTTATATTTTTTCTGATATTTCTGAATCGAAATAAATTCGTATATCCTCCCGAAATGCTCCCCTTCTTATGGTAACTCCTTCCACAAAATATCATTGAAATCCGCTGAGTATTTCTTAGATATTGTGCTGGCATCGTTTTCAGGTAAAGCTACTTACCTGATCATAAGTCCCAGGTAAGAAATTAAACATATTTAAATCAATAATAACGCCATATGCTTTCTTAAATTGACACAAAAAACACCAACAGATGTTATGTGTTGACACTGTTGTCAAAAAACGCTAACACTATCTAACCTTGGAGACACATACGGACTTAGTAAATTCTTTTTATCAACTTTTTTGCTAGCGATGCTATCATCCCAACAGCATTCATTCCTCCCCATCAACTCCAAGAGGATGGAAAAGGTGGCAACGAAATCCGAAGGCTCATTTGGAATAGCAAAATAGTCCTTCAAAAGCAGGAACATTTCTTTAAAAACAAAAAAGTGCTGAACTGATATTTAATGTGAATCCTTCGATATAGCAGTGAATACTAGACAATCTCCTCACAGATGAAAATGAGATGTAATGCAATAGAGAATAACATAGACTGAACATGTAAGCAACAAGGAAGTATTAAGGATAATGTGAAAACAAAAAGGGATGCTTATACTTAGAATCATCAAGAGATATTTGAAATTTGTAAGACATATAATGTGAAAAGAGGGTTTGAAGGATTTGACATTCACACATTGAAGGCAAAATAAACAGAGGAAAACAATACGTAAACAACATATCGAGTTTAGACGACAGAAGAGTTAGTGAGAGATTATATGGATTAATGACATGAGAGTTCTTTCATGTTGATTGGTTGGTTGATTTTGTTTAGTGGTATATCAACACCTCTAGGGGTTATTTAATGACGAAATCTAAACATTCTGAACACAATATTTGGCTTCAAGTAAATATATTTTAAACATTATTGTATGCCGTCAGTTACAGATAAAATTGTATTGCTTATCATTTTACTATAAATAGGTATTTTTGGCCATTTTACAATATAAAAATATATTGCTGGCATTTTTATGATTTCATTATGTTTTGTTTTTGTTTTGGGTTTCACTATGTGACTATAGCTGGGAGCGTAACAGATGATACCACCCTGGTTCAAGGTGGACCTGTTTTTTGTTTTATTCGGTGATATTTCATATACTGAAACGATATTCTGAATTATATGGAAAGAAAGCACTTCAGTATTCTCAAAATGTTAATATATCTTGACGACGATGTCAACACGAATTTATTTCGATTCAGATATATTTTATAGATCATTATAACGACAGGATGTTGCTGTTGGCAAAAGAATGGGCCCAAAATACAAATTACAAATCGGAGATACCAAAATCAAACAATTACAGCAACATAAATATCTAGGAAGAGTTTTGACAGAATATGGAAGGTGCTGCAACAGAAATCTGATTCTACAGAAGGATGCTAAGGATACCATGGACCAAACATGCCAGCAATAACGAAAATAGAAACAAAAAGGAAACATATAGTTAACATCAGAAAGAGAGTTGAAATTTCTGGGGCACATAATGAGAAAAAGGGCTTGGAAAATTTGATACTCACAGGATAGTTTGATGACAAGACGGACAGAGTAAACGAACTCATAACCTATTTAGTGTTTCAAGTATCTAAATGTTTGCTGTTGTTACTGGAAAACGTGGGAGTTCAGATTAAATTGCTTTCACTGTGACATGACATTTAGAAGAATAGCTACTGCACTTTTAAGAAATCTGCTGCTTAAAATTTAATTGCAATTACTACATTACCTCAGGTTACCTACTGACCGAGAGTGGGAGATCTGCTGAGGGCTTACCAAATTGGAATAGTTAACTGCAATAAATTGAAGGATCGCACTGTATTAGAATCAGATGAAGAAGGAGACGCACAGATGATGAGAGATCCCCACGTAAGAGAAGGGTTTGAAAAGAAACAAGCAGACTGTGAGATAGCTGCTCTTAGAGAAAAGGTGGAGACAAGAGAGACCACTAAGTATGCAATAATAGACGAAAGGCTGTGTTATCTTTAAGGTAGAGATGAGGAAGTTAAAGAAACGCTAAAGTAGAGAGTTTTCACAGAACCTTGGAAGATGTACTAGCTAAAATGGCTAGAAAAAATACGGAGAATTGGGATCTGTACTTGATTCAAGCATTGGCGGCTGTGTGGTTTACGATTAAGGAAACCTCCAGATTTTCGTCATACTTGATGTTGTTTGACAGAGACGTGGTCCTGCGTGTGGATAACTTGTTGAAACCCCGAATAAGGTATATGGGGGAAGATCATCATCAGCTGTTATTGGAACAACAACATAAGATATTTGTACAGACCAGAAGAAGAGTAAAGAGGGCACAGAAGAGAAGAAATGTGAAGGCGAATGTGGAAAGAAAAGTAGTAGAATTGAAGGTTGGAGACCCTGTATATTACAAGATTCACCTGAGATAAGGAAAACTGGTCCAGAGATGGGAACCATACTACAGGATAGTAGAGCAGACGGGTATGAAATATGGGATCAAATGACAGAACGGACGACAAGAGCCCATGCCAATGATCTGAAGAAAGCTGAAATAGCCGATCTGGAAATGAGTAAGCCAAGGCCTAAGAAGGCTAGAAAAAGGAAGGTAACTCTAGTTGAACCAGAAGAAATGGAGACGGAAGAGGATTCTGAAGAAAATGAAGAGATAGATCAACTTAGCCATCTGGACAAAGCGATCCGAATGACAGATCTGGATTCCTTCCGCCTCGCCCTCACGTCCAAAAAGAAAGAAGAGAAAAAAAGAAATTCAGTAAGGCAGTCAAGGGTTCTAAAGGAAAACACCCTGAACGAGAAGAATAGCTCAGTGAGAAGAGGATGAGATACCCTTTTCACAGCTCAGAGAAAGGCTAAGATATAAAGGAGATCTAGAGGTTGAATCAAAAAGTAATGAGGAGGTTCGAGGTACGGACTTGAAGCTACCTGAGCAGAAGGAAGAATCAGGAGAGAAGGAAAAGGATGAGACACCTCCTGAAGAAGAATTGAACACTGAAAGAAGGTAGGAGGTTGAACAGGAACTACCTCTGAAGATGAAATTGAGAGGGGTAGAGAAACGCAAATCTCAGTAGAACAAAAATGGCTGTGAACGATAGAAGCGTTCAAGTGTCGACCGGTAACGACAATGGAACCCATCCGCTGACTTGTGGTGGATGTGGTTCGAGGAGATAGAAGTGCAGGCGGCATCTCACGAGGGACGGAAAATTATTGGTATTTGCTGTTCGGCCGGCAGTAGTGTCATGGAGGTACGACCTTTGAAGAGAGAGAGCCACGCGCATCTGTCCGAAACAATCGATCTACTAAGAGTTAGAAGAGGGAAGAGTTGAAGGTTGTAAATTAAAGAAAGGAAGTTATCCCAGAATAATTGGGTGAAAAATTGAACAATACCGAATGGCTAGGAAGAATAAAAACAAAAAAAATCTTGTTGCCTTAAAGGAATGGCCAAAATGAAAGGGTTGATGATGATGATGATGATGATAGCACCAATAATGTTGATGATGATACGAATGACGGATGCTCGGAAGCACAGCCGGAATACCATTTTTGAGAAGACGAGTGAAGTAATAATAACTTGGTCGAAATGGTTGATCACATTTGTTATAGATTTAAACCCGTATGAGACGCTGAAAGCTAAGGAATGAGCTAAGACAGCTGGCTACAGCCAGGTTGAATATAAAGCGAGATTATCCCAAGGAGAAAGGATCAGATTATTGTATTCTCTAGATTTGGAGGCTCAATGGAAGGACATGAAAATTACCTGAAGGAAATAGAACTGCTGCAGAAAAGAGAGAAGAGAAAAAGTTTGTTGGAAAAGCGTTAAATGTCCTTTTTAGAAGAGTGACTGAAGATGACGTTAAGGTTATAAGAAGAAAACTGGGAGAAGTAGAAATGAACCAGAGAATGCTAGATCAAGTGGCAAGGTGGGGTGCCAATATTAAACGCGACAAGGTTGGAACTGGCCAAGAATAGAGCCAAAATTAATTGGTTGATAAGTAACCTAGCAGAATTGAGACAGGAGGCAATTAATGATACAGAAACTGTAATGATGGAATTACAGGGAATTCAGTTGATTTATGCAAAAATATTTTCAACTAATGACAATTACAAATAAGGTGCAGCAAACTAGTCAGTCGCTGACAATATTGCTGGAGCATGTGAGAGCTCAATTAGATATATTGTCATTGGGACACCAGTCCCCGAGCATAGTAACCTCAGGTTACTTGAGAGAATTGCTACTTGGAATACAGAGAGAATTACCCCATCACTTAAGTTTGCCAGTAGATCCCACCAAAGAATTATGGAAATATTATAGTGTGTTGGGATGTGTAACCTTGTTGGAAAATATTAGTTTTGATATCTATTCCGTTGTAGGACACAAAAAGTATCTTTGAGATATATCAAGTTATAAATCTACCTATTTCCTACCCCAGAGGAGATCAAGGTTTAGGAATGATGGCAAGATACAAGATGGAAACGGAATACATAGCTTTAAATTTGGATAGAACAAAGTTTATGCTGCTGACAACAGAAGAAGCTAGAAAGTGTAGAAATGATGCTTTGGAAACCTGTACATCATTGAGTCCCATCTATGTAGCAGGTAATCACAAAATGTATGTGCTAGAATTGTTTGAAGGGAAGAAAGAAAGAATTAAGAGAACTTGTCAAGTAGATTTTGCAAACACGGCATTACCACAAGCTATCAGTGTTTCAGACGGAGTGTGGGCAGTGGCCGCACAGAAACAGATCAGTTTGTCTAGGGTATGTGGGGGAGAGTCTACAAGAACACTAAAAGTGAAACCACCATTATCCCTGTTAAAATTGCCCCTGAGATGTTCAGCATTTGGGATATCTATTTCCTTACCCCTATATTACCAGGTAGAAGAAAGGTATGAAGCGGAAGATTTTTAATGTGTACCTTACATAAAGTGACTTTGTGATGTTCCTTGCATAAAGTACCTTTGAGGTGACTAAGATGTTCTTTATATAAAGTACCGTTCAGATGTTTGAGGGGTATCATACAAAAAACACATTTGAGATGCTTAAGCTTTACCTTACATATAGAATCAAAATATATCTTACATAACGTAGCTTTGTGGTGTTTGAGATGAAAACTAGAGAAGAAAAGACGAGTTATTATGAGATACAAATTTGAATTGGAGAACATATTTTAATTGGAAATCTGAATACACATTGGAATAGAAAATGACGGCTTCCAAAACTAAGGAAGGTATTAAGAAATAATAAAATAATTTTTTGCAACAAGGAAAGGCAAAGAGAAAAGTAGTTTTTGCATGTGTTGTAAAGGAGAAAGACAAAGAGAAAATAATTTTGTCTATGTGTTGAAAGGCAAAAAGAGAATTTTTTTTCTTTGAGTGGTAACAAGGAAATGGAAAAAGAAAAGTAGTTTTGTCTGTGTTGTAAAGGAGAAATCCAAAGAGAGAATAATTTTCTATGTGGTGCAATAGAGAAAGGCAAAAAGAGAATGTTTTTTCATTGTGTTGTAACAAGGAAAGGCAAATAGAAAAGTAGTTTTCGTCTGTGTTGTAAAGGAGAAAAGCAAAGAGAAAATAATATTGTCTATGTGTTTAATAGAGAAAGGGAAAGAGAAAATAATATTGTCTATGTGTTTAAGTTGGGAAGTGAAAGGCAAAAAAAATAAAATTTTTTTTAAACATATTTTTTGTTTTTATTTTTTTAACATCACCTCCAGTGAAAGGCAAAGGCAAAATAATATTGTCTAAGTGTTTAATAGAGAAAGGCAAAGAGAAAATAATATTGTCTATGTGTTTAATAGAGAAAGGCAAAGAGAAAATAATATTGTCTAAGTGTTTAATAGAGAAAGGCAAAGAGAAAATAATATTGTCTATGTGTTTAATAGTGAAAGGCAAAGTCAAAATAATATTGTCTATGTGTTTAATAGTGAAAGGCAAAGTCAAAATAATATTGTCTATGTGTTTAATAGAGAAAGGCAAAGAGAAAATAATATTGTCTATGTGTTTAATAGTGAAACTAGCAAAAAAGTCAAAATAATATTGTCTAAGTGTTTAATAGAGAAAGGCAAAAAAGAAAAATAATATTGTCTATATGTTTAATAGTGAAAGGCAAAAGTCAAAATAATATTGTCTATGTGTTTAATAGTGAAAGGCAAAAAAGTCAAAATAATATTGTCTATGTGTTTAATAGTGAAAGGCAAAGTCAAAATAATATTGTCTAGGTGTTTAATAGAGAAAGGCAAAGAGAAAATAATATTGTCTATGTGTTTAATAGTGAAAGGCAAAGTCAAAATAATATTGTCTATGTGTTTAATAGTGAAAGGCAAAGTCAAAATAATATTGTCTAAGTGTTTAATAGAGAAAGGCAAAGAGAAAATAATATTGTCTATATGTTTAATAGTGAAAGGCAAAGTCAAAATAATATTGTCTATGTGTTTAATAGTGAAAGGCAAAGTCAAAATAATATTGTCTAAGTGTTTAATAGAGAAAGGCAAAGAGAAAATAATATTGTCTATGTGTTGCATCAAGGAAAGGCAAACAGAAAAGTAGTTTTTGTATGTGTTGTAAAGGAGAAAGTCAAAGATAGAATATTTTTTTGAATGTTCTGCACATAGAAAATTTTTCTTAAGATTGGAGGAGAGACAAGAACATTTTATGCTGATAAAGTAAATATTTATTGCACCTCGTATTTCGACTTTCTATCACATCTGCTGCAGGTTCCTGATTTACCATTCCCATCACATCTGTTTACTTAATTTTCATAGCTTTTCTTTTTGTTCAGTACATATCATCTTTCGTGAGTGTGGTACATCATTTTCTGCAACTTACTGGTATTTTCTTCTGTTTTTTGTATTTATTTTTCACCTTCCATTGATTTACAGATCTAGTTGTTTACATGTTCATCAGCTTAGCCTTCCGCAGAACTTGCAACAAAATTCCTTTTACTGAATTTTGGTTAAGATTCTTTCTCGCAGGATCACTTTGTTTAATTCAAAAGTTGTGAGTGGTAATGTTTATTTAACACATGGATACATGTATGTGTGGTGCAAGGCTGAAGGAGAAGTGAGGAATGGCTGGTATAGCATCCTACTCCTAGGTAATCTGACTTGCAGTCAAGTCACTCTAACAACTGACATGCTCACTGCAAGAAAGCATCCCTCTCCATTCAATTCCAACTTGTACCAAAATTCTAGGGAATCTAATAAAAATACCCATGACGATATATATATATATATATATATATATATATATATATATATATATATATATAATATATAAAAGTGGGCATTGAAGTTAACACTTAGAGGTGACAGGCTGTTTCATGCTAGACGCAATCGTCAGGTCATATTTACACATGCTCTATCTCTGATAGTGAGCACTTTATCCCAAAAATATAGCACACCTTAAGAGTATATTTGTTCATATATATATATATATATATATATATATATATAAATGTCTTAAAATAATTGTCGGACTTTGTCCATTTCATAATGTGCGATGTCATTTGTTAACATTTGATACGCCATGAGCAGATATGAATGTACGTGAGAGATTCATGGAAGATTGAAGTTTAAATACAGTAAATTCGACCTTGTTAACCGAACGCTCCTTCATGGCCAAATCGGTAAAGACATGTCAAGCTAAATGACGGTTCCATATAGGATTCAGGTTTGAATCCTGTCGGAGGACGAATATTTTCTGTGAAAATCTTTTCGATATTCAGGCTGGTAAATGTTGTTTAATACTGCTTATTGTTAACAGAACATTTACTTAAATATTTGTATCCAGAAAAAGAATGTATAAACATAAAAATATCCTAATATATATATATATATATATATATATATATATACACTAGTGTACCTGTGCCGTCAAAAAGGAATGTATTATAAGTTATATGTATTATATTGCAACTAATTTTTGTCCAATCCAAGTACAATTTTGTTATTTAAAAAAGTTTTTTGTTAACATTAATAATTGAACAGTGTACAATTTATAAACACCTCAGGAAAAATATCCGTATTTCATCCTAATAAATGTTACATATTTACAAACCAAAATTTTTTTTGTTGCAAAGGTTCCCAAAGCACAATATTTTTTTATGTAAACTTTGGAAGATCTGAGTAATCTTTGACAGTCCATAGATTCAATCTGTTATTTCAGAGTCTGGGAAAGAAGGAGATTGTTACAGAAACAAAAAAATAGTTACAATTTAGTTCTTACTGTGAATTGTGTCGCTGTTGATTGGGGTGGTCTCTTTGTAGTTTATCAGTGTGGTAGCTTTTTATGTGTGGACATGAATGGGGTCTTGAATTCTGTGCATCACATGTCAAAATTTTGCACACTACCCCTCAATTGTTACACACAAAAAACTTAAATATAAATATATATATATATATATATATATATTACAAATATATATCACATTTTTTCATGTCATGACTGGGTAGGGTGTGAACTCATTAAATCAAAATAATAGCAAACCAAACATTCAAACGAAAATTAAATGTATTGGTGACAAGATTTTCTGAGTGTAGTTTAAATGTGGTACCAGGCCAAATATGTGGAGCGCCCAGTGAGGACTGATCTATCTCACTACAGTCTTAATTCCAGGAGTAGCCAGGTTTGTCTATTGCTTGGTTTAAACGCCTCCCTGAACAGGAGTAGAGGTTCATCCCTTGTTTCCTGTTTAGGACAGGGTTTCCAGTTCCTTCCAGAGTCTACTTCAACTCTATACACCTAATGTCTCTTCCTGAACTTTGAAATATTATTCGCTAATTAAATCTTGACATCTTCAACTCTAGAATTATCTATCTTTCCTGTTATCTTGCTCTTTCTTATGATAATACAACTCCACACAGTACCTCTCTAGATTGAGTGGCCCTTAAGCTTTGTATTGGGTGATCATTAGTAACAAATAAAAGCATTCTATTTAGTTAGGCAACCTTTCTAACCATTACGCCACATCAAAGTGCCTCTACAAGTGGTAATGAGACGTGGAGGCAAAATGTTTTACATGATTCTAATAGCTTCAACTAATTAAAGCAATGTTAAATCTGTGACCAAATTCAGTCAAATCCGTAATTAAATCTTTTAAGCTAATCCTTTTACTTAAGTAAACCCTTTTCCTAATAAATTCTTTTAATCTTATCCTATATTAGTGTTATGGTCCAATATCCTCGCACCAAAGTTATGGTCTAACGTTAGAACCAAGGAAGAACTACACGAAGACAAGAGTAGAATAACAAAGATATATTCCAACAGAAATATAGTACAAGAAGTTGAAGTTGTTAGTAATGACTGTCCGTCTGGCTTAGAGTGAACTAATATTGTCTCGACTCGTTACACCATTAATTCGGGTTCAGGGCCTGTCTACCTCCCGGACGAAACCTTGCCCTTCGGCAAAGCTTCGTCCGAGTTCCTCTCTGCCAAAGCAGAGAGTTCAACAGTCATGACCTGGTGCTCGTTACACTATTCATTCGGTATCTAGCCCCCCCCCCCCACCACCACTAGGGTTGCATGTGGCACAAGGCCGAGTTTAACGTGGGTTTACCTAGCCCGTAGCCTCGGCCAAAAATATACCCTTTGAACCCGCCTAGACAGGTTCAGGGCTTTTGTACCTCCCCGGACGAAACCTTGCCCTTCGTCCGGGTTCCTGTGCCAAAGCAGAGAGTTCAACAGTCATGACCTGGTTCTGGTTACACCATTCATTCATTATACCTCTTGAGAGCCGCAGTATTTATAGTGTCAGGAAGAGTCCATTATCATTATAGGTAAGTTCCCATAACAATTAGATGTATAACTTGTATTTTTATGTCAATCCACCTTCCTTTCTTTTGCATATAGTGCAACTGGCGTGTCACTCATCCAACTCCAGGTATGTCTTGCTATCTGTCAGTTGGGAAGCAACTCCACATATCCGGGTCTTCTGTTAAAATAAGCCATGAGATTATATTCATTGTTGGATTGGTAGACCTGTTGCATAGCTTACAGCACTTGGTATTTCCTGGGGGAGAGGGTCATCAATATAAATACGTACCAGGCTTGATGTGGCTTAACTTCGGTCATTGGCACCTATCTTCTGATTTCCTAATAGATTAACCAGGGGTTTAGCACATTTCATATTATCACACAACTAGCCAATCTCCTCGGCTGAGGTACTTCATCTACAGCAGAAATGAAAAGAAGGCCTAAACACCAATGCTGAAAAGAGATATCCTCGCACTGCCCTCTTCATTATGGTTTAGGTTTACATCAAGCAAAGGATCTTGAATTTAAGTTGCCATGAAAAACCAATATATTGTGCTGTAATTAAAGATTGATCATTAATAAAGCTTTTGTCTGGCACAAGGTTGCAGTACTGAGGTATCTGGTAAGGATTGTACTCCATTCACAAGCTAATGGTAAACACTGTTCTGGATTACTTAAGATCCAAATATCAAGTCTTTAATACAGGCCCCTTAAACAAAAGTGACTTTGTAGATAGGACCCCAAATAATGCATGGGTAATAGTTTAAAGGTTGAATAATGACGCTGTGGATTTAAATGAGGAATGGTAAAAATGGCACAAGTGAAAAAATAGGAAATAATATATTAACAAATCGAGGTAAAACAATTCTATTTTTTTTGCTATTATTAAAAAATAAATAAATACAAGTTTATATATGATATATATATATTTTTAAAATTAGATTTCATAGAAGGATATGTCTACACAAAGAAGAAATTCAAATTTCATTGGCAGGAATAACATAGTCACCTACAAAGTGCTAAAGATTAAAGTAATAAGATGAAAATATTTATTCATGCTAAAGAAAAAAAAACAACTTTATTTTTAGCAGGTACATGCTCCTGTTGTTATTTTGATTTTCTTTTCTTAAACAGCAAAATTAATAAAAACCAGGATGAAAGAAAGTTTGAGCCTTTGATAAGGACTGAACCTGTAAGAGCTTCTACAGATGATATATCCTGTCACCAGTTTGACCACAGGATGCTATCTTAATAGAACTAGATTTGAATTACCTATTTCAGAAAAGCACATCTCTCTTTGGGGCGTGTTGTGCTCTAACTAATGATTGCCCATTTATGAAGCTTTAGTTTGGCACAAGGTCACATATATATATATATATATATATATATATATATATATATATATATATATATATATATAAAATATAAGATGAAATAGCTTTAATTAAATTCTCAACCAAAACAAAACAGTTAAATAAGTGATATAAACAAATTTTTACTACATTAATAAATAAATAAATAAATAAATAAAACAAAAATAAAAACGAGCAATATAATTTGACCCAAATAAATAAAAACGACTTCCGGTAAAATAACCGCCATAATAGAATACCCACAATGCCGAGAAAAATAACAGCATATGTGGCCTGACGATTGCATATAGCATGAAACAGACTGTCGCCTCTAAATGTTGACTTCTATGTTCACTTTTATATTTACACACGCTCTATCTCTGATATTGAGCACTTTATTCCATAAATATAGCATAAGACTATATTTCTTTATATATATATATATATATATATATATATATATATATATATATATATATATATATATTTAAAAGGAAAACAGACCACTTTAAGGTACCATTATAATAATTTATTTCACCAGAGTCCTTTTTAAAGGATGCCGGATCATCAGATAGCACTTCCAAAAATGAAATGAAACGAAAAATGAAATTAAAATTGATGGGTAGTGTAAGTTTTTGTAATTTAACAAAGAGTGTAAAAGGTGTAATTAAAGAGACATGGTAGAGTAGGAGGGATTAATTTCATATCTCTCTCAAGTATACTTTATATTGGGGGAGGAGGAGGACCAGACCTTGACCTATTTAGATGGTTAACTTAACTTAATTAAGTGATATATAGAAATGGGAGGGAGTAGGGAAAAAAAAAGGAAAAAGAAAAAGAAGAGGGAGAGGAAGTAAAGAAAAAGAGGCTGTAATTGGGTTTTAGCAATTTATGTAAAGAATAGATTTTAATGCTTGATAGAAAATTAGATGTCTAAAAAAGTTTGATGTTTGCTATCAATCTAAATATTTAATTTTTTTAAACAAATACTTTAGAGACTTAATATAAGTTAAATACTATATTTATTAACACATTTATAGAGAACATATTAAAAAATATTTTAAATTATAATAGTTTGTTTACCCGACCAATCGTACTTTTTTAATATTGTAAAAATTGTTACGGTAACATCTTTATTAGTTTTACTTTTAATCTAATTTATGAATGCAATTTGTCATTATTTTTATATGGGTAATCTTACTTAAAGTTTAGGTTTAATTGTGGAATAATATTTGAGGGTAATATTAAAGATTTATATTATTAAATTGGAACCAATGGACAATTTTCCAAAAGAGCTGAATACACTTAAACAAGATAGAAACTTGAACAAGGGCAGCAAAAAGAAAAAGACAAACAACTACCTACTCAAAAATGTGCTCAGTGCCTAGATTACCTAGACAGAGAAAAAATGCCTGACAATGTTAATTCCTATGAGAGGATGGCCCTAGTCATAACCAGAGTTTCCTGCTCATGAACTTTAGGTGACTTGAATGAAATCTATGGCCTTAATGATGGAAAAGCATTTATTTTATGCAACAAATCCAATAGATTTCAGTTAGTTACAAAGAAAAAGTCATTTAGTCAGACCAACTTTACAAGAACAGAATCAAATATAATGTTTTGTCTTTTTTATGCAAATCTATTTAAAGAGACAACCACTTAATAATGGTCCTGATCTGTACTGCTTAAGTGAAATCCACACTTTATTTTCCAACATAATCTCCTCCTTTAGTAAAGCACTTAATTAAGTTATGAACATAAATGAAAGAAGTATTTGTCTAGATGAGGTATTATGTATGCTATTTACATTATTCATACTATTGTCCTCATCTTTGTTGCCATATTTATCACATTTCGTTTTAGTCCGAATAATGTAAATAGTATAGATCAAAGAAATTGAACATTATACAGTAATAACTTTAGGTCAAAATTCAGCTACAAATCTCGTCAGCTGACAATTGTATGAGTGCAATTTATTTAGTCATGAACAGGTATTGAATTTGTTCTTTTTATATAAAACTGATAAGCAGAAAATGAATAAGTTTAGACACAATAAAAACATTAATGTGTATATATACTTGAGTATAGTGGGAGTTTTTGTGATCAATTTTTTCAGAAAAAAATGGAAGTGTTCATTCTATACACAGATAAATTTTTGAAGAAGTTAAAAAATCATGCATTTTTGGTGACTGGTTGCATGATACACACTTAATTTGTGGGGTGGGGCTTAAAATTCATGCATTTTCAGTGATCATAACCTACCTGGTAGGCCTATATTCTCATGGTACATTTGGCTAAGCTTTATGGCACGGGCAATCTCCAGTTACCCAGATTCTTTCTGTTGAAGACCATTTATTTGTGATAAAATATGTCCAGGATGATACACAGTGGTGTAATATTTGACTACAGTAGGCCTACTAGTACTGCTCAGAAATTTAGGGTCGGATTATACATGAGGCATATGAAAACCAACAGGTTATTCACAAAAAAATTCAGCGGTTGCACTACACGTGAAGTTGGATCATACACAAGTATGGTAAATGAATAATTTAAAATGGAATCAGTAATTTCAAAAATAAGCAAAACAATATCAAGAATATTATCTTTAATTTTGAGAAAAGTCCTTATTATCTCCATAATTATTCAGATGTTCAGATCTCTTTCCATATTTGGATTGGTTAACACAGTTTGGTGAAAGTGCTTTCATATTTGAAGAAGGGTACACATTATCCCCTGCGGTATAAGTTTATAGGTAAGTTCATCGGCATCAAATTACCTTGAGGAAAGTTCACCATGAAAAAAGTTTACCATGTGGAAATTTCACCATATAACCTCATCAGATTTTAGAATTTATAATTTTAGAATTTTATATATATATATATATATATATATATATATATATATATAAAATTATAAAATGTTATTGGTCAGCGTTGAATTAGACCAGGAAACAGTAATACTAAAAAGTGCTCAATATACATATAAAGTAAAAAAAAAAATTAAATTAAAATTTAACATGCAGAGCTTTTAAATTTAAAAATTAGGAGATCAGCCAATCTCGCTACTTTGGTTTCAACTTTTCAGTATCTTCAGGCTAAAGAACTTCCTAACTCTTTATTGAAATTGTATCTGAAGGGAGTTGCATGAAATGTACATACTTTCATCCTGGTTTGTATGAACTTAGAAGGAACTTTTTAGTGTGTATGCATTGTGTCATTATTTCTGATCCTTCAGTCAGACGTTTTTCTGGTCTGGAAATATTGTTAACTTTTCTTCCTGGCAAAGATTGTAAATATCATTATGATTGCTGTAAAGTTTTTTTTTTTTTTTTAAATTTCCCAGTTTATGATCAGATCTTTTTTATTTTTTCCTTTTAATTTCCACACATGGCTAGTTAGTCTGGTAGAATTCTTTCTAGCTTGAATGATG